>SRMA01026156.1:337460-387979 GCA_007224835.1 Danionella cerebrum
AATATATATATATATATATATATATATATATATATATATATATATATATATATATAGATTTAAGTAAAAATTTATATAAAAATATACTTATTTTAAGTTTAAGTACCAGAATTGTACGACTTGCATGTGATTAAATTAAGTATTTTACATCTACCAATCACGTAGTTTAACTTGTCTTTTCAATCAAAAAAAAAGAGGTAAAATATTGACAGTTTTCTTATAGTGCAAGACAAACTCCTCCCCTTAATTTTTCTGCCATTTATTTTGCAGATCTCCCAATGTAAGTGGCTTTGGCTAAAATTGTCTGCTAAATACATAAATGTAAATGTAAATGAAAAATGCTTCTTTTCATTCTCATTCCATGATCCAAAAATGATGTGAACAATAGTTTGACTTGCTGGCTGCTTCATATATCCCGAGGCTCTCCAACTTCCACCATCCTTTTCGACCATTAAACTGCAAGCAATTAAAGCCCCTCCTCAGATAAAACCCACCTTTATTCCTCTGCCCTGCTTTCCCGGCCATAAAATACACTCGTTTGGCATCTGATTGTTGGTGGCAGCTGTTTGATGGGGTAAATAAAAATGCAGTAAATAATAGATGGCTCAGATCCTCTGTTTGTTTGGTTCCTGTGTTGCGGCATAGACGTATGCACACGCCGATGCGCATGCAAATACGCATTCTAATGCGAATCCATCTCGGTCAGTTTTATATCTTCTGACAAAGCAGCGTGCTTTGTGGCACTGCCATGGGATTCAGATCAATAACAGGGGCATTATTGTATTTTATCTTAAGAGGAACTTTAGCTGGTGGCACCTGAATGGCAATCAGATGGACTAAATAAACTTGCGGATCTACCATGGTGAAATACCCAGTATATTGCTTTTGTTAACTTCTGCACCTAATTGCTTTGGATATGTTTAGAAAAGATGATAAAAAAGTAGGATTTGGTGTAAAATGAAATGGGAGAGAGGCATCTGTTCCCCAGAAACAGTTCCCCGTCAGCCAAGCTTCATTACTGGACCTCTTCACTGCCGTATTAACCCTGTTTCAATGGACCCCCTTATCCTCCCACCCTCCCTGTCCAGCTGTCCAGTCTGAACCCTTCTAAAATGCTTTTTATTCAGCCTGATAAACGCTCATTTCCTGCGGAGCGAATGTAATTCTTGAATTCCCTTTTGCTTAGTTAATTTACTGCCCTGAGCAGGCAATTTTCCTCCGCGCCATATGAGGCGAGCTTCGCCTTCTCTCAATTACCGTAAATTGTCTGTGAGCGCAAAGGTCTGTGAGACATGAACTGAGATGGGTGGAGGTGATTGACTGGAGCGGGGACGGGGTGAGGGTTGGTGGGGGGGGGGCTCATTTTCCCAGGGAGGGGCGTAACGTAACAGGCCAAGCATGGCTGACATTGTCACATGCTCTGAGGTGAAGCTGATGGCTAATTTACAGATGGGTGCCCCAAAACTCTCCACGGTCAGTGCCCCGTAGCCACAGCCAGTGAATACCTGACCTCTTTATAGTGTGCATGATATACGTAGCAGGTGCATGCGGGTTATCTATTATGAATGAGACATGTATTTCTCGAAGCATTAGTAATGTATGAGCTGGGCTTTGGTGGAGCGCGGCTTTGGGTCCTTGCAGCAGTCGAAGTCCCTGCCTTGCCTCCGCTATCTCTCTCTCATACACTCACACAGTGCTTCTGATAGCAGCACTAACTCATGTTACAAGCCATAGCACCTGACAGCTCCTGCACATTCAGCACCGCCTGTCCGATTTGGATGCTGGGAGTTCTGCCTCAGGGGCCACACTCGACTCTCTCTGCTCTTCTGAGGAGAAAAGAGAGGAGAGGAGGAGAGCTGCCTCGTATGACCCCTCCCTCTCTAGCTCTGTCAATATTTAATCTCTCTGACTATGAGCACATCTGGACTCAGAGCTCCGCCTCCTCCATTGCTTCTGCTTGAGACCATACCTTGTAAGATCGATGTTTCTTTAAACTGTCGACAAAGCTGTTTACGTATCTGCTTTTTCAAATGAACCGAAAAATGTTTGATTCCAAAGCGCTATGAATCCAAGCTTACAGACAACAATAAATATTTCTATATCAAGTGGGTGCAGGATTATTAGCTGACCATGAACGCGGGATTACCAGGTTTTCCACGACTTTACCACAAAGGTTTTCCTGCGGTTGGTTGCAGTAGCAATGACACTGCTTTTATTGCAGTCATGTTTGCTCTTTTTTAGAATCGAGTTTAAATTCTGTGCCTAGTGGTTTCCATCCAAAGTTGTCAAATTGCTTTATGTTCAAAACTGGAATATTGCATAAAATATTTGCGAATAAAGTACTGTTTCCATCCAATGAGTCCAAGAGAACAAAACCTCCTGATAAATGGGCGCCGAATATCAAAAGTAAAATGAAGGTAGCTGCGATAGGAGAAGACCTTTTTTGTATATAAAAACTTAGAATATGCAGACGAACCACAATATTTCTTTTAGAGGTGGGAAAGTGCTCTTTGGGAACGCTGCCGAGACAGTTCTGGGAGGCGACAATCCCAAACCACTTTGATGACAGACTTCAGCTAAAGAATTTCACAATGACCCAAACAACATTTCAGATACTGTGAAATTTAAATGACTCAAAACTCTCTTCACTTGCATACTTAGATGTACAGACACATTCGTACAATCAAAAATAAAATTGAGCTCACGTTCTGTCTATTAAACAATCACTGCCTCAGAAATTAACGAGTTAAAACTTTTTCAATTTTTTGCATTTCCCGGAAGCGATTTCAAAAAGGTTTGGTCCTTCTGTGGTTCCATAGGCAGGCAATCGTCATTGGTTTCAGACGCGATGTGTGTCTCAACACAGAGCTTTGTAAGATAAAAAAAGCACGGATGCTTTTATTATCATGCATTACAGGTATCAAACCTGAAGGATTGCCGTCCTGTAATAAACGTAAAGCTTTTCAGGATATTCCCGTAGCTCTTTGATAAGGAAGAATCCAAAAGAGATTCCTCTCAATAGACCCAGTACTAAACCCAGTTTTTCATTTTCTCTTTATTTTTTGCAAGAGAGAGATTATCAGTAATTCGTCATCACTGCTTGAAGACACCTTTTTATTGCTATTTGTGTTTTATGGAACACATTAAAATACCCAGTGTGCAAAGCTGTAAAAAATATTTTTGTGTAAATACGCAACGGATATTTTTGACTTTTACATTTAAACTGTTTTATACTTCTACACATTTTTAAGTTCTCACTTAGCCTATTCCACAATTTTGCCCCACTTTATAGCTACAAAGAATCCCTTTTGGCAGTGGAATGAACCTTTAGACTAAGATGACCCCTATAGACCCCTTTGACTATAACCTTCATCTCTTTCATTAAAACAGTTCTATATTCCTTCTGCCAGTAAATTATTCCTTACTTTAAACATAAACAAAGCAGTTTTATATTCCAATAAATCAAACAGTTTTAATCATTTCCACTTTATTATTAACGAGTTGGTGTGATGTCGATTTCAAATAAGGTAAATAGTCCAAATGATCCACAATAATCCAAATACGGTAAAATTAAAGAACAACAAAGAATGCAGTCAAGAATATGCGTTAGCCTTGCAAATATTTTTTGCCATTTTATTTTGTATAACTGATTGTGAGATTTTTTTTTTCATAGAATATTTAACTTCATGATTTAATTGATTTGTTATTTGATAATGATTCATTTTTAACGGGATATAACTGGAAATAGACAATGAAACAATGAAACTAAAGTCTTTGAAATGTGCAATATCGTTGATTCATAATTAATTGATAATCAATAAGTGAGTCTAAAGAAAATTAGTGTTTTCACAATATCAGATACTTAAGAAAAAATTCCAGTCTGAATGGGTAAAAATTAGGGATTTATAGCATTATTGGTTTTGGCTGAAATGTAAGAAAGCCCCGAAAATAAAAGCCGAAAGTGTCACCACGCCTCTCCCATCCTCCCGTTTAGTTCCATACAACATACACAGAGTATTTTTGGTGGTTTGGAAGCACTTTCAAACAAAGTTTCAGATGAGGACAGCAAAGTTGCAATATTTTTGCTATTATTTTTCTTCTGTTTGTGCTGTTGTTTGGTACAGTAATTTAAAATTGAAGTAAAAAAGCAGGTAGAAATTTTTTTATGCACAGTTTTGTTACAGAAAGAAATTTTATTTAGTTTTGTTATTGTTAAACAGCCTTATTACTTATTATTTATTATCAATAAAAGTTTGATTTCTTAATTAATTTGTAATTATTTTAATACAAACAAAAAGAAAATATTTTAATGAAGCTGTTTTTGGTTTCAGTATCGGTTTTCGGCCAAGTGCATTTAATTTCCGGTTTCGTATTCACCTCAGTATATTCATTTTGGTTCATCTGTAGTTAAAATGAAGTCTTGAATTAAGACCTGTAATCTGAAACTTATTCAAAATGCAGATAAATAAACAAGTTTCAACCTCACTTTGGTTTACAAGCACTAAAGTAGAAACTTTAACAAAGTGTATTAAAGTTTATCTTAAATTAACCGCATATTTTGAGATTGCTGCCTCAAATCTGGTCATTCTAATGGTAGAAAAACCACATTTCTCCGACATTCTTCAGCCAAAACCCACTTTAATATGGTTTGTCAGTCACTGGAATTGCTTTGGGGCCAAGCAGGACACATAAAGGGTGTTACAACTTTAAACTGAGCAGTGGAAGCCAGGCACAAAGGCACAGAAGACACGGTGTGTTTTCTGGATTTCACTCGATGACATTTACATCCCCATTCTGTCTGTGTTCATCTGTTCACCTGGACAACGCTGGGGAAAACACATTCTCTTCCACACCACTAAGCCCTAAAAACTACAAGAAAAATGTCCCCATCTTCTATAATTAACAAAGGAAGGTTGGCAACTCAATACCCACTGCACCTCGCTCAGTCCCACCACCAAACTTTTGAGAGTGTGGCGATCTTCATCCAATAGTCTCGCTCTAGCTCACCTCACTCCTCCATTCGGATGAATTAGTAAAACCTCCATTAATAATGCAGGCATGTTTGAAGCCACAAAAACCAGAGATAGAGAGCGACTGAACAAGTGAGCATGGGTACAGAGAGCAAGGGGCACAAGTAGAAACTCGGCTTCTCTCAGATATCATGTTATAAATGTGAGAAGAAATCTCATCATACATAATATGTGACCGCCGTTGAAAAAGACAGGAATGGGCTGGAGGATGGAATGATTATGAGAGGAGGCATCACTCAGCAGCTGTTTAGAGGGTGGAAAAGAGGCCATAAATCAATTTCACACCGATTATGACACAATGCAGAACTGTGTGAGCTCCCCGGAATTAGCTGTGCACACAGAGGATCATGTTGGGCTAAATTGATCCTTGTAAAGGGAAAAAAGGAACCAGTACTACAGAGCGACAGGAAGAAAGGCAGAGGGAGAGTGAGGAATCCAGCTACGAGGCTTTAAAAGACAAGAGATTAAAAGGAAATGGGTGGGAGGAACAAAAGCGAAAAAGAATTAGCGAGAAAGAGAGAGAAGAATGGAAAAAAGGAGTAGGTCACTGCTGTGGTCCGGTGGCGCTATAAGAGAATCTCGTATGCCTCTTCAATCTGGAAGGACAGTTTTAATATTCAGAAATGTTCAAAAGCAAAATTCTGAGTTTATGTAAGAGCAAGCACAGTGGGGCATGGCAAAGGATATTAAATTAAACGCGTGTGAATAGTTTAAAGTTAAACGCGTAAGCTTTGTTTGGATGATTTCTCACTAATAATCAATTTCTAACAAAGGTGTTGGCTATAGAGAGATTTGTAAATAGCATTTTTTATTACAGGGGAACATAGGCTAAAACTGAATTATTTATCCACATGATGAACACAATTCTGTCTTTCAAAGTCATTTAAAATCATTGATGAAACAAAAACTGAAAAATAGGTTTAAATATGTTTTATAAATCTTGTTTAAAAAACACTGCATAATTATAAACAGAATACGTTTTTCTCCTTGATTTTCTATCTATCACGATATTAAACAAACTATTTAAAATAAAACAGATGAAAAAACGTAACCCTTAGAAGTCTCTGCATGCTCTGCTGCATGTGCCAATCACAGCGGCTGGTTTGAATTAAGTAGGAATGATGCGACACAACTGTTGTTTCATTTTTAATATGATGTGTTGGTTTCATAAAGTTTATTAGCTTTGATATCTTTGGTTTTAAACAAACATTACAAGAGTTATGACACATCATTTGTAAGGTAATTCAAATTAAAATGTGAGCAAATGAGCGACATTTTATAAAAATTAGTCTTATTTTATAGACCCCAAATCGGTGCCATCAGTGCCATCCAGTGGTGAAAAGAAGAAATTAGACTGTGATAAGGCTTGTATTTTTCAAAGTTCTGGTACAAAAAAACACAATGACAATGGAACAAAAATAATGCTTGGAACAGTGTTTAAGGTTTAGTATAAAAAAAGGTTGTTTTTATACAATTTTCACATTGTTTTGCTTTTTATGAATTTTTATTTTGCCTCAAAACTTTTGATTTTATTATACAACATAAAAACTGTTCGTTTTCAAATTTTGAGAGCAGTACAGAAATGAAAGTTAAATTTAGTACTAAATTTAAGGTTTGTTGTGGAATTATTGCGTAATGTATCGAAAAATATTTGTGATAAAATGAGATCAAGCATTGCCACAAAAAAACAAACAACAACAACAACAACAACAAAAACGGTTTATAAGAGCAAATTGTAAAGTAGCAAAAAATGTTCAAAAAGGCCCCAGACTTCTAAGGGTTAGTAAAAACCCAACATAATGTTGAATGTTTGAACTCTCAAATTAAAACATTGAGGGACCAGGGACCAATATGGCTTGCATTAGAGTGTGATATCCATCCACTAGGGGCAGCACTAACGTTTATGTGGGTCGCTTAGATTTTGTATCGTAGCTTCTAGACGATGTCTCCACGATACGCATTGTGACGTTTTTGTATCGCGAGATATTGTGCCACTCTTAAAAAACATTTGTTTTCACTTGCTTTTAACCCTGTATAAGTATTTGTACATTTTATGGTTTGTATTGTATACGTTTTATTTTTCTTACTACTTTTATTGTTTTACAGTAATTGAACTTTTTATCGCTGATGTTGTACCGCTGATTTTTATGTATTTTCTTATATATTTTGTTACACCCTTATTTCAAAGGCAAAATAATCAATAAATGAAAATAATAGCAAATATCAATATGTAAGACTGAACCATAAAATGGAATAAAAAGGACTAAGATGAATAGTTAGATGTTCCAAACAACCAATAAACAAAACATCAAAAGAACTTCCCAACTCACCAGAACTAACTCTTTACCCAGACAGCTTGCCCAATACTAGGCTGGTCTGAGTAAGTAAACCAATTTTGACGTAACAGACTGACTGACCATCCGGACACTTCAAGAATCCCAGTTGATGATCATGAAAGTGCATATCTCACCATCGTATACATGATTCATCATCTCTCAGCTGTCAGTCCAGTTTAGTGTGGGATGCTATCTGTGTGTATAAGTGGACCCCTGCTGAAACCCATGGATCATGATGATCACAGGCATGTGATCAGGGGCCAATCGCTCCCCTAATGATGCTGATGTATCATGGCAGCAAGTACAGGAGCACAAGCAGCCCCTTAAGCAATTATGCGTGCATTAAATAATCATTACGCAACCTCATTATGAAGCCTGCATATTCAATGATATGCGAGAGAGAAAGAGAGACTTAGAGCTTCATGTTTTTGAAAAGATAAAATGAACTTTTGTACTGATGAGTATTGAGCATTATTGGACCCGGCAGGTGATTTCACCAGGCTGCTTCTAATGGGCAATGGCTTGTTTAGCACACATTTATAGAACACATTGAGTCAAGGGACACAAACAAATCGGAAATGTTCACAAAGCAAATAAATGATCTTTCTGAAAGAAAATGGTATATTACAAGCAGACGATTGTATTGTGCAACTTAGTCAATTGAAAATTACTGTAAACAAAAGTAAGTTTGCATCATCAGAGCAGATGCTAACAGCAGCTGTTTACCCCTCTAGATGTGTTGTGATTTATCCAAAGATATTAATATTAAATAGTTTTTACATATCAGTATGGTGCTTCTGTGAACTACAATCCCTTAAAAAAAAACTTAAATCCCTACAAACACTTAAAGAACTCTCAATTCTCAACTCTCAACTCTCAATCTTGCTCACATTAGGTATAAAAATGCAGAAATATACTGTTGTATATATTTTTTAAAATAAGAAACACTGTCATAAAATGTATTCCAGCTGCTAGTGGTTAAATTTTTTTCTGGTTTATTTTGATTTAATTATAATTTTTAGCCTTAATATTTTTTTAATATGAACAGAAAATGAATCGGGGTACCTTTATTAAAAAATACTGCATTTTTACCAAATTTTTGCAGGTAGAGGCTAATTACGGCATTTATTATTTATTGTTAAGTTAATTTGCTGGATATTACTGGATTGATTAGACAATCATATCAATTCTATATTTACGGCATTTATTCATTTTTTGTAGGAGTGTAACGACACACTCTGCTCATGATACCTCGATATTATGTCAAAGATACGAAAATGAACAACAAACACAAAGTTATGTGGACACAAAGCTAAGAAGGCTAGGGTCTAGTTTTGTTGAGTATTCACTCATCCTCTAGAAGGCAGTGTCAATGTTTGCATTGAGTCATCTTTTTTTACTCTAAGTGATGGAGAGAGATAATTTTATACTCTTTCCAATTTAAAATGTAAGTAAAGGATAATTGTGTCCTAGAAAAATGACAAAACAAGAAGAAAAGGTAAAGAAGTTTCAGAAGTGACTAGAATCACAATCACGCCAGGAAGCAAATACACTCCAGCTCCTAGACAATACCTCCAAGTAGCTCCACGTTACGTATTATGACAAATTTGTATTGTGTTATGTTGTGTACAATATATTGTTACACTCTGAATAGTTGTATTGATTTGAATAATTTTTTGGATCCTTTCCAGTAATAACTATGTTCTACTTGCTTTTGTATTGGATTGTGTTGCGTAATATAACGAATAAATTAATATCCACCAATGAGACTGATCCTCGTTCGGATCAATTTACTCCTGAACAATGTGGAATTCCACTCAACAACATCTTTTAAGAAATAAACAATTTACTACAAACTTGTCTAATTTATAACAGGATGCTCTTTAATCTATTTTAAAGCGATTTCTGACATCTGACATATATATATATATATATATATTCTCCGTTATATATAACAATAAAGCAGCACAGCACTCAATCCGCGATGTTTACATTGTCATTGTACTTTTTAAGAATAAAACAATCCCGCAAATCAAATCTACGAACAAATGTCTAAAATCAAAAACCAATCGAAAATGAAAATCAAGTGTATCATCTGCTACAAAGTGTTGGGGGTTGAAAATGACTTTACTTTTCCAATGGAAGTGAATTAATGGATTTCCATTCTCTCTAAAGTGCTGCGCGGGTAATTAAAGGGGGACTGTCCAGGCAAGAGCTTCAGCACTGGTTAGTGTCTGAGCAAGAAACACTCTCTCCGTTTCTCCCGCTCATCCCTTTTCTATCTGTTTGAGTACTACAAAGGCTTTTAGAATATAACAACGTGTTTATCTCAGAGTGTGCAGTGTGTGATGGAGTGTGACTCTGAGGTGAGTCAGGGTGTACGAGGTACGTCTCCCACATGCAGCGTTACATTAATTCGACTGGTACAGATGAAGTAATATCTGGAGGCTGGTGTAATTAGTTCAAATTCAATTGGACTCAAATACTTCATTATATACCTGCCAAGAACACCAGGGATTGATAGCAATGGTTTCTTTTTCAATTTCCTTTTTTTCTGCTCCTTCATTAATGGTTTGGAATTAATGGAAAGACACGGTGGAGCCAGGCAATGCTAGATCCCTGGCTTGGATGGAAAGCATAAGAACAACTTGTTTCTTATGGAAATTCACAGTGGGAAATGGTTCTAATTGCTAAATACAAGCACAAGTATATTTTTGTAACACATTACGCATTACGTTTCATTTATTATCTGCGTCTGAACCATCTTTTTTTTTAAATTACCATATTCTCTGTAGCCCACAAGCTAACTAAATGAGCAAAAAAACAAATCTTTCGATTGCTTTTAATAGACAGTATCTGGAGTCATGCTTGAAATATGGATTTATTGCAACATGTGAGTCCCACACACCAACTCCGCGCTCATAATAGGCAGTGGACATCACAGGGAGGCGCATAAGCAACAACTAACGAAACTAAAAATGATGTGTGCTGCCAAATCATTGGATTTCTTCATTGTATTAAATGCCATTTTGACTAAATTACTTTCGTATAGAAATAATTTGGTGTAAAAAGAGTTGTTTATATGGATTGCTGTAAATAAATGGGAAAACTGGTCTGGGGTGTGATGAAGCTTGGAGACCACTGTTTTTTGAACAAAGTTTGTGATACAATCTGAAAAATAAATCGTCTGTGACAAATGTGAAATGCATGTCTACTCTTCACAATAAAAATGTGTGTTTATATACATATATGCATAAATGTATATCTGCACAATGCACACACACACACACACACGCACACACACACACACACACTTATATAAACCAACAATTTCATTGTGAAAACTTTCATAAGTTTTCATAACTTTCATTGTGAATCATTTCATAAAAACTAAACAAAACTAACAACCAAACCAAAAAAAAAAATTGGAAAAGAGATTTTTTTTTTGTATTTGTTAGTATGGTTAACATAAACTACCCCCAATTTCTCTGCGATGCTTCATTTTCAAGATATTTTTGTTGCCGTTTCCCATTTGTCTTCAACGGCCATTAAATGTCAATCTTAAATATTTCCCCCCTCTATGGGGTTCAAATACTTTTGCGCAATCGTTGGCATATTCTTCAGCAAACTGATAACCTCCACAAGTGCGGACTGTTGGAAATTTTAACAGGGTTTGAGTTTGACCCCATGTTAATTCCTGTAGTGGGAACAGTCTGAAAAGATACAGCAAACCTAGTCCGACCAGTGTCACTTATCGTCTCGCAAATAATCACATTACCCCGATCACCTGTTCACCTAATTGCCTCCAGCACCACAACCACCAATGTGCTTCAGCTACCAGATGCCTGCTAAGAGATACTACACCTTTTAAAGCCCCTAATGGATATAAGTGAAGTCACTTTCTTATTTTGTGTCTGCTATTTCGCGTCAATATATTAAATATTCCTAGCATGATCTCCTCGCCTCCTCCTTGTAAACATGACAGATTCCAATCACTTTACTCTTTTACTCTGAGCCTTACTCTTCGATGCCTTTCTTCAAACTGTGAATGCAAACCGTAAAGACACTCAGCCCAAAGACATTTAAATAAACTAATGCCCCAGCCTCAACACTGTTGTCTCACTGAAATATTTGTTCGCACGGCTCAGTGGCCTTTAATCTTCCAGGGATCCAATTTTATATTTGTCTTGGGTGGATTTACTCCCTAACTCTGCCTCTGTTTACCCAGTGTAATTGACAAGCCACTTAGAAGAATGGGAAAAGCAAAGTAGGGACGGCTCGGCCGGTGCATCAGCATGCCTCCTCCAGTCTGTCAATGTGAGACCGGATGTTTGTTTATCACACGCTATACTTGTCTGAAAACACTTGGGTGTCGCACGGGGGCATCGGCTCTGTCTGTTGACCCAGGGCTGACACAATCAGACTGTCGCTGCATGTAATACAAGAGGGAGATATTCTTACCCCTCTGCTTCTACTTTTAGCATTTATGGGGGGCTGGATGAATTTGGCAATCTTGGTTTACTCAAACAATGGGAGCGACATTAATGTGAATTTCACCTGGTTTTGTTATAATCTTTACATCCTACTGTTAAGGTCATTAAGGTCCTTTCTTCTTCGATCCAGTTTTTAAATACATTGTTGTTCACTTTTCAGCTGTTGCTATTTTGAAAGTTCTAAAGACAAAAATTTAGTTGAGATATGAGCTGGAAGACAACTCATTTTAATGAATATTCTTTAATTGGAAATTATTAAAAATTAAATTAAATTAAAAAATAAATAAATCTTATATAATAAAATACAATATACTATATTATACCGACATCACTGTGATAATTCTGTATTGAACATAGCACTAAAAAACACTTTTGTTAAACTGGTACAGCAATATGTTTTTCAAGAGAGCAGAATTTAAGGAAACTAGAGATCCCACCTCAAATGCTCTGATAATTATCAAACTAGACAATAGCCTTCTTAACTCTGTGGTCTCAAAACCTTTTAAATATTTGTTTTTCAGTGATGGTTCATTATATAAACAGTTTCAATAGTTGGTTAAGAAATAGTGTTGTAAAATAATACTTCCGGTACATAATATTGTATCGTATCATAAACAGAGTGCATTGTTACTCCCCTATTTATCTCATTTTAAAATCTAGCTAAATGTATAGTTGGGTAATGAATAAAAAAGAAAAATAAACAATTAATGGCATAAATACACTTAATACTCAAAAAACAAACAAACAAAAAAAACATTTAGATCTGGGGTCGTTTTGCTTTTTAACATTTGTTCAAATTTTAAGGAACCACTGAAGTGTTTAATTTGGATTAAATAGTTTTTTTATATTGTATTCATTATTCAAACAAGTCACATAAAAAAGCTTATATTTTGTAAAAGTATTTTAAAGTTATTCTAGTCCTACTGCATTTACTTATATGGATCATGGGAGAATTCCGTCAATCAGGAGCTGTCTCTAAAATCTCATGATCCTTTGTCCTTTTTGAGATAAAAAATTTTTTTTTTTCATTTTGTTTTTTCCATATATAAAATGAAGGGGCATATTGATGAAACCATATTCATCTATGAAATTATTTATTTAAGCACATACTCTATTCAGTTCTTACTATAAGGTGTCCTTGAGTCTCTTGAAAGACATCTGCAAATGTAATGTACTATTATTATAATCTTTTTTTCTATTAATAAAAGACAATATTTTTAGATTGGTGGATGTCAACATTTTTTATTGATTTTTTTTTTAAATCTGGCTAAAAACAAAATACGTATGCATTCAAGTAAAATTCACTACTTAATTCAAATTAACTTTCTTCAAGTCTCAAACATGCCACAATGGAGCAGTGGGTAGCGTTTGTTACCTCTGTACTTGAGTTGGTTTCTTTCTGGTACTCTGGTCTCACCCACAAGCCAAAAGCATGCTTCGGGTTAATTGAATTCTCTAAAGTGAACGTGTGAGTGTTGCCCTGTGAGGACTGCTGACCTGTCCAGAGTGTACCCTGCCTTTTGTCCAGTGTGCACTGGAGACATTATGACCCTGATGGAATAAGCAGGTAAGAAAAATGAAAGAAGAATGAATAAAAGTCTTAAATAACTTTCAGTTAATTATTGTTAACTTTGTGATCAGTGATTAAAATTTGTCTTTATTCAAAACGATTTAACCCTAGTCTATTGTGAGTTCACAACCATCTGTAGTATTTTGCATTCAAACATCATGTTTGGGAACATGTCGGTGCAAATAAATAAAACAGAAGCTATTTACTTTACTTTGCCAACTGTAGCAGTTATTTGTTGGCATCTGCCCTACGGATGAAAGGTTAAAGTTACAAAGAGGGTCTGATGTAGCATGCTGCTTTTAGTGCCAACCTTGGAATGAGCTTTTGACATCTTGCAACAACAGTTCAATACCCATCCAGGGGAGCCTCCATCGTCCGTGTTTGACAGGGGGGAGAGTGCGGGCACAAAGACAAGCCTTGGCACCTGGTGTCTGAAATCCTGTGACTGCTCTCAGCTGAGGGAGGAGCTCTGGCTGATGTAAAAGCTATCTTTGATCTGAATAAAATGCTGAAGGCTCTGGAAGGGGCGCACTTTGCCATTATTCATGGGAACTTCAAAGCATTTGTAATTAAATTGGAAGAATACCTAACAAAGGAACAGTCACTAAAGGAAAGAGAGTGTGAAAAAAATGGTCGGCGTCATGTCAAGTGATGTCTGGAAAGATCTGGAGGGATACTGGGAAGTGGTACAACCCTGGAGCACATGGATCTGGCGGTGGATCTGAGAGGCCAGTCACGTCATTCTCACATCATGACCACCTCAGTCAAGCTATGATGATGCTGACCAGCATGCACTTCTGTTTGTTCTAAGGGTTGGGTTTTGTCTGCTTCCTGCTAGAGATCCCTGTTATGCCCCTAAAATTACCTCCAATCCATCATCTATCCCAGATTTGACCTAATCGATAGGTGGGCTCCCATGGCTGCCAATGTCAGGGATTTTTTTTCTCCTCAGTCAGAAGTTTTGTGAAGGTAGGAGTGAGGTCGGAAAAGAGCCGCAGAAAGTGCTGAGTTGCTTGCAGCCCACAGACTTTATTCAAGTTATCAAATTACAGCTTCACCAACAACCAGCTCTCAGAACACGAGACCAAGGGACAATAATTCAGCAGGTCTTTCAAGTTTCATGTTATTTTCTGTAGGTGGATAGGAAATATATGAATCCCAAGAAGGGGTTGCTAACCTGGTGGAGTTATACAATAGTCTTTACATTCATTATTTGAAGACGGGCGACATGATGGTACGATGTGGCTCTTCAGCTAGAAAGCAGCTGTTTCAAGGTTCACTGGTGACTATCCTGGAGGATTTGGAATGTTCTCGCCATGTTTGGAAGGATTACCTCCGGCTACTCCGGTTTTCTCCATAGTTCCAAAATATACATCAGATTAATTGAATAATCTAATTTCCCCTTGATGTGTGTGTTGCCCTGTGATGGACAGATGACCAGTCCAGAGTGTACCCCACCTTTCGCATAAAGATCAGCAGACCCCTAAAGGGAACACGCATGTACAGGAGATGAATGAAAGAATTTCAGGACAGCAACACGTTGATGAGTCTTAATAATATGTGGATTATTGTATGATTTATTTATTGACAAGCGTGTTCCAAGTGTAAGTGTTTTTTAAATTACATTTTACTTAGTTTTGATAGTTTACTGATTCTTGCCATAATTTCTCATGTTATTAGTTAGTTCACTGGCTCCCCACTGCAGCTTGTGTTAAGTTTAAAATGCTGATGCTTGCGCACATAACAGGCATAAGAACAGCACCTCCCTTCCTTCGCAAACTCTCGCAGTCTTACATCCTCACCATCAGCCTGCATTGAGAAAATACAGCGTCTAGAGAGGCATTAAATCTCTTTCCAGAACATTTTCATTCACTGTCCCCATCTGGTGGAATTTTCTTTCAGTTATTTGCAACCTAAAAAAAGTTTTCTTCCTCAAAGAACTTACATGCTTAAAAAAATTAATTGTGTCTTTTTCTCCGAATCCATGTTACATTGGTTAAAAGCATGTACTGAATACATGGTTCTAAAAGGAGACAAAATAATGTTAATGTTTGATTTACAATCAAATATATACCATGAAACCTTGCTTTAGTGTGGTTCACCTTTTGTGGATATATTATACATTTTTCCACTTTGCTGAATCCTGATTGGTTAAAGGACTCTGGTCTAGAAGTTAAATTGTTGACGTTGATCTTTCACTTGGACCAATGTCAACAGTTCTTGTACCTTGTCTCTGTGTAGCAGCCACATTTACATTTACAAATGTTCTCAATGACAGAACACACAAGGTTGATGAAATGTTCTGGACAGACAAAGGCACCTCTGGGCTTGCCCAAAAGGCAGAGAAAGATGCTAATGATCGCAGAACATGAGTGCCCACAACTATCCATAACTATGTTCTCAATTAAAAGTCACCTGTGGTCAACTGCGGAATATGTGTCACACTGTGTCCAACCTTGAATTCATTTTAAAAATTGCTATTTTAAAGCTATTTGTAAGAAAACGATAATAATTTCATTTCTTAAACAAATGCTTGGGCCTTCATCTTCATTCTATAGTACTGTATTGTATTGTATAATAATTGTAAAAATAAAGCTGATTACACATTTTTCCCTTTCGTCCCTTTTTGGAGTGTAACCCCCTTGATAAATGTACACGTTATCAAAAATAATGGTTTAACAAAAAAACATTTTGGCCAATACACACAGATGCACCTCGATCTAAAACCATGAGCAATAACGTGGCAACACATATCGGACTCAAGAAGTGGTGCCCATTAAAAAAAAGTTTCGGGGTGCTATATCAGATCAGTTTTTGTAAGTAAAAGGACAAATGAAAACTGGCACTTTCATGACGTAAAAGAGCCACTTGGCAGTGATCATATAGCGCTCAATAGTGCGCCACAAATCTTTCCTCAAACAGCTCCCTGTGATCAGCCACCAACAGTATAAACCACTCGACATCCACGATTTTTTCTATGTTTTTTGATTCCTTCTCTGTCGTCGTCATCTTCTTCTTTCCTGTTTCCTCGTTTGGCGCGGTGAGCATCCATTGTACCACAAACTCCATCTTCAGGCAGGGAGTGTCATTGTATCAATGTTTCCTTGACGCTCACGAAGAAGAAGCCATCCGAAGATTCGAACCTGTGTGTAGATGACTTAAGAAACTTTTTCACCACTAGGTGTCGCCAGTTCCAAACCCTAGCAAATGCTGAAGTTTAAGTTGGTAGAGTATGGGAGGGTTTTATTATTATGATACAATATAATAAAATAAAATAAAAATGGCTTATCTTATTGTGAAGTTTTCTAGATATTTCTTTCAACAATCCTAATATACATTTAAATGCAACCTACTGAACGTAATCCAACCTAATGAAAGTACTTGAGCAACTCAGTTAAATAAAGCAATCACAGAATACAGATACCTGACAGAATACAGGTATCCTCACCATCCGTCTGGCCAAACTGCTTTCATTACACAGGATCCATCACAATCCTCCGGATCAACCTCCACAGCAATTCTTCTAATTATCACACATTAATGTGCTCAAATGGGTTAATTTGAACTTATTCAAACTTATCGAAACCTTTTTGAACGCTCCGCGATCAGCATGCAGCTCCATCAATTAACATCAATATTTGTCTGGCTTTTATTATTTAATCTTCCCATGGTAATGGCCATAATTAGCAGTAATTAAGAGCTTCCATATGCGAGAGGAACCGGGGCAGTTAGAAGCGTATTGAAAGGTGCCAAAGCTGGCTTTCAGCTCCTTAGGGGCTGCATATTTTTACAGACACTGAGAGAAGAGAAGCGAAAATGCACAAAAAACTAATTCATATTGACAGCTACACATCTTTTAAGGAAGAGGATTTTAAAAATTCCACTTCAGCAGACAATTGACACCGAAGACGTGCGTTTCATTACATGTTCTGCTTTCTTTGTTTGATAACCGGTGAAAGGCTCTGCTAATCAGAGGCGTGTGTTGGATTATTTATTGCAAGCGTGATAATGTCATTATTGTGCATGCAGGGCCACAGGGAGCGACTCACTTTTGCTGTGCGTGTAGAACAGCCCTCTGATAACCCATTCAGCAGATTTACACTAATACCAGCCAACGTTAAAATCAGTCAAACAAAAATCTAAATCATTTCTGCTAGCTGGCCCTTTAGGTTAACACAGCAGGTATGGACCTGAGCGAAATGAAAATATATTGCAATTAGAGTGGAATTGATTAATAGCCGGCCATATATTAAACTATGCTTGACTAAGCTATACATAATTCACCAGCCGTGATACCAGTGGTTTGCTTTGGTATTGGATTGCAAATGGCTGCAGGGTTTGTGTAGCGCTAATTGTTCAGCAGGTGAACGCCTGTGCATTCGTAGCGCTGGAAATGAAGTCGTTCATTTACACAGTGCCGGAGCAAAGGCAGACTGTGTTGTACACAAATGAAAGCGTTAGCAATTAGCATGCTAGCAATTTGAATTTTAAAAAGGTCATAGACAACTGTACTTACAAATGTCAGCAACAAACGAGGTACAACATCTGTGTCAGAATGTTTTAGTGTGTGGCAGCTAACTGATGTGAGTCGCTAAGGCTAAGATAATTACATCAATAGCATAACAATCGCTAAATCCAGCTAGCGTAATGTCAGGTTGAAGACCTTGTCATAGCATTGTGGATCCTCACCTCATGTAGACACTACACATGCTAATTAAAAACATGTTTTCACGCTAACCTTTAAAATGCTAACCCCTGCTTTAATGGCCTTTCGATAACATGCTACCTGTGCTATCAGGGCTACGTACCTATGTCAATCTCCACCTCACCTTTACATAGCTTTCTTTCAATTAGAGAGAGGGAGAGAGAGAGAAGGGGAGCGAGATGACTAGCATCTCATTTTTATGTGAGCAGAGACTTGAGGGGAGCTGTCTATAGGTCCTTAATTTACGGCGGCGCAAAAGTGGCTAAGCAGATGAAGACAGATACAGTGGTACACAAACTTCTCATACACACACAGCCAAACACAGAAACGCAGACCGGCGCACACAGCTTCTGTCGTAAATTATGCTGAGCTGTGGAGAATTTATGGGGCACAAATATCTCAGTACCAGCCTATCATTTCCTAAGCACTGTCAGTGTAATTCTTTCCTTCCCTGTCTAAACACACAGATAAAGCCGGTCTTGACTACAGCAGAGACTCAGAGGAGACAGGTTAGCGATGGGGAGGTGGATGCGAGAGCTGACGGAAGTGTCTTATGTTTGCTATAGTGTGGTAAAGAGGGCATTTAAATTCAAATATCACATATGTTACTGCGATGCATTACTCTCTGCGTGTTTGTTTAAAGTAACATTCCAGCATCCGTTCGAGAAAACGTTTGCAGCCGTATCTTTAAACGCCTTCTATTTTTCATCGGCATCTTTTGAGGAAAATGCAGTTGATCTTTGAATGTTTCAAAATAAGATTGTTATAAAATTATCATAGGCTTCTACCTCGTGTATTTTCCATTTCATTTTTTTTCAATGTATGTCTATTGTATGTTAAACAGAGTCTGCACGCAAAGGTGCTTTTTCCAATCACAGCGGCTGTTTTGAATTAAGTAGGAATGATGCGACCCATCTATTGTTTAATTTTATTTTAAATATAATGTGTTTATTTTAAGAATGTTTGGCTGTTTTGGGGTTTGAAATTAACAGTACAAGAGTTATAACACATTTGCAAGGTAATTCACATTAAAATGCACATTCAGTCTTTCAGTTTCATTTTACAGATTACAAGTTGGTGCCATCTGTGCCATCTAGTGGTGAAAAGAAGGTATACCCCTTAAAAGTACAATACCTGTGATATGGCTTGTATTTTGCAAAGTTACAAAGGCATGAAAATTGCTATAAACAGTGTTTAATGTTTAGGAGAGGTTAACCTGTTTCTTTTTTTAATTTTTTATAGTCTTTTTGGGGTGGAATTTGTGAACTTTTACTTTGTTTCACACTGCTGATTTTTGTTCTAAAACATGAAACATTTAATTCTCAATTTTTTTTATTTTTGCAGTAAAAAAATGACAAAATTTACTAATAAGAATTGTATTTTTTTTGTGGAATTAATGTAATAAAAATATATGTGTAATTATGTATATATATATATCAAGCATTGCGAGAAAATAATTTTATATGTAACTTAAAGCACAAAAAGGCCCACTCTTCTAATGGTTAAGATAAATAATGCAATAATCTGTCTGTATTTAAGCAGTAAAACGTTTTATAGTCTCAGTATTAAAACTACATTTTAAAACAATATTTGCATGCATTGAAGATAGAGAATCTTGCTGAACAAACTGGGGAAAGAAGAATGTTTTGACAAAGAAAACGCAAAGAATCAGATGAAGGGGTGCCATTATAAATTCAGTTCAAACTTCACAATGTGAGAGATATACTCCAGGTGAACCAGCTCTGAGATTTCAGGGCTTATATTGGCTTAATGGTGAAGGTGGTTGAGGCTGGTGAATGCCTAGTACCCTCTTGCTTTCCTCAAAATCCTAGCCATGAGGAGCGTGCAAAGTACAGCCTGGGAGAAAAGGCATCCAATTTACCCAGCCATTTTATTCTCACTCTCTCTCACTCTCTCATTTTATTCTCATCTCTTCTGCTTGCTCACAAAGGAGCTGAAGTACTTTGCGTGTCTGCTAAGGAAATAAAAACTACCATAGACAGCTAATTAGCTCGACTTGGATGTGCAACAGAGCCGATAGTGCAGTTGGATTGCCTCAGAAAGTCCTTCAGTCAAGTTGTTCTGGGAGAGGATGATCAGAACGTGCCGTCTCAGCGAGAATGGTGAGCGCTGCGACGCGTAAGTGATTAAAAGGAACACAAAACGAAAATTAAAACCGAGTGAGAACACCTCAGTGAAAATGGTTAAAAAATGCATTTTAAATGGTTCATTAGGAGACTATGATTCAAACATGGACAGAGCCACAAAAATATTTTGCTGAATGGCCAAGTATAATAATTTGTGCTTGATGCACGGGTCAGAATCAGAAAATGCAGAGATTGTGCTCGTAGCTCTCTGCTCTGATGCACTATAGGTGAAAAACACCTAGAGAATATGAACACAAACTAATGCAGCATCTGCACTGACACACGGATATCTAACTATTCTCCAGTATGTAGTCTTCTAAGCATCACAGGCTCTTCAGAGACTTATTAGGAGCAACCCAAAGGACCCATAAAACCCTAGAGGACCCAACCTTCGCATAATTCTTTCCTCAAGAGGATAACCATGGTGCAAAGCCAGTGGCTTCCCAGTGTGCACTGCAGCAAAGCACAGCAACATCAATCTTGATACATATACTCAGCATCGAGGCTTGTGAGGAAACATCAAACCATCTGCAGAGGTACAGCGATGTGATGCAAATGTACACATTCATGCTACCGCTGTGAGGTTTGGCTCAGAGCAAACATGTTAAAGTGAGGAGTAGCTTTAAAACTTTTGCTTGTGTAATTCCTTCTGAGGAGGTGGGCTTTGATCCGATACCTGTGGTCTAGCATCAGTTGAATCAGCATTAAAATTCTCTTTCAATGCGGTTTTTATTTACTGTGTTGTTTGTTGCTCTCGAATACTTCAGGTTTTAATCGAAGTTCTCACTCTATTCACAAAATCATATGCATGGTGTGCAATAAACACAAACTTAAAAAACATAATAAATAAAAAAAATCTATTTTTAAACTGTCCCTGTAAAGTAAAACTGAATGGGAAAAGGTTTCATTGAATTTAAGCAATATCATCATCAACATGTAAAATTTTATATTAAATAGAAATACATCTTTGTACTCTGAAAGAATGTGTTTTATACTTTTGTAATAAAGTTTCTTGTTTCTGGTGGAACTACGAAATATGCTTGTTAATCTTACAGTCTGCTCACGATGTGATACATGCCTTGATATTATGTCCACGATACGATATGCACCACGATATTTTACATCACTATTTTTAACCCACAATTCTAACCATCACAGCTAAGAAGGCTGGGGTCTTGTTTGATTTGTATGAGACTTGCATTTGAAACCATCCATCATAATCTTTCTTGTTTAAACTGCCAGTAAAGGATAATTGCTTCCTAATAAATAGTACATAAAACGAGAAGACGAGATAAAGAAGTTTCAGAAGTGACTAGAATCAGAATCACTCTAATAAGCAAATACACTTTAGCTCCTAGAGATATCTCCCAGTAGCTCCACAATATGCATTTTGACCATTTCGTGTTGCGATGTATTGTGCCAAGATATATTGTTATATATTGTTGGAAAGTCTTAGCACTGATTGGACAATACATCTGTCCTTTATAAAATTCCAATATTCATTTATTTGCACAAAACTTTGATGTGCTTTGCATCAAATATAAATGGAGAGGAACAATGCACGTGATTCTTAAGGCTTCTGTAATTCCTTATATAAAGATTGACAGCGGTTTCAGCGGAATGATTGTATTTTCCACTTGTTTCGATGTGTTTCAGAATTTTCATTTTGTTTTTCAATTTGTTGTTTTGTATTTTGTTTTATCATCAAATGTGCTGTTGTTTCATATGAATTGTTCTATTGGTTTTAAAAGTGCAACTGTGAAATGAATGGGTTTTTATTACTTCAATTCACTTTAATCAGTAAATTAAATTTAGACTGTCGATATTATAGACAAATCCACTTTAAGCTAAAAGAGGGTTCCACACTGTTTTAGCTTAAAGTATTGCCATATACACTTTACAAACACATTAATGCAAAATTAATAAAAATAAGATGTAAACCTTCAACAGGGACTTCATTAATTCATATTAAACAGTGAAACAGGATTAAACCGTTCAATCTTATCTTTAATCATCATCTCAGAAAAAAAATGCTTTTAGTAAATTGGCTAATTTCTCTTGTGATCCCAATTACACTGGAAGATAAATACGAGGAAAGCTAAAGAGATGGCGATGCGCTGGTCTAATAAATAACAATACAATGCATCATTAACACCAGGGCAGTGAAGGAGAGGACTTAGTTTGGGAGTAATCTGCCTAAACTTTTTGTTCATATTTTGCTCATCACAAAATACAAACAAATAATTAAAACAACGATCAGTGTTTATTGAATCACCCGAGCACTGAAATATTCTTAAATGCACCAGATTGAAAACTCACTCTGTGCCTGTTTCTGCATTCAAAAAGCACTCTTTCAATTTAAAATTGAAGACATGACAAGACAGAGACAAACGGCTCCAAATTGCTAGTACTGTAATCAATAATTTAGTGACGCTGATAGAAACAATATTTCAGTGAGATCCAGTGCACTCCACCTAATAGAGAAACCTGTTGAGAGACTTTCCAGTTAGTATTAATGAGAAAATGCTATGTTCACTCTACATCAACCCTTGTCTAGGGGAAACGCTCGATTTATTGCGTCTGATTGATTGTGATACAACGATGCGCGGAAGCAACTTCATAGAATCTCAAGAGTATTTAAAGTTCCTTTTGATTAGGAGTCATTCCTTTCTTTAAAAGCTACATCCTCATAAATTAAGTGACTAAAAAGATTGTTTCATGCATTCGATTGCAATCCCACCGGAACAACTAGCTCATTAATTTAATCTTATCAGATGCGTTTAGGACTTCAAACAGGCTAACTACAATACCGTTAGCAAAACAATTACCTATTGATACGCTGTATTGATACACCCCGCTATAGAGATTCATCCTCATTGCAGCTGTCGTTACTTTCCATGAGATGAGCCAGAGAGAAGACGAGAGTGTTTGAACTAACATCTGCTTCAGACATCAGCTGATCCCTGCTCCCTGGGGTTTTGACTTCCATTTCCAAGCCATTATGTCATCGGTTATTGACAAGTGACTGTAGCCTGGGTTTGAACCAGTACACACGCACACACTCTCGTTTCCAATATCTGTTCGTTGTTAGCAGGGATTGGTGTCATTCGGCGGGAAGTCTTCAGGGAGAACTGTCTCTCCCGTGCAGCACTTCTACCTCTCCTTAGGTTTCTTTTTCTCCCACTCTAGCACACCCATCCAATTACAGCTCATTGTGGCTAAGCATTCACATCTTTCTCAACTCGTTCTCATTTTCCTCCTCTTTATCACTTCCATCCTTGGTCTCAACGAAAGCAAGAGACCACCAGCAGGAGAGCGCTGACAGTTCAACATGTTTTTTATGTGTGTCTCTCAGAGTTCTGGTTGAAAATGACTTCGACCGCTGCTAGAAATGACTAAAAACTCACTGGAGAATACGCTTGTAATATTCAGCTCCCCGGCTCAGGAGAAAATCATACAATAGCGAGAATTGTTTAACTATCCTGAGCATGGGTAAAGATTTTCCATCCTCCAGGGAGGGAGAGATGCTTGCACAAGCAGATTTACTGCTCCGTATTGACTCAAGACTTGAGAACCAGCCTTTGCCGCAATAAAAGGAGAGGGAGGGAATCTTATCCAGCCAAATTTAAATTAAATTTAGATAGAGGTCACGTTTGGTTAAAAAATAGAATGGTGCGATGGAGAATTGTCTCTTTTAATGCTCACTTGACATCGGTGTTTCAGCTGCAGACTGTGCTGCTGAAATGAGGTTAGAGAACAAGCTACTGAACTAGAAACCCGTGCAGCCGCTGTAATTGTTTTGCAACTCCACGAGTAGAAAAACACACTGTTTGCAAGAGAAATCTGCTGCGCAACAATCAACGCTGCAACTTTTCCCAGAAGTGTGTTGGATTTCCCAAATCCAGTGGAAAAGAGGCAGGATTTATGGCGTACAAATTAAAACCACTCGTTTGTCAACTTTGATCAAATAAATGAGATGTGCAGCATCGACAGAAGTTTTTTTTTTCAAAGAATTTGGATTAACTGTGAAAGCAGTTGTTGCTTTTAAAACAGAAGCCTTTTCACCATGCAGCATTTACCTGCATTAGTACGCGCCAAAACACACAGACATGGCTTACAAATTAAAACCACACATTAAAAAAAAATGCTGAAGTGGAATTCATAAAGAAATGAGACTTGCAGTAAGTTAGTGTGTATAAAATGTGGAATAACTGTGAAAACAATGAGTTGTGACTTATAAAACAGGTTCTGAAATAGTAAGCGTTTTGGTTTTAACACGAGATTCCAAACAGCGACTGAACCAATCACAATCAACATGATGCGGTGTGCTGCGTGAACATCACAGCAGCAGGCGAATAAATAACAATAAAAGAGCTAAAAGGAATAACAAATGGAGTCCCATGGAATCCCTGTGGGTGTTATAACTCTGTATGATTCGAGAGTGTGTCGTAGTATTTGAAAGATGAGTATACATCTGCTTTTTGTATAACTCAGTTCAGGGGGAAATATAACTGCAATAAAATAACAAACCCCCAGAAAGCGGCAAGTCTGTTATGACAGAAATATGAAAGATGTTTCACGCGGCTAATCAATTAAGGCTGTACACAAAAACAAGCCCTGACATCTTGTCATTGGCATCTGTTCGGAATCAGACAAGGAATTATGAGAAGCGTTTACAGGAAGCGTTCTTAAATACGCCTTATTTGTATGCACAGACACACGTGTGCACGCAAACACATGCAACGAGCGGCACTGGGACAGCAGAGGCCCGGACATCTGGTGCTGCATGTGTGCGTTTGCCGGGACAGCGACTGTTAAGGTGATGAGTGAGAAGCGATTTGGTAGCAGCATGAGGCAGGTTATCTCTCAACAGCCTTATCATTCTTTATATCTGAGCAATAACAGCACATCTAGAGGAAAGCAGCAGACTGCCATCACACATGCCGTCTGTAGGAAAGCACATACACATGGCCAAAAACAATCACCGCAGCCCCTCGTGTGCCACACAATTTCCAAGCACCTTCAGAAAAGTCAGCCAAGCCCTATTTAGTAGAATGGTCCAATTCGGAGACAGCTGTCAACACTCGACAGTCATCTGTAGAGCACAGAAGTTCTGAAACTATAAAGTAAATTTATACATGAAAACGTAATGAAACAGAGTGACTGTTGGAAATGCAAAAAAAGTGTAAAAACAAAAACAAAACACACAGCATGAACGAAAAGCATCCAACCGAGAAGGGATGACCCCTGCTGAGGGCTTTGAGGGAGGAGGCATATGAGGAGGAGGGGGTGAACACAATGCTCGCACGTGTCACCAGCAAGTACCAGAAGAAGAAGAAGAAGAGGAGGAAGAAGAAGAAGAGCGAGCAGACCGGGATCGCCTTACCTCTGGTAGGTAGAGGAATGCAGGGGGACACTGGAGAGAGTGAGTTAGCATCCCTGAGCCGGAGAGCAGAAGACAGCCTGTGTTGGCCATTGAGCACAGCATGTGGTAGCGGGACGTTTTGCGCATTAAGCTGGGAGATCCTCTCTCTCTCTCTCTCTCTCTCTCTCTCTCTATCTCTCTCCCTGGCTCTCTCTCTCTCTCTGTGTGTGAAAGCCTCACTCCTTTGTTTAGTAGAGAAGTCTTTCAGCTTCTTTCTGGCTGTCTGTTGTGTTCTTCTTTTTCTGGACTCTTTCTGTCTCTTCTGGAAGCAAGGCTGAACGCAGGGTGTGCGAGTCGTCTGAACGGTCCTGGGCCTCTGTCATCAAGGCTCGGCTGCGCACTTTCACTTACACTCTTACACACATGCACTCAGACACACACACATACGAAAGCCAATGTGAGCCCTCGGAGAGAGAAAAGGGGAGGTTCTGCCAGAGCGAGGGAGAGCAGGAGGAGGAGGAGGAAGGCAGAGATGCTGAGAGGGAGGAGGCAGGAGCTCCCGGGGGGATCCAAAGATCAAACAGACCCACTGTAGAAAATGAAGGGAATGTATAATGACATCACAACAGCTGATCTCGGCTATTAATTGCACATTTCTGCAGCCATGCGAGAGCAGCGCCTTTTTTATTCCGTTTTCATGTCTCGCGCACACTTTGTTCGCGGATTCAGTTCTAAATAAACAATTACTTCATTTACACAAACTCTAACAGCCACCGAAGCCAGGATCTTGTCCCGTGGCTCAGGGAGATGAGATAGATATGAGTTGGGTTCATTTCGGGTCTTTGGGGGGTTGATCTGTTTCCCTTTGGATGCAGACACACCAGATGTGCCCCCATTATGGGCAGGCAAACCCCCACTGATGCTGTACACTTTAGCCGCCAAACACAGCCAGGCAACCCATCCACAACGTCCTCTGGTGGACCTTTAACATGGAGTTGTTTTTTTTTTGTTTTTTTTTACAGTGGAGCAAATAATACAATGCGTGGTTGGAGAAAATTGGAAAGGCTGCAGGTTAGGAGAGAAGAAAATGCTCAATTCACTTTGTTTTGATTTTAACATAAAATTCTGACCGTATCTTCTGATTTATTGATCTCTAAGGTAAGAGTTATAATCGGTGGGTTGTTCATGGAGTCGGTTTTATAGTTTTCTTAGTAATTAAACTGTAAATTATGTCACGGTGCTATAAATTTGAGGAGACAACTGTGATGTTAATTTAACTAATAGTTAATAAATATTTGATTGTTACTTGGGATCCACAGGATCCTTATGATTTGTGGATTTCCAATAAAAATAACAGTAAAAGACACATTTTTGTTTTTTTTTAGTTGCAAGTTAATTACAAAAGAAGGAATACAATTAATGTGTGGCACAAATAAATTAAAAAAATATTTCCAAGGACTCTAAGTATATGCCACTCTTCAATCACCTGTGATCCTAATTTCTGATGTAAATTTAATTAAATAAAAAATCAAAAAGCATGGTAAGTACATATGCTTTTTGTGAATTATATAGTGATCAGGAATGAAAAAAATTTGAAGGTAAAGAATGCTTTAAAAATTAAATGCTGATCATTTATTTTAATGCTTCACTGTTGCCTTAAGAAACTAATCTTTGTACTACTCTCCAACACATCAACAAACAAACTGCTTTCTGCCATAGCCAGATATTTACATTTTGACTCATCAGTCCAGAGCACCTGCTGCCATTTTTCTGCACTCCAGTTTTTGTTTTGTAGGCAGACTTGAGTTCATCTTTCTTTTCCACTTGTTCCTTTTCATGGTCACGGGGGTCTGTTGCCTATCTCTAGCGCACTTTGGGTAAGAGGTGGGGGTACACACACATTCACACCTAAGGGGAATTTTGATTATTCAATTAACCTAACCTTCAATTTGGGATTGTGGGGAAGAAACGTCTGTTTTGGTCAAAACTTTGTTTTGGGTACCCGGAGGAAACCTTTTTACTGAAAGGCCACAGTGCTACCCACAGCGCCACTGTGCCACCCTCCACTATATGCTTTTTAACATAAATATTGCAAAGCAGTTAAAATACTAAATAATAAAAGAATCTTGCATATTTTCAATTTTGTGTTAAATTATTTATGGATCTGTTTCAGTTTAGAAAACACATTAACCCTTAGAAGACACGAGAATTTGAGCGCTTTTTTTTGTTTAATACTTTAAAATTATTTGCTCTAATCAATTACCTCTTAAACTGTTATTCTGACAATGCTTGATATCATTTTATAGGGCAACCCCCAACCCCACCCCCCCTTGTAATAAATGTCTTTAAATTACATTACACAATATTTCCACAACAAGCCTGAAATTGTACAAAAAAATACATTTGTGAGAATGAAATTGTATGAAATTCATCTCAAAAATTAAGAACTAACTGCTTTAAGTTGTAAAAAGAAAATCAGAAGTGTTGAAACAAAAATAAATGCAAAAAACCCCCCAAAAAACAGGCGGACCTCTTCTTTATGCTGTTCCAAGCACTTTGTGTTCCATTGTGCTTTTTGTTGCCAAAAACACAAGCCGCATCACAGGTTTTTTACTTCCAAAGATTATCCCTTCTTTTCACCACCAGATGACACTGTTAGCACCAATTTGGGGTCTGTATAATTAAACTGAAAGATGGTCACAAATTTCTCACATTTGCAAAACTTGCAAAAGTGTGTCATAACTTTTGAAAAGTTTGTTTAAAACACAAAATAATGAAAATAAATGCTTTTTGAAACCTACACATTATATTTGAAATCAAAATGAAACAATAGGTGGGTCGTGTCACTCCTACTTAATTCAAAACAGCTGGTGTGATTTACAGATACCCCGGTGCATGCAGAGACTTCTAAGGGATAACTGAAAGGGTAAAGAATTAAACATTTTACTAAAGTTGCAGTTTGCTGATCAATTAAAAAGAGCATGATTGTAAAATCAGATGATTATCCCGATTATTATTCACACAAAGCATCATGTTATGGTATGAGAAAAATACAGAGCACACTGTTGTTAGACTACTAATTATTTCAAGATAGATGTGATTGGCAAAGATAACTGGTGCTGTATAATTAAAGGTAAAGAAACAGATCTAACTGGCTTCCTTTATTTCAACTCTTTTGTCTCAGCATGGAGTCAGCAGTGTTAGCAGGGCTAATAGAAACTGATGAGACATTAGCTTTAATGAGCTGAGTGAGCTAAAGAAATAAAGATGAGTTCACTACAGCCATTTTCACTAACTCCAACTCTGACCATAATTCCACTGGACAACCGCAAACACTCATTAGCTCTAAAGGTCTCTGTGTCCATTTCAAGCCAAGGCTCCCAAGCACGAGAGAACATAGTAAAACAGTCATCGATGTGGAGGTCCGTGCTCAATTTTTGTAAAATTCACAGATGGATAAACACTCAAGAATGCAGACAAATATACCAGCATGGATTTTTTTACACAAGCAGCCATATAGACACTCAATCAGAGAGATGACTGTAAGATCCCAAAGAAACATCAGTGCGGATGAGCGTAATGATTTCAGACTGTATCAATCAAACCACACAGGAAAACTTCAAACCCACTCAGGAGGCCCCAAAATACAGCCTTCACCAGCCACAACAAATCTCTTGCAATCACAGGAAGTAGACGGTGGAAAATTGCCATGATGCTTCTTGCATTAATGTTTTACAATAGGCACAAATGTGAAAAAGAGATGGTGTAAAGTAATTAAAAATACAAATGCCGGGTCACTCATCATATATTTGTGGTTGCATTGGAACGCTTCTTTGACACATATTTATTCATGGACATAAAGTATGTTTGTTCCCTTGAAGGAACATAATATACAATTCAATACAAATTCACATATTTCTCATTAAAATCCACCAAGAACAAATGATCTAAGGCTTTCCGTCGTCCTCTCGTAGCGCATCTTTCACTGTATGTCAACAATTGGAGTTATGTTCTTCTTTTTTATTTCCCTTCATAAAAAACAAACCAGACATTCCAATTAAACATATCCAAGTTCTCCTATAAGTCACCAGAGCTGTAAAAGAGCAACCCCTGAGCAATAAAACCTCCCTCTGAGATGCATTTGGGCGGATTTCCTCTGATAAAATCTTCATAATCAATTATTTACTATATATATAATCAATGGCGCATGTTAACCACACCCTTGCAATTTCCATGTTCTCCAGTGCAAATGAGCGCAGAGGTGTTTAATTATGTCTGTCGTGTCGTTTATCATCTCTGTGAAGATGCCTCTGTGAACGCTGAGATTTCCAGACTTCCTTTTTCAACTCATTCTTTTGAGAACTTAAATGCCCTGTGACATTGAGAACTTCAAAGCGCCACGGCTGTAACTTCAAAGATGGTTTGAGTACTTTTTTCTCCCTCCCTGTGACAGTGAATGTCTTGTTTATTGACACAATGCAAAAAGCCTTGCACTGAAGATACGACTGAAGGGGGGGCATCGGGGCAGGAAGGTGGTGCAGTGTACAGTGTCGAGGGATGGGGGGGAGGATGAGAGTGGATGCCTGACGCATTCAAAACACAAACGTTCATGAAAAGGTCCCAGAGAGCTCCCAGGATGCACCTGAAACAGGTGGAGAAAAAAAACGGAGGGTTTCTTTTGTAAAGTGACTTTCACATGCGCCGTCCCAGAGCTGCTGGGAATCAAAGAGACTGGATGCTATATTAAGCGCTCTTCTTCCTCTGCAATGTTCCACCCTTAATTATACAACATACGATTTTTCCCAAGCATCCAACTAATCTAAAATTTAACATCTGGGTTTAAAAGATATGTGCCATGTTTCCCTGTTGCGCAGTTAGTAGAGCGTTGTGTTTGCAATGCAAAGGTCATGGTTTCAAACCCCAGGGAAAACAGGGACTCACAAAATGTGTTCATTTCTTGAAATGTAAGTCGCTTTGTCTAATAGTGTCTACCAATTGCATAAATGTTTAAGGGTGTAATAAAAAAACAGTCCGAGGTTTACACCGAGGTTACTGCAATAAAATGGAAATAAAATGAGGTTATTTTCTGATATAAAAACCTTTCAATCTCCAAAAATAAACAGGATGGAAAATGTATGCATAAAAATATGTTTTTTTTTCTCTAAATAAAACCTTTCGAAGTTTATACAGTAAAATCAGGTTGTTAAAAAAATAAAAATAAAACACCTTTAAAACTCTGAAAATCAACAGAAGACTGAAGAATGACTCAAGAATCTGGTCCTGTAATAAATATTCCATGAACCAGAACCAGACTGCTGTCTGTCATGGGGTTAGTGACTATTACTTTTTTGTATATAAGAAAAGTATGTAACGGACAAATTTTTAAAAGCTAGTTTCTAGATCAGTACTTTTAAACTTTTAAAACAGTAAAAAATGGTACATTTTAAGATTTATTTTAAACGTAACCTAAAACTTTTTCATATGAATACTTTCCTTTGCATTGTGGGACAGCCTCCAGTTTTGGGAAGTTGAACAGTATGACATTATCCGCCAGTGACAAAATAGCAAACTTAACCAGCATAAATGATGATGAGTGGCAAGGTCCATGCTGTGTCAAAAGGTTTGGGTGGGATCCTATAGTTTGTGACATCAAAAGCACGGGAACATGAGAAAGAGTTGGTTTTACTCATAATAAACTAATAGAAATGGATTTTGATTTATTTAGAATGGCTGTATCGCTGGTGCCTTACAGGCCTTACTTTGTTAGAGGCTTACATTTTAACGAATGAAAGCATTTGGTCAGTACCTAAGTAAAGATTTGGCTCTTGAGTACTTAGTTACAATTAAATACTTAATCTTTTTTTGTAGACGGAACTAATGGTTTTTGAAGAACACATTCACAATTGTGAGTCATGTTACCCATTACCATTATTTACCAGACTCTATTTGTTCATGCTGGTTGTCCAACTGAACAAGTCCAGCTGAAATCTGCCAAAACACCATGAATCAGCTTAACACTTTCACCATTCCCTTCTCTCTCTCCATCGAGGTTCACTTGGAGGTCATGACCATTGCGTAAGTCAATGGCCGGCCGCCCATATTACCAGCAACAGTCAAAACAAAGCTGAAAATCTTGCAGGATGACATACTAATCTGCTGTTTCACTTCAACAAGAGGAAGCACTCTATTTAGCACTAAGGGAGGTCTCTTCATCTACCACAAGCCATAATACACTGTACGGCTACAGCCTAGGAATTCCTGAGGCTTGCTAGTCAAGACTGCAGAGTACTTATTGTCTCACATCTTGCAGAACAGCAGTAGGGGTCCGCAATGAATAAACCTCTGGCATGATGATTGAGAGCATGTGCTTATTTTTTCATTTCACTGCACAAAATTGAATTTGACTTCACACTGCGCCATATTGCATTAGCTCAAAGGGTAACTTGTGATTACCTAGAGTACAATGGGTTTATTAGGGCATAATTGAAAATATAATTGTAGGTAAATTAGCTCACTATTGTGCGAGTGTATTTTGAAGCAATTAGAGCCGAGTGGGGTTTGTGCGATGAGACAAAATAAAGGAGCTAATCATTGATTTGGAAATCTCTGCATTTGGCACCTCCAGTATGAACCTGGGAAACAGGGGAAATGCAGTTCTGTTTATTTGTGTTTGGTTAATTCGGTTACTTTTTACTGTAAAAAAAAATATTCTTCAGTTTCGGTCAACATTTCTACAAGGAAAAACCAAGTAGTTATAAGAAGTGGTTTTATTATTCTCTTGAGGGTATTATGTTTTATAGGATCATATTTTACTATTTGTAAAGATCTCTGGGACAACAAATGCTTATATTATATATTTCACACATTTTTATCCCTATGCCTTTCCAACCCCTAGAGATAGCGCAAAAAACTCATAGATGTGTTTACATTCCCAAGCAACTTAATACATCTCAAATAGTATAAAATACATTTTTTTTACAGAATTTACATGAAAAACTGGCTTTTACATTAAAGGCAGCAAAGCAATCACTAAAAGAACTAAATGTATGGTTAATTTGCACGCAGGGAGAACAGAAGGAAATCAAGAGAGAACAAAATAAAGAAAACCTTTCTGTCATTTAATTTTCACTCAATTGTACTTGTTCTTTTTTTTTTACTTCACATCAAGCAATTCTGACTTTAGAACTATTTACAATTCTTCATCCAGAGTTTCCAGCAGTTATGATTTTGGTAAAATACGGACGTGAGTGGATACGCATGCGTGTTTTAGACATAAATGATTGAGTTTTGAAAGAAATTCACTCAATTTACTACGTATCATTATATACTTATTTATTTATCAGGCACACAAAACATGAAAACATAAGATCACAAACTATATAATGAAAACCACAAAATAGAATGATTAGGTGCCACCAGGTGGAATGGTACCTGAACACATGTGCCAAGTTTTACCCCAATCGGACATCCTATTGTTGAGTTCCTGTTTTTGGCAAAAATACGTTTTTGATGGCCTTGTTATGGACAAAGTTTGAAAAAAGCTTTATAATTTAACATCCAGTATGACTTAAGATAAGACTGATTTTAAGTTTGAGGGGGGGAAACGGAGTTTGATAAAATACAGCATGTGCAAAGCTGGCCATTTTTAGAGGTGTTTGTAAAATTACTGTCTGTCGATTTTGGAAACTCGCCCTAGCTTACTTTTTTGTAGGTCTTGATTCCTTACATAAGTGTTCCAAATATCAAATATCCAAACCCAGTCTGAAGAAGCAGTACCAAGCAGTAGAAAAAGGGATTTTCATAGTGGCCCCTATGCGGCGCTATGATTGACACTGATGATTGCTATAGTGATGTGTTCAGACATGGACTCTCAACACACATGGCGAGTTTCATCCTGATCAGACATTTCATGGTTGAGTTATTAACAACTTCCTGTTGGTGGCAAAGTTTGACGGCAGCAGTGTGCATTTATTTTAACCAAGACAAAAAAGCTTCACAATTTAACATCCCATTTGCCTTAAGATAAGAATTATGGAATATAACTGAAACATCAATTGATACAATCTCTAGGAGGAGTTTGTTAAAGTTGGACACAAGCAAAAGTGGCCATTTTTGAAGGTTTTCACCAAAAAATCAACTTCCTGTCTTGTTAGGAAACCCAATCTATAGTACTTATTATAAGTACACTACATGGTTGGCCAATTACATTTACGTATATACCAAATTTGGTGACATTTCAAACACATTTATCAAAAAATGATACCTTGAAGAAAGAAATCCTCAAAACATTTATACACAAAGCAAATGCAATAGGGTTCTATGCACCTTCATTTCTCCAGTGCTGGAAAGAATTAAGAACGAGTGAACAGCTAGCATCAGGTGCCGAGGTTCCTTTGTTTTTCCAGCACAGGTGAGCTACGTATTTTTCCCTTGATTCACATAATGGTACCTCGAGATATGAATGCTTCATGTTTTGAAAAATCCTAGATATGTAGGGTCTCTCGAAAAATGTCAAAATTCAAAGATACAAGAAACACAAACAGTTCTGCTCTCCTATTGGTCAGATCATACCCATGACACCTTCGCAGAATCCCTTCACACATACTTTGGCACTGTCTACGCATGTGCTTGGTTTCGTGTTGGTGTTCGCACTTTGTGAAATATCTCGAGAAAGTTAACTTACGTACGTAGTGCTGTATTGTTTCCTTCCATCCGTTCTCCACCATCACCACCTCCTCCGACACTTTGCCACATCGCCTCACTCGTAAGATAAGGTTTTACATTTGTGTACATATTATTTTGAATTTGTTTTATTCTATTTTCATTGTTTTATTATTATAATAACAATGTGTAGATTTAAGGATTAAAGAAAAGTTACTTGATTTTTCTCTGGTTTTCCTTTTTTTTCCCAACACGAATTAGGCATTTTACAGGTAAAACTTGCTTGACATACGTGAAATTCAGGATATGAAGGCCACCCTGGAATGGATTCATTTCATATCTCAAGGTATCACAATATATGCTTCCTTTTTCATTAATATAATCTGACTTGGCTGATTCTTCCATATCAAAATTGTAAAGAGTTGCAATTTTGGAAAACTTCGACATCGGCTCCCAAAGATCGCAACTAGTTGTTTGTTAAAAATCGAGCTGAGTCATTGAAGTTTGCATTAATCTGTTAGTGGCAAATGTTCAAAATGTAGTGTAAATTAGTTTTCTGGTAATTTCACAAACTGCATCAGAGAAAGGGTCGAGCCTCAGAGTGTTCCTGCATTTTTAATACGGCACAATGACCATGGAATGAGCAAGAGCATGTCACGCGACCCTCAGGCATTAATCTCAATGTAAAGGTGTGAAGTCTCCAGATTTAAGACTCTGGCACTGCTAGAATAGGATTAGATGACAATAGAGCACCTGGGGGACAGGGCAGCATGGGAGAGGCAACCCAGGGTGAATTACTCTAATATCCCTACATAATGTGATTTCCCACAGTGCTCTCTGTTACCCCCTCACCTGAAATATTAGCATGGCTTGCTGTCGGCAATGGGGCTGCAAAAATAAGGGGCAGCACCCATAAACAGACTTCATGGCACATCGCCCTATTTCTCATCTCCCCTTCTCATTCCCCCTCTTCCCCACTGCCTTACAGGCCCAGGGGCCTCCCGACCCTTTTAATGTTGAGCAAATCTGTTCAAAGTTCATCCATCATCCAGGCAGCGCACTGAGACAGCACTCCATCGGCCTCCTCTGCTGCTCCATCATACTCTGCATCACACAATCTTTTCTTTTCTCCTCACTCTCCCAAAAAAATGAAGGGAGTAGAAAAAAAAACTTCAGAGAGTGTGCATGCCTTTGAGGTGAGGAGAGGGAGAACAGAACAGTCTACAGTATGTGTGTACAGTATCAAAACACAGCGAATATAAAGCGCCACACTAGAGGATCCTGACGTCATGATGCAAATCTAATTTAACAAAGCAATCCGGTTTCTTTGGTTTTACTTCTCTCTGATGCCAAGCTGTAATACATGCCTGATGAAATTTAAGCTCAACAACATTCACGATTCAGTGGAACAAATGCGTGTGATTTATTGTAGCTGCAGTACACTCAGGGAAACTCATTCAGCACAATCAAAGCATTAGCGTGTTTGGAACATTCCATGATGCAGATGTTTCAATTGCATGATCGCATAGGGAAAACCCCCTGCTTTGCTTCAATCGTAACATATCTGGAGATGATTACTAAATGCACCCAAGAGTACTATACTGTAGCGCTTGCGTCAGTGCCTCATTGTTTATACATTATTCGCATTCCTTCCATCCTCTCTTTTCTTCATTCCTTCCTTGCTACCTACATACCTGCCTACAGTGCAGGTGTGAAAAAATATAACTGTATGAAGTATAAATCTAATCAATATTTGGCGTTAATACCTTTTGATTTTAAACTAGCATTAATTCTTATAGGCATACTTGCACAAAGTCTGGGATTTATTTTTTTTTTTTATGATTAACTAATAAACTAAAAGAATAGGTCCAAAACCCAGTTATGAACTGGAAACTGAAACAGCTGTGTGGGGAAGAGTGAAAATCTGATCCCACAGTGAATTTGAGAAAGTTTGAGCACAGCAACAAGACACAAGGTAGTTATTTTGCATCAACAAGGTCTCTATCAGACAAAGATTACAAAGCAGACTAAGGTTTCAAGTTCTTCTGAAGAACCTAAAAAATGGCAAAATTTAAATAATTATTTTACATTTTATTTACGTAACATTCAACAACACCACACATAAAAACAATCAGTACAGGGAAATGAAATTCGGGGCAGCACAGTGGCGCAGTGGGTAGCACTGTGGCCTTCCAGGTAGAAGGTTGTCCAGGTTCGAGGCTCGCCTGTGGAGTTTGCCGGAGGAGTTTGCATGTTCTCCCTGTGCTTGGGTGGGTGTCCTCCGGGTACTCCGGTTTCCCCCATAATCCCCAAAAAACATGCGGATAGGTTTATTGAATAAGCTAATTTTCCCTTAGGTGTGCATGTGTGTGTGAATGTTGCCCTGTGATGGACTGGCGAACTGTCCAGGGTGTACCCCCACCTCTCGCCTAATGTGTGCCGGAGATAGGCACCGGCAGACCCCCGTGACCCCAGAAGGGAATAAGCGGGAATGAAAATGAATGAAATGAAATTCGCAGCAGTTAAAATACAGTGACACATCAAGGGAAAAAGAAGATGGGTTGTTAAATTGGTTTTAAAAGTAGTCGAAGAAGAACTATTTCAAACCCAATCCGGAAGCTTATTCTACAAGTTGTGCAGAAAACTCTGTTTAATTTATTGTTGTACAATATTTGAGTTCAATTTGATAAAAAAAAAATACTGTAATTAAAGAATAGGCATTTTGGAGGAAAATCCCATGGATTCAATGTCAATAAACTAAAAATAATTTAGTTGGATGTTGGAATTGTAGCGTTTGGAAACAAACTGTTCATTTTGGTGGCATTTTGATTATTTTTATAGGCATGGTTGCCAGGGTAGCGGTTTTCCCGCACAATTGGGCTATTTTAGAAAAGGAGTTGCGGGGAAAAAAACGGAGTTGCGGGTTGCGGTTTTTTGGGCTACATTTATAATGTACCGCGGCCGCAAAAAAATAAATAATAATAATAAATAATAATTGTGGACAAAGATAAAAGGGAACCTTTTATTAGTGGGTGTTGATCCCCGGGAATGAATACTTGGCAACAAACGCTGCTTCTTGCGAGACGCAAATAGGCGCGCGCGCCACATGTGCTTTTGACATAACCAATCAAGCATCATCATCATCACGTCACTCCATGAGAGCGTTGTGGTCAGAAGCGTCGGTTCGGTTGTCTGTGGATGAACAAGTACAAGTAGGTACTTCTGACTAGGGTCAAAAAAAATTTCAGAGAGCACATGTTCTTATTTGACCTTTATTGTATGAGATTGTGTATTAAAAAAACACAATGTGTGCTATTAAGAATTTGGGTAAGACAAAAGGCCAATACTTTAAACTTAAACTTATATAAATTTATTTTAAGGCCCTTTGTGGGAATCCAGCCGTTGTCTAATCTGATTGGACACTGAAAAATTGGGCTAGTTTTCATTCTATTTGGGCGGATTTTGAGTTGTCATTGGGCTGGAAATATTTCTGGGACCTGGCAACCCTGTTTATAGGTAGACTCTGTAGTATTTGCCAATCGTGGTCAGATTTCCTGGAATCATTGTTTTATAAGCCCAAAAGGTTCTGGCCAAAGAACATAACGGTTTTCATCCAATGCGATATTATTATTCCGAGGCAAGCAGTTTAAAAGTTTTATTTGAAATGGAAAAGATCGATTACAAAAATGGTAATTATTCATTTTAAGATCAATTACAAGATTAAAGTTGATTTTATATAGTGACATAGTGTCGTAAAGTGATATCGAATATGTCTGACCATAAGCTCTTATGTAAGTCACTGGAAAAAGAACAGTCAGTACATTTGCTCAAGGAAGAAAGAAAAGAATAGGTAGTTCATTCAAGAGTTAATTTTGAGAAATAATTTTTCAAGCAGACCGTCTTTGAGAGCCCAGTCAGTCTCATCTCTCTGAGGTTGTAAAAATTATGAAAACCGAGTGAAGAAGAAAGAGAACTGAACAGACAGAGGGTATCAGGTGGAAATGAACAGAGAGAGAGATGGAGATGGAGTGAGCGAGAGGAAGAGCGAGAGTGAGCACCCAGATGGAAACAACGCACCTTGGCCTGCCTGACACAGCCCTATTACCATAAACTTCATTTTTCTCCCTGAACACTCAGTAAATAAGAGCAGGAATAAGTGAACAAGCCCATCCGGCGTTTCGAGGAGAAAATGGGAAGAGAGATGGAGGAGGAGGAGAGGAAGGAATGGGGGAGCTGCTGAAGGCCTCTGACACAGAGGCTATGCGTGGTACAATCGTGCAGCTCTATAATATCAATCAAGCATGACGCGTACATTTTCTTTTTCGTCCCTGTGTTGATTTATCCTCACACTCGTAGGTAATTCACCTTCCCTCCAGAGACCACGCACATTCAATCTCTTCATATACTTCTTTTAGCTCTCTTCCACCACAATTTACATACTGAAAAAGGGCATTAAAAATAAGTGTGAGGTTTCAATCACCTGACTCACTTCAGGGAGGTTTCAAACCTTATTTGAGGGAACGAGAAGAACATATATCATCTGATGGAAAAGGCATGTTTATTCAATTGATTACTTATTAGGTACAGAGTACTGCTTGGAAGTTTGTGAAACCTCCACGAGGGATCAGTTTTGGGTGAAAAAAAAACCAAAAAACAAAGAAACGCTATTTAAGAAGTGCTATTATGTTGGGCTAATTTTAGGCTCGGATGAATCAAACCATTAAAGATATGTTTGACAAAATGGCCACAAAATCAAAAACAATTTTGAAATCAAACACTTCAAAATATGTATGTGTTTAGAGAAGACAAAAACTCACATTTTACATATTTCTTTCTTTCTTTTGATAACAATGTGGTAGTGCTATAGATTCATGGTGACCCAGAGAGATTTCACTGAGATACGCTAACGAAATTTTTGACAAAATGTAAAAAGTAGGGCTGGGCGATTAATCTCAAAGGAATCACCAATCAGAAGCTGTAATCGTTCACATTTTTCCATGGAGATTATTAGAGAGAGCTTAAACAATTTCATTTTAGTTGTTCATTTATTGATGTTCAATACATAGTCACAGATAGATAGATAGATTATTTTAACAATGAAGTGATGTTATTCTAAATTCTCACTTGTAATATATGAGCAATTTTACTGTACAAAACCTCAGTGCACTATGAGGGCATGAATAATAAATAGAATAAAATAATTGTTCAATAATTGAAATCGAGCTAAAATCTTCAATTACACGAGATTTAGATTTTAGGTCAAAACGCTTAGCCTTAGCCTTAGTAAAAAGGCTAGCATGTTCCATAACAACTAGGGAGCACTCTACCAAAACTGAGTAGGCGTTTTCACATCAAGGTTGTCTTCATTTTCAAGGTTCTTCTCAAATTTTAGGAAAGACAAATGCCCTGAAAGGAGACAACCCTTCCAACCCTTTTCAACCCTTTAAACTCTGAAGGACTGCCACGATACCATTTATATATAAGTTTACATATAAGTTTTGTTATGCCTGTAAAACACAATCGAATACAATAGAAAAAAAAATCTCTTCCACAAGCAGGTCTGCAGAAAACCAGTAAAAATTCATCTATAGACATTCATGAAATCATCTATAACAAATCCCAAAACTCAGAATTATAACTGTAATTGTGTAGCAATTATAACATAATTGTGTAGCAACGCTGTAAAAGAAAAAAAATAACATAAAATGTATATATTTTTTAAAGTACAAATTTAAGTTAAATTTTCCTGTAGTTTTACTTTTTTACATTTACAATTTTGAGGGGGGCAGCACAGTGGCGCAGTGGGTAGCACTGTGGCCTTCCAGGTAGAAGGTTGTCGGTTCGAGGCTCGCCGGTGACCTTCCTGGAAGGAGTTTGCATGTTCTCCCTGTGCTTGTGTGGGTTTCCTCCGGGTGCTCCGGTTTCCCCCACAATCCCCAAAAAAACATGCGGATAGGTTAATTGAATAAGCTAAATTCCCCTTAGGGTGTGAATGTGTGAGAATGTTGCCCTGTGATGGACTGGCGAACTGTCCAGGGTGTACCCCTGCCTCTCGCCCAATGTGTGCCGGAGATAGGCACCGGCAGACCCCCATGACCCCGAAAGGGAATAAGCGGGAATGAAAATGAATGAATGAATGAATGAATTTTGAGGGGGACTGCTAGGATATTTCTCTATTTAGAAAAAAATATATGTTGGAAAAAAAACTTTATTATAATGTGGGATATGAGAAAGTATCCAAAAAAATAGCACCAAAGCAGGTAAAAATGTAAAACTAAGCTCTGCCGGATGGTCACAAAGGGTTGGCCAAAAATTACATCGTATTGGCAAGATCCAAGGAATCAGGACAAAATTATTCCGTCTTTCTTGGAATGATAGCAAAGATTTGGATAAATCTATTTCACTCACAAAAAGTTTTATTTTTTAAAAATACCTGTGTCCATGTGGCCATGCCCTTATTCTCCATTTACGTTATGCTTGTTTCTTGAGTTTTTCACTGTTTTTTTTCTTGAATTCTGGTATTTTCATCACTTAAATGATAATAATTAGATATATTAAACTATATTAAAACTATATGGATAACTATTCACCTTTTGTGAACAAATTTTTATAAAACCCCCAAACTAAGAGCCTGGATGTTTACTGTAAAAAACGATCAATTTATTTCAATAGAGCATATCAGTTAAAACTTTTTTTTTTCTTACACTTACTAGGTACAGTATTGACAAGCTGCATGCATATATTGTGAATTACAACAGAATGCCAGCGCTACAAAAACAGCCCCCTATAGAGTTTCTGCGTAACCCCATAGAAGCATCACAGGAGTTATTTGAGCATGCAGCTCTGCAGTGAAACAGGTGCAGAGGATGAGGCTCTCTCACAGGAGCCCTAATACTCATTGGCACACTGTGCAGAAGCAGCCTGCACAGCATGGCACTGCATTCAGCCACAACGACGGCGAACATCTGCTAATGTGGGCCATGCACACAAGGAGGCTGGGGTGCTAAGGAGGTTTCAAGCTGCATTATGGCCCTTCCCTACATCCTGAAGGGTTCTGAAAATCTGGACCCCGGCAGGTGTGCCACCAGCCAATGCCACAGTGAGATTGACAAAAACAATCCTCCTTCATTTATTCACTGATTAGCAGACCACTCCATTTTCAAGATACGACTTAGGTACCAGATTAACAGCTCCATAGATTTGTAAAGAAACTGAACAGATCTGTAGGGAAACTGGATAGATTTGTGGAGAAGCTGAATAGATCACTCGGGCAACAGCATAGATTTGCAGGGCAACTGTATAGATTGGTTGGGCAACTGGTTAATTCGTCGGGCAACTGAAAAGATTTGTCGGGCAACTGCATAGATTTGTGGAGAAACTAAATAGATCTGTCGGGCAACTGTATAGATCTGTAAGGCAACAGAATAGATTGGTCGGGCAACTGGATAAATTTGTGGAGGAACTGAATAGACTTGTAGGGGAACTTGGAGTGTCATCTTTGCATTCTTTTTTCTGTCCCCTTCCCTTTTCACCTTATGTATTTTCATTGCTGACCCCTTCCATCACTGCTTTCCATCCTCTAACAAGTGACAGAAGCATGAAGGAAAAAGTGAAAGGATGCTGGAAGGAATTCTAATGCCCCTCTTCCTGTTTTACTTGATTCTTGTCACTTCACCCCTCTTTCCTTTAGGCCAACTTTTCCTTTTCTACACACTTTCCCTCCAGCAATCCCAACTTTTTCTCCTGATGTGACGTTCCCTCTTATTTCCTTCCAACCACATTTTTATTGATTTTTTTTCCGTCCTTTATATTGGTGCGTCTTCCATTTCCCCCTTTTTATCTATTTCATGACCACTCTCCGTCTCTTTTACTTCATTCTGTCTTACCAATGTAATCTATTTTTCAATTATTTCCATCTATCCTTTCCACCATATTTTCATACAGCATACTTTCTCTTTTCATTTCTTCTTGTCTTCTGGTTTCATTAGAGCTCCTCTGCATTCTTCTTCAACATTTGTCTTGCTTCCATGTTTTTCGATTTACCTTTTCTTTTAAAACAGTGGTTTTTATCAGGTTTATATGATCAAGTTCAATGATTTAATTTGATTTCTTTTGCATTTTTAAAATAAATAACAGTAGTCAATCATTCTTTTACTTGACCAAAACCTCTAAATCCAAATAGTGGTGAAAATGTACATTGCAGCAAAACTCTGTAGACATAGAAGCAAACGTATGAGGTATCAAAAGAATTAAACCCTATATAGCCACAATAGTAACCATTTATTTTAACAATATCCCTTCTTTGCCTTCCCTCTTCTGTGCATACGGACACTCTCCACAAGAAACCATTAAATCAAATATCCTGCTTGCTTTTTTTATGTTATAGTTTATTTTATAAAAGACAAAGAGGGACACAAGACTAGTTTTCCCAAAGCAAAGCACAAAGTGGCGATCTGTATTTACAGGCTTTAGCCATAATTAGGACATATTGCCAACAAAGCTACATTTTAGGCAAGTAATTTTTTATATTTTATTACATCTTCAGGAGTTGATTTAAAATGATGTCACAGAGATAGCATTTGGGACTACAAATAAGATAAGAATACATCAAAATATTTAGGACGGGGTGCTACTTTATCTGAAGGCTTGGTAGCACAGATCAAAAAGGCATTAAAATGTGTTTTGCTGTAATTGCTTGAGCAGGCCAGAAGCTAAAATACTCAACACGTGAGGACTGGAGCATGCTGGTCATGTCCTATAGAGCGACACTGGTTAATAAAAAGACTCGTGTCACTGCAGGCTACCGGCGATGTGTGTTTCACCCTCCAAAGGTTTAGTGCACCAGCAATTTATCGGCCGTAAGGCAAAAGCCACTCAGTATTACCAGCCCCTCACACCAACCCCCCCAGCCTGCCTCTATCTAAATGAATGGCATGCAATCCATCGCCTCGGATCCATTCAATTTCAGAGGGTTTTCAAGCGCAAGTCATTTTCTGCACTTAATATTGCGAATGAATGTTCCAGAGAGGATGGAAGAGAGGCAAGCATTGGAAAAAAGAGAAAATTTCGGATGTTATGCGAAGATTGACATGACAGATTAATCTTTGATGGTGACAGAACATATCAAATTATACTCTTTAGCATACCTGGATGCATAAAAAGGCAACGTTTATTGGTTTTGATCACGTCAGGGAAGACAATTTCACCAGGTTAATGCTAATCCTGCATGTTTGGGCTGGCTGAGCACACAACACACAGATACAATCTTCACACAAGCACAAGACTAAATGACTTCCCGCTAGATGACTATTAAAAACACACCAGCTTCCCTGGATCAGAATTTATCTCATCTGGATAAAATAGACAGTTGTCATCTTAGGCAAATCATATGAAAATGAGGTGAGATAGCGACTGTTTGATCCGGCTTCCACAAGCTGTTAGAGCATTAATTCTTGCCCCAGAAGAAGGCTTGTTTACCACACATTACTGGGATGAGGAATGAATGGCAAATTAGCAGCATGAAAAATGAAAATAAGACATTAACAGTGTGAGAATTAGCTACGCTGTATACATATGTATGATTACAAATTAAAGCCTTTCCAGCTCTCCCCAAACCCCAACCGTAGTTATTTCCCTGAAATGCATTACGAACTTTAATATTATTCCTGCAAGCAAATGAGCTAAAGCACCACTCCTGGCAGAGTCCTCCTAGAGTCTTTGTGGTGGCGCAGAGGGGACAGAAGGAGGTCTTAAAGGGCGACTTTAAACATGCATTAGAATTCAAAGTATTTAAGCAGTGAGTATAAAGGAGGGTCCCGCGAGCCTGATCTCTCTAATCTACAAATGGCTGCTTGCTATTAAACTGCTAATTCTGGGGCTTAAGGGATCCCTGAGAACACAATCCCCTTTTCCCCCTTTTTGACTCATTGAAGGTGTGGGTTTAAATATTAATGAGCTACAAATAGAAAAGTGGAGAGTTAGAGGTGAGGTGATTCACAAAATATACCGTTTTTATCCCATTTAAAACATCAGAGAATGACAAATAAAGCTATGGACATTCACTCCTCTGTACTTGATGGCCAGAAACACAGCGGAAAGGCTCCTCTGTGCAGCAAGAGCAGTCCTGTATTGCCAGCAGTGCAGAGAAGCAACAGCATTAAAATTTAAATAGCTAGAATGATGATGGGTCCAGATTCTAACAGTTGCAGAGCACAGCAAAATGATTGCTGCTCCTTTCTATTTGTTTCTGGTCAGCTACTCAGCGCTGGCTGCAGTGGTGGGTCTCCAAACGCACACTGAGCTCCGTCTGGCTCTCCTACACGTGGCAAAAAGGTCAGACATGCGTTAGACCAGTAGCTTTCACTTGGGAACTTGACATCTGTGAAATGCTGTTTCTAAACATCTGCACAATGTTAATACGGCAGGAGGAAATGTGAACGAAAGACATACTGTGTAAGTCGGTGAATTATTGAATTGCTTCTCATAACACTGACAACAGCAAAGCAAACTGTACTTTTCAAGAGATAAATTGATATAAACGATAATAAAAGTGAAGAATTACATTTTCTGAGTGGAAAAAGAGTGCTGGGAAAACAGAAATAGAATTATGTTAAAGGATGCTTTGGCCTTCAAATTATAAAGAGTTTTTACAGACACTATTTACAATTTTCAGAGCATTATACATTAATCCCACATTCACACACTGGTGGTGATAAGCTACCTTGGTAGCTGTCAGCCGCCCTGGGGCAGTCTGATAGAATGTGTCAGCCGTTTCGCGCCTATGCCCTCCTGCCTACCACCAAACACACCCCACCAGTCACACAACATGGGTGAAGTAGCTTGCCCAAGGCAACAATGGCAGAATGGAACTGGTGTGGATCGAACTGCCAACCTCCTGGTTATTGGACGACCGACCACTGAGTCACTTGCCGTCCCAATGATTGAACCATCGGATGTTAAAATAACCACTGCAACAGTAAATCAGTCCCTGAACGAGACAAAGCCAGCAATCAAGATCCCCCCCCCCCCCCCAAAAAAAGACAAAGACAAAGAAAAAGACCTTTAGTTGGTAATTTAACCTCAAATGTGTTTATTTTGTTATCCTCCCCTCCAGGGAGCACCAGGATGTGAAAAACCAGAAAGTGCTAAATCTGTTCACATATAAAAGCTGGAGGAACATTGAAGCTCCAATACAAGTTTAATGACTCAAAACAATGTTTTTGGTCGCGTTTATGAAAAATGCTTTTATTACAGCTAGATAACAGATCACTGCCGGGTATCGGACCTCACACAATAGTGGCACACTATTCACACAGCTCCAGCCATCACTCCAGCTAATGCTATCAGTCAAACAAAGGCACGGCTAACTTAAATCACATGAAAATGAACATTACAAGTAGATGCTCTGTTCCAGGCCAAACATTTAATGTGTATTTATTTAAATCATCAATGCTTTTTAAATGTAACGATTGTTATATCCTTTTTGGACTTCCAAAAAGAGTGAAATAGATGGAAAAGTTGTCCATAATTTAGTGACGCTCATTGAACAAGCAATTTCTGAGTGCAGGGAACTATGACACACAATGTCATAAAAATTCGTTCATTTGGAGTCAGCTCTCTATAAGGTCTCCTGATCAAAGGATGACCCCATACAGAGTCCATTCATTAGGACGGCCTCTCCACCTTATCCACTATGCCAACATCGCTTCATGTTCTAATTCTAAATTTCTATGCCGCTGCCTTCTCCTCATTACAAGTGCTATTATGAGGTATCTTTGCTTTGGAATCCAATTACTACACATGACATTAATTCCGACATAATTACCTGTGAGGTGCGAGCGGGGCACATTGAGGTGAAGCTGAACGAACAGGGAGGCGAATGAGGGTTTGTGTCTAATAGGACAATCATTTGGACTAAATCTCATTATTGAATTAATGGAAGACGCTTGTTTTCAATCAGGCAAGAACAACAGGGAACATGCTTTAATTCAATTAGATCTGCTTATGGGTGAAAAGATCTTCCTCTCAGGAGAGGCTGCAGCAGTGTGGATTCGCTGAATCAAAAGACTGCGAAATGATCACAGAGAATCCCTAAATCAAACTGCTGAAATTCATTCACTTTTACTAAGGGAGGAAGTATGACGCACATTTTTACATAATTCTGCCAGATATTTGGGGAGAGCTGAAGCACTGCAGAGCATTTCCATGAAACCGGCTGAGTAATCAATACATCTCCATTAATAAAAGTGCATTTTGCTTGAATCTGCTTTAAAGTTTTGAAGAAAAAAAAATCAAATCGGTCAGCATTGACAAAACAGAACTTGAAATATGTCAATTAAATGTTTTGTAATGGAAAGCATTAATATTTCAAAGGGAAATGTATCTCAGGTTATACTTTTAAAGCTTTCCCAAGCCAAAAACCTCCAACTTGTACGTGTTATTGATTTTATGGCTAAACACTAACACCGTGTCTTGTTGTAGATTAGCTGCAATCACACCACAGTGGACACGCATTCAAGTTCTGAGTCACTGAATGAAACTACTTTTCAGTTGTTCATTTACTGCATAAAAAAGAAGATTTAAAACACATTTCCACTCAGATTGGCTTGTCTCCTGCATATAACAGCTTTATTAGAAATTTGATTTTAAAAAGGTAAATTATTTAATGTTCTGATTTTGGACTTCTGAATCTGACAGCTAATATTTTTATTTTATTTTTTTTTTTTTTTATAAATTACAGTTATGTATAAATAAGAGTAATTTTCATTTTTACCACATATGACGTTGCAGTTGCCTGTGCATGGCTGTGGGAATTGTGTTATTAGTAAAAAATATGAAAATATTAATAATGAAAAAGACTTTCTACGGTTGACCCACAAAGTATCAGCATTAGATCAGAAACGCTGCCAATCAGGAGCAAGTCGAGTAAAATCACCTGTCTGTCTGTTTAGGCTGTGTTGTGACAAGTTGACATTTCCCTCATTTCAGTGATATGTGAGAAACAGGTTTATTTTTCCCTTTTTTCTGGTAAAGGTTTCAATTTCATTTGGTTTTTGAGGTTTTCAAATGGAACTATGCATCTCAGCACTGAATGCAAATTAAAGGTCAATGTTTCAATGTTTTCAGAGTGAAAAAGCCACAGAGTAAATATTTCTTCAAGTCAAGTTCAACCTGTTGTTGAATATATTTTGTCAAATTAAAAAAAAAATGTCCTTGCTGTAGACAACAGAATAACGTGTTTAATTAAGTGGAAATTACAGATAAAGCAAGGTAAGCAAACATCACACCTTCAAGCTGAAAAGCTCAGAACTACATATAGAGAGAGGCATGAAGACAATTAGCAAAAGAGGATGGAGAAACATTTCTGATTTTGTAAGAGAATCTCTGCTGCTAGCATTGAAAGTGGACAACACATCCTTATAATAGGTTGTAATTCATACTAGAAAAATCCCATAGAGACTAAGAAACAGCAAGCCGTTAAAAGATAAATACATAATACAAAACAAAAAACAATAAACAAACCCTCTGAGATAATTAAATCAAATTGTGACACTGGTGATGAGCTGTAAAAGTGATATATATTACATTATTATTAAGAGAAAATGTATTGTTTAGACAAATATTATCTAATTAGACACGTTTAATGCATGAAATAAATCTTACAAATTTTATTTTTAAAATATGCCACTAATCAACTATCAAAAATGTTTTTTTTTTTTTTATCTGTTAAATTTATGAATTGTTTGGATCATTTAAAACATCAATCGATTTCAAATGAATTTTGGTTCCTTTTCATCTATCCATAACATTGGGTGAAATAATGAAATGCAAGCACTTTCTTGCTGTGTGTATAAGATCTGCCCCGAAATTTTTTTAAGAGACCCCATTATTATTTTTTCTTTCATTTTGTCCATTTAATTTAGTGTGTAATCTTGATATAAATCGTCAGAACATCCTGTTAAGAACACAGGTGTGTTGTGGAGGAGAAGAACCCAGATGCAAGAGGAATACTTGAAATGAAGGTTTTATTCTTTACTTGTTAACTGATGTACTGAAAATGTTCAACAAAACCACAGGCCGCCTGGCTAGAATCCAAAAGACAAACAAAATAGAATCCTCGGGCAAAACTCCGTAGGAGTGCAGCAACAGAGCCCAGGAGAGAGGATGACGAGGGGATGTCCCTCTGTGCTGACAACCACCGTCTGACAGGCTTGAGCGAGAGGAGATGGAGAGAGCGTGAAAGCTGGGGGAGGATCGAGCCGACGGAGATACTCACGCTGACCCGAACCAACCCCAAAGCGCAGGACCAGACTGGACTTGGAAGGTAGGTTTCCACTAAAACAGAGTAGGAGGTTAGTACGCTGAGATAGAAGAGTGCGACTCACGGGTAGAGAATAATCTTCCGACTCAGAGCGGAGAGAGAAGAGCAGCTAAATAGGCAGCGACTAATTAGAACGAGAGACCGGTGTGCGCAAAGGTGCCGCGGCTCAAGCTGATGAGCGCGCTCGGAAAACAATTAAGCTGATAGAGAGACAGGTGAAAACTCATCAGATAATCTGCAAGACTAACACTACCCCCCCCCCCTTACAAGGCACCACCAGGTGCTTACAAAAAACGAGAGGGGTGTCTGCGTTTAAACTCAGAGATTAGGGTTTTATCGAGTATATTGTTAGAAGATACCCAAGACTGTTCCTCCGGACCGTAACCCTCCCAATCTACCAGATACTGATGACCCCGTCCCCTGCGTCGAACATCTAGGAGACGTCTAACCCTGTATGCAGGCTGCCCCTCTACTAAGAGCGGTGGATTGCTGGCTGGTTTCTCTGAGGGTGAAATATAAGGTTTTAGACAAGATACATGAAATACAGGATGAATGCGCGCTAAGTGAGCAGGAAGACGAAGGCGCATAGCCACAGGGTTTATCACCTTTGCGATGGAAAAGGGACCAATAAATTTAGGAGATAATTTGCGACAGGGATGCTGTAGGGGAAGATTACGCGTTGCTAACCAGACGCGCTGCCCAGAGACATAGCGCGGGGCCTTTCGACGGTGACGATTGCTAGATTTACACATGTTTTCTTGAGCTCTGATCAATTCTGCACGGACTAGCCTTCAGGCACGCCGTGCGCGCGCAATGTGTCGCTTGACAGAAGGGACAGCGCATTCGTGCTCCTGAGTAGGGAATAACGGAGGCTGATAACCCCAGGCGGCAGCGAAAGGGGATAGCCCTGTAGCAGAGGAGGGAAAAGAATTATGTGCATACTCTGCCCATGTTATGTAATCGCACCAGGAAGCAGGAAATTTGGAAGTAAAGCAGCGTAAGATTCTCCCTAAATCTTGGTTAGCTCTCTCAGACTGTCCGTTACTCTGGGGGTGAAACCCGGAAGAGAGAGATGTCGAGGTGCCCAAGAGCTTACAGAATTCCTTCCAGACCTGTGACGTGAACTGAGTGCCCCGGTCAGACACTATCTGACTAGGGATGCCATGCAAGCGGAACACCTCATTAAAAAGGACTAACGCAGTTTCGAATGATGAGGGAAGTTTCGCCAGGGGAACGAAGTGGGCAGCTTTGGAAAAACGGTCGACGATAGTAAGGATAGCAGTTTTACCTCGTGACTCGGGGAGACCTGTAATAAAGTCCAGACCAATATGAGACCAAGGTCTGGAGGGGACCTCAAGGGGTAAGAGGAGACCCGCCGGGGCTGATGTCTCAGCCTTATTGGCAGCGCAGACAGTACAAGAATGGACAAAGCGTTTGATATCGGCTCGAAGGGATGGCCACCAAAAGCGTTGACGCGCTACCGCTTCAGTGTTGCGCGTACCCGGATGTCCAAAGAGTTTGGATGAATGGCACCACCGCATAACGCGCTCGCGTAACGCTTCGACAACAAACAGTTTATCATGAGGACAGTCGTCGGGGACGGAGGCCGAGCGCAGCGCATTAGAAACCTCACGCTCGATTCCCCACGAAAGAGCGCCAACCACCTTAGAAGGACAAAGAATGGTCTCATCCTGCAGCGGTTCAGTGCTCGACTCAAACTGGCGCGAGAGCGCATCAGGCTTTACATTCTTAGATCCGGGGCGATACGTGACGATGAAGTTAAATCTATTAAAGAACAGAGACCAACGGGCCTGGCGAGCGTTTAGAGTCCGAGTAGAGCGGATGAAGCTTAGGTTTTGGTGGTCAGTCAAAACCAAAAAAGGTTCCTTGGA
>SRMA01026157.1:0-36139 GCA_007224835.1 Danionella cerebrum
CGAAGAGATATAGCAACTCGAGTGGGAACAGTTTGGGCGACCGTGGAAAGTTTCGTGGCTGTAGCTCGAACGGGCTAGGAGGAGTAGCTGTCAGAATTTTTGGCAGAAGAAGAAGCCGGAAGAAGAATAATAACTAGATTTTAAAGTTTGCACGCAAACTTCGATGTTGGCTTGCGTTGGTACCGTTAATACCTATTTTTTTAAATGTTGTCAATTCCGCAACAATAACATAATCCAACTCTCATGTCTCTATGATTCTCATAAGCTGGGATAGGTACATGCAAAATTGGTTGCTATGGTAACCAGTCTGGTTGTTATGGAGGGGTCAGTGACCTAACATATTGTTCCCCATGTCAACACGAGTAAAATACACCAACCCCCATGTCTCTATGACTTTCGTAACCTGAGATAGAGATACGCCATATTGGTTGCTATGGTAACAGTGTGGTTGCTATGGAGGGGTCGCTGACCTAATATATTGTTCCCCATATGCATGCGAGTAAATTACAGCAACCCCCATGTCTCTATGATTTTCCTGAGCTGAGATAGGTACATGCAAAATTGGTTGCTATGGTAACCAGTCTGGTTGCTATGGAGGGGTCAGTGACCTAACACATTGTTCCCCATGTCAATGCATCAACCCCCATGTCTCTATGACTTTCCAAAGCTGAGATAGAGCTGTGCCATATTGGTTGCTATGGTAACCAGTTTGGTTGCTAAGGAGGGGTCGCTGACCTAATATATTGCTCCCCATATCTATACGGGTAAAATACAGCAACCCCCATCTCTCTATGACTTTCCTAAGCTGAGATAGAGACATACCATATTGGTTGCTATGGTAACCAGTCTGGTTGCTATGGAGGTGTCAGTGACATCATGTTGTAATCTACTTTCCATTTAGAATAATATAAAGCAACCCCCATGTCTCTACTGTGTTCCGTTTAGAAGATATTTAACATCGAAAGTTATGTCAAAAAGTGGGTGTGGCTTAATTATTTTATGTTAAATCACAAGGAATGATTGGCTGGATAAGTGATTTGCTTCTTTATTTCTAGTATGACTTTCCAGTGTCAATCAATTACAGAAGCTCTTTCACAACAGGATCTATGGGATTCATGCTCCATTCATTTCAATGGGCCATTGAAAGTCTATGAGACACCTTTGACCTACTTATTAGTAATCAGCTTGCACCTGCTGCAAAGGGCCAGCTGTTGAAATCTGCCAGTTTTAACTGTCAGATTTTCAAATGATGGCAAATCTGCTGGAGAAAATCCAATTTTCATGCCTCAAACAAATAAAGATTATAGAAGAACCGTAAGACATATCGAAATGATTCTTTCTTTGTCAGAAGCAGAAGACCCTAACGAAGAGAATGCTGTAAATTTTGTGAAGGTTTGATTAGAAATAAAAAAATTATGGCGAGCTAGAAAAAGCCTTCATTTGATTCTGTGCAACTGCTCATTTCTGAGAAATCCATACCTCCAAACAAATAAGGATTACGAAAGAATGACCAGAGGTATTGAAATATTTCTTTTACTGTTAGAATCACAAGATTTTAAGGAAGAAAATGGTGTAAGTTTTGTGAAGCTGTGATGAAGTTTGAATGATTTATGGCGAGTTATAAATAGCCTGCGATTGAGATTTTGAACAGAATCCACCAGAATTTTTGAATGGAGGTGAATGGAGCAATTATGTGCACTCCTTGTGGTTTAGGCCACCTGGTGTAAAAACCGTGTGTTTTTTTAAAATGAAAACAGCACCAACTGAAAGAGGACAAAAATCTCTACATTTTAGGTATAAAATGTCTGTGTAAAGGTTAATTTTTAGTTGAGAAAACAGTGCAAGTAGCAACAAGACTGAGCTTGCTCAAAGTTAGAGTGAGCGATGACATCACCACTCTAGGGCCCCCATAGGGAATGACTTGGGCGATTTTTGGGCCGAAATTCGCGATTTTTACGGAAACCGCTGGTCAAATCGGTCCGAAAAGACATAGCAACAAACTACATAACAGCTGTGAGGTCTGTTGAAAGTTTCGTGACTGTAGCTCGAACGGGCTAGGAGGAGTTGACGGTAATTTTTTTTGTTCTAAGAAGAAGAAGAAGAACTAGATTTTAAAGTTTGCACGCAAACTTCGATGTTGGCTTGCGTTGGTACCGTTAATACCTTTTTTTTTAAAATGTTGTCAATTCCGCAACAATAACATAATCCAACCCTCATGTCTCTATGATTCTCATAGGCTGAGATAGGTACATGCAAAGTTGGTTGCTATGGTAACAAGTCTGGTTGCTATGGAGGGGTCAGTAACCTAACATATTGTTCCCCATGTCCACACGAGTAAAATACACCAACCCCCATGTCTCTATGACTTTCGTAAGCTGAGATAGAGATACGCCATGTTGGTTGCTATGGTAACAGTGTGGTTGCTATGGAGGGGTCGCTGACCTAATATATTGTTCCCCATATGAATACGAGTAAATTACAGCAACCCCCATGTCTCTATGGTTTTCCTGAGCTGAGATAGATACATGCAAAATTGGTTGCTATGGTAACCAGTCTGGTTGCTATGGAGGGGACAGTGACCTAACACATTGTTCTCCATGTCAATACATCAACCCCCATGTCTCTATGACTTTCCAAAGCTGGGATAGAGCTGCGCCATATTGGTTGCTATGGTAACCAGTTTGGTTGCTATGGAGGGGTCGCTGACATAATATGTTTCAGCTGTCAGTATGGGTGAAGCTTACCAGCCCCCAAGTCTCTAGCATTTTCCTAAGCTAAGATAGAGATGTGGCTATATAGTTGCTATGGTAAACAATTTGGTTGCTATGGAGGAGTTAGTGACATCATGTTGTAATCTACTTTCCATTTAGATTAATATAAAGCAACCCCCATGTCTCTACTGTGTTCCGTTTAGAAGATATTTGACATTGAAAGTTATGTCAAAAAGTGGGTGTGGCTTAATTAATTTATGTTAATTTACAAGCAATGATGGGCTGGATAAGTGATTTGCTTCCTTAATGCTCGTATGACTTTCCAGTGTCAATCAATTACAGAAGCTCTTTTACAATAGGATCTATGGGATTCATGCTCCATTCATTTCAATGGGCCATTGAAAGTCTATGAGACACCTTTGACCTACTTATTTGAAATCAGCTGCACCTGCTGGAGTTATCAACTGTCAGATTTTCAAACGAGTCAGCTGACTCAACTGTCAGATTTTCAAACGATGGCAAATCTGCTGGAGAAAATCCGATTTCCATGCCTCAAACAAATAAAGATTATAGAAGAACCGTAAGACATATCGAAATGATTCTTTCTTTGTCGGAAGCAGAAGACCCTAACGAAGAGAATGGTGTAATTTTTGTGAAGGTGTGATTAGAAATAAAAAAGTTATGGCGAGCTACAAATAACCTTCATTTGATTCTGTGCAACTGCTCATTTCAGAGAAATCCATACCCTCAAACAAATAAGGATTACGAAAGAATGACCAGAGGTATTGAAATATTTCTTTTACTGTTAGAATCCCAAGATTTTAAGGAAGAGAATGGTGTAAATTTTGTGAAGCTGTGATAAAGTTTGAATGATTTATGGCGAGTTAAAAATAGCCTGCGATTGAGATTTTAAACAGAGTCCACCAGAATTTTTGAATGGAGGTGAATGGAGCAATTATGTGCACTCCTTGTGGTTTAGGCCACCTGGAGTAAAAACCGTGTGTTTTTTAAAAATGAAAACAGCATCAACTGAAAGAGGACAAAAATCTCTACCATTTAGGTATAAAATGTGTGTGTAAAGGTTAATTTTTAGTTGAGAAAACAGTGCAAGTATCAACAAGACTGAGCTTGCTCGAAGTTAGAGTGGGCGATGACATCACCACTCTAGGGCCCCCATAGGGAATGACTTGGCCGATTTTTTAGGGCGAATTTCATGATTTTTGGGGAAACCGCGAGTGCAATCGGTTCGAAAAGACATAGCAACTCGAGTGGGAACAGTTTGGACGACCGTGGAAAGTTTCGTGGCTGTAGCACGAACGGGCTAGGAGGAGATACAATTTGAAATTTGGCTCAGAAGAAGAAGAAAAAGAATAATAATAAGTTTAAACACAATATCAATATGTTGGCTTTGCAAGCAAGCCAACATAATAATAATAAGTTTAAACACAATAACAATATGTTGGCTTTGCAAGCAAGCCAACATAATAAGTTTAGGAGAGATAACAATATGTTGGCTCTGCAAGCCAACATAATAAGTTTAAGTGCAATATCAATATGTTGGCTTTACAAGCAAGCCAACATAATAAGTTTAGGAGAGATAACAATATGTTGGCTCTGCAAGCCAACATAATAAGTTTAAGTGCAATATCAATATGTTGGCTTTGCAAGCAAGCCAACATAATAAGTTTAGGTGCAATAACAATATGTTGGCTTTGCAAGCAAGCCAACATAATGATCATGAATTTGTCATCCACTGGCCTGATCAACCATGACAAAACTTGTTTGTCTTTTTCATCAAGAACTGTACAGAGACTGTCATATACACAAATCTGATTGCTCTCACAAAACAGGTTGCTTACAGTCAGCCAGTGGTTACCTCCAGTATGTACAATTTGTATGAATTTGCCACTCGGAGTACCCACAATCCCTCCATTGTGTAAGGCACTGAATAACAGTGTTGACTGAAATCCGTCCATGTGTGGGCACTCAGTTTCAAGCAAGTACGATGCAAAATCAATGTCTTCACTACTAAGCCAGTACTGTGGATGCAGAATTGCACCACATTTGCTGCCTTTTGGAACCATCGGCGGTCTCTGCAGCCTTGCACATTTAATTTTTTTGGAGGGGTCTTTTCCTTGCCAGCATGGTCCATAGTTCATATACCTTGTTTTAATCCCATGTTTAGTAGGTAAAGTGTCTGTTTTCTTTGCAGCACCCTGAGGAAAAACAATAACTTTATTAAAGTCATCACCTTATTTATATAGCATTTAGTAGAGCTTCACAACAATAAAAAGTCTGTGATGCACACTTTATCAACTTAAATTCAAATTTACCTTTAAAGCAACTCTAAAAAACAATATTGTGCTGTAATTCACCTCAAGCCAGTTCAGTTTTGTGTCTCGAGTAAGCTTAGTGATTTTAAAAGCTTTATATATTAAATGGTTCCTTTACATGTATTTATTTCTATTAATTTGGTTTAATAGTAACTTTCAGTTCATAAATAAAACATATCAATATATTTGATGAATTATAAATGATTAAAATTCATATTATATACATATAATAAATATGTATTTTTCAAAATACAGAATCTGTGTTTCTAAAGTTCTTTTACTGTAACCTTCTTTAATCACTCTCATTTTCCTCTGGCTTCTCATTCCCCACACGGCGTGACAATGTCACACAGTGCCATTATTTTATTTATTTAAGAAAAATACAGCTAAGATGAAAAGGCAATGTGTGACAAAGTTAGGACACCCTGTGAGTCAATTGCCTGTAGATCCACTTTTAGCAGCAATAACTTGAAGCACTCATTTTCTTTGTGACTTTGTCAGTCTCTCACATTGCTCTGGAGGAATTTTGGACCACTTTTTTTACAGGTTGGTCCAGTTTATTTAGGTTTGTGGGCATTTGTTTATGCACAGCTCTCACCACAGCATTTGAGTCAGGATGAGATCTTGACTTTGACTGGGTTATTGAACACCTTCATTCTTTTCAGCCATTCTGTTGTGCTTGTGTGCATGGGTTCATTGTCCTGTTGTGTGACACAATTTTCACCCAACTTTAGATGTCGGACAAATGCCCTCATATTAGCCCCTGATATTTGAGAATATTTTAATATACAGAGGAGTTCATGGCTGACTCAATGACTGTGAGGTGCCCAGGTCTTTTGGTATGAGGTGTTTGTGCTGATATGCTTTTTAGGTTTCCCAAACTTGGGGCTGTGTATTATGGCCCAACATCTCCAGTTCGGTCTCGTCTGTTCAAAGGACATTATTCTAGAAGACTTGTTTTGTTCAAATGCACCTTTGCAGACCTAAACTGTGCTGACAATTTTTTTGGTTAGACAGAAGAGGGTTTCTTTTGCCAAGCTTTCTGAACATGCCATTTTTGTCCCATATTTTTCTAATGGTATTGTCATGAACTTTATCCTTTAACATGTTATCTGAGGCCTGTACAGTCTCAGGTGTAGTTCTTGGGTTGTCTGCCATTTCTCTGAGCATTACACGGTCTGATCTTGGGCTGAATTGTCTGGGACGTCCACTCCTGGGAGAGGTGTCTGTTTTAAATGTCTTCCACTTGTGAATAACCTTCAAAATGTTTGGAACTGGCCATATTACTCTTTTCAGATTGATGGCAGCAACAATTGCTTCTCTAAGATGACTGCTGATGTCTTACCTTCTGTTTTTGTAAAAACAGGCCATCAGTTTATTTTTTGATGTTCAATAATTGTTTAACCTCTTAAGCCCTGAGGCCTATTTTCCGAAAATCCTATACTTTTACTTTTTAAGGCATTTCTCAGCTTTTACAAGGCCTAAACTGCAAATCTTGGTATCAAAATGAAGATAGGTTCTTGGGGAATGGTGTGGATGAGTTAATTTGACAGTCAAGAACACTGGGTAAGAGTAATTGATGTTGGAATGGCCAAAAAATGAACTCCGCCTAAAAAAAAAACACATGTTTCCTCCAATATCTCCTTATTTTACTTATAACGAAGCAAATAAACACAATCAATTGTAACCACTACATGTCAAGAACATCTGTAGCAAGTTTGGTGTTCATACTACAAGAAACTAATATTCTGTAAAGGTTTTGATTGAACAAAGTTCAGGCGTAATCCATGTTGGCACAGTTTGGCACAATTTGGCACAATAATTGAAATATGGAAAAAATCTTGTCCAAAGCTTCAGCTACGTTCAGAGTCTTCTTTGCTTGCTTATGGGACATGATTTCAGCAAAAAAAACTCCTAAAGAAACGCTGTAAAAGGGAGGTAGAAGCTCATTTACGCCATCTTGCTGCGCTTTTGGGAACGTTTCACTCACAAACGCTTTGACGTCGAGCTTCTGCTTGTCCCTACCCCCCGACCATCTGTCCAATCCGGGAGCTCTATACATCGACGGAAAGCTCTGATTCTATGGAAACCAATCAGCTCAACCATTTTGAGACTGACGGGATCGCCGACGAATCACACGACGCGCAGCGTGGAGAGACGTGCTCTTACGCACGGGGAGTCATTCCATATTTGGTGACGTAATGACGCCACAAAGCTACAGAAATCATCCAAAATGGTGTTTGCGCGAAGCTATCGACCGGACATAACAACAAACGGACTTTTATCGCTATGGAAATAACTTTTTGTTGAAAAAAAACGGCAAAGGTAAGACAAGATTTACATGCTTGCTTGGTTTTCGCTGGCGTTTTTTCGTGGAACTTTCGCTCCCTGCTCTGAAATACTTCATGCAATGTTAATGAGTTGCATATCGCTGGATTCAGCTGGTTGTTAGCTTTCATTTAATGTAATGGTTTAGGTGTTTCCGTTTATATTGTGGATACATATCGCACATAAACAAAAACGTGGTCATGAATTATACTCCGGACATGTTGTTGTTTATTTGCATGGCGTTCGAGCTGTGGTTAACGGATATGAAATTGAATTAGATACGTTTTAGAGGAGTTTCCGCTGAACACAACAGTATTTATTATGTGTGGGTTATTCTCAGGGTTAGTGAGCTATGAGTGAAAATGTAACGCACAAGGGGGCAAGTCCCCGGTACCGGGGACTCTCGGGCTTAAGAGGTTAAAGTCAATGTGCAACAACATTTTAGTTGTTGATGTATATCAGGGATGCCCAAACTCTGTCCTGGGGGGTTGGTGTCCTGCACAGTTTAGCTCCAACTTGCGTCAACACACGTGCCGGGAAGTTTTTAGTATGTCTTCTAAGAGCTTGATTAGCTGGTTCAGGTGTATCTGTTTAGGGTTATAGCTAAACTCTGGAGGACACTGGCCCTCCAGGACCGAGCTTGGGCACCCCTGATTTATACTAAGTTTTATAACTTTGAATTTTTATACATTTATAACATTATACATAAACAATTTAGTTCACAAACAGTAACAAATTTCTCACTGGATGTGCTCAAAATATTTTACTGCCTTGACTATCTGTAGTAGAGTTAAAAGGCAAGCGGGTTGAAATCTGACCTTTTCCGACTTGGTGTCAGCAGCTGTTTTTGTTCCTTCCTTTGTTGTCTGTTGTCCTTTTACTGCAGCCTGAATAAATCACATTACATTCAGTAACAAATATAGTATAGTTAAAAGGCAAATGGTTAAAATCATACCTTTTCCGACTTATTGTCAGCGGCTGTCTTTGTTCCTTTCTTTGTATTCACTGCAGCCTGAATCAGTAACAAATATCTCACTGGATGTGCTGGAAAATTTTTACTGCTTTGTCTGTCAATAGTACAGGTAAATGGCCAACATTTTCAAATCATACCTTTTCCGACTTGGTGTCAGAAGCTGTCTTTGGTCCTTCCAGTGTAGTCGGGCATTCTTCCACTGCTGCCTGAACAATTTATATCTTATAGAATAAAATGTGCAAATTACAATGTTTTACATTTAGTTCAAATGTAAAAATTAATTGTATTAAGAACACAAATAACATCATTAAAAGTATGATAGCCATGTTATTGATTATATCCAAAAACAGACAATTAGGTGTTACACTCAGAGGCGGGCAGTAGTGAAGTATTTTTTACTCTGCTTTAAAAGTACTTTTCAAGTACTTTAGACAACTTTACTTCACAACATTCCAAAGCATAATATTGTACTTTTTACTGCACTACTTTTCATATAAAATACCATGTAATACTTAATTACCTTAGAAATCTAGTACTTTCTTACTTTTACTCAAGTAAAAGTAATTCAAAAACTTACTTGTGTACAAGAAAGCACAATATATATATATATATATATATATATATATATATATATATATATATATATATATATATATATATATATATAGTGCTTTCTTGTACACAAGTAAGTTTTTGAATATTGTGACGGAGGCCCATTACGATCAGCGCGGTCCATAAACACAGAACACCTGGAGCCCGCTATCAAGGGCGAAGCGGGAACTGCCGCGCCTCATCAGCGCGGCAGCATAAGAAAGAGAGAGAGAGCTTCCACTACGAGCCTGATCTCCCACGAGTGCAGCAGCTAACGCCTCTGTCTCTCTCTCTCTAGACGACCCGTGAAAGCCAGGAAACGACATCAGCCACAGCCCCGATCCTCCTGCACCTTGAACGCGCAAGCACTATCGGGATTTGGACGAGCACGAAGAAGGAAGAGGACACGAGCACCGAGCACTATAAAGACTGCACTGCACCTGAGCACCCGGAATCACGTTATTTATTAATAAATCCACCCTCCGGGGATATTTTTCTACTCACAACCTTGTTGTGTCGCTCCTGCGACAACTGGTGGAGAATGCGGGTGTAACACCCAGGGGGGATCACACTCAAGCGTTCAACACCCCGGATCTTCTGACACTGTTTTTTTTGTGTTTTCTCTGTTTATTTTTTCTTCTCTGGATTCGGATTGAGTACGGTGTGCGACGCTCTCCAGTATGGAAGATCTTGTCAAACACCTAGCAGAAGCAAGCGTGAGACACCAACAGATTGTGGAGTTCCTGATTAAGCAGCAGAGCGAGACGGAGCGGAGGGTCAGCGATCTTCAGGGTGCCAGTGCCCAGCAGACCCCACTATCCGATGTAAGAGCGCACGCTGCGCGGCTTCTGAAAAAGCTAATCCCACACGATGACGTTGAATCTTACCTGCAATTATTCGAGTCCACTGCAGTGACTGAAGGGTGGCCACAAGACGAGTGGGCACGGGTGGCATCTAACCGGCGAGGAGCAACGTGCTTTCTTTTCTCTGGACCCCGACTTACGTGATGATTATAAAGAGCTCAAGAGGGAGATCCTTGCGCGACTGGGCTTATCACCCATCTCCGCGGCACAACAATTCCACGGCTGGGAGTATCGCCCTCGCCAGCCAGCGCGCGCCCAAGCCGCTGACCTATCCCGCCTCGCCCGACTCTGGCTGCTCGAAGGAAGCCCCTCCGCCAGCCAGGTCGTTGAACATGTGGTGCTGGACAAGCTGTTAAGGGCGCTTCCCCGTTTGCAGAGACAGGCCGTCCGTATGCGCAACCCAGCCACACTATGGGAGGCCGTGGAGGCCATTGAGCTGGCGGAGGTGGCCCACCCCGGCGACTCCGGAGAGCGTGCGCCACTGTACCCCTGGAAGGTGGTCCAGGACCCGCGACCGCCAGAGGGCACCCCGCGACCAGAAAGCAGACCGGCGGCTCCCCTTTCCCAGGACAAACCGACGCCCACAGAACCACCATCACCACCCCGGAAGAAATGGCTGGCGGGTTGTGGATTCCATCGTCGGTTGCCCAAAGGAGCCCCGGGAGTGGCGGTGAGGATAAATGGGCGTCGCTACCAGGCGTTGCTGGACTCGGGGAGTTCAGTGAGCCTGCTGAGGAGCCCGCTCCTTCCACCTCGTCCTGACACCCACGCCATACTCCATCTGACCTCCGTGCATGGGGAAACCAGAGACGTGAGGGCCCACCAAATCCAGCTCCAGGCTCGAGGGAAAACCTGGATGGTCGAGGTGGGTTCGGTGAAGAACCTACCGGTACCCGTACTCCTCGGCAGGAATTTCCCCGGGTTCGCCAGCCTGCTCACCGCCGCCAGCCGCCGACCCGTCAGCCATGAAGGGAGCCGCCCAACGTCGTCGCAGGAGGAGGCTTCGACCAACCAGGCTGTCACCTTGTCGACGGATAGCGGGAGAGATGGTGAGTCCGTCCCCCCCTCGGCTAACCTGTTTTATGATGTTTTTCAGCGAGTTACGCGAGGGGGGTCCTTCAGCCGCGCCCAACACGAAGACGATCGGCTAAAGCACTGTTGGGCTCAAGTGCGCGTGGCTGAAGGACAGGAGCTCCAACCCGGACCCCATCCTCTAACGTACTTCATCGTAAAGGAGGGTCTGCTTTACTGTGTCGCAGAGCGACGGGGGGAGGTCAAAGAGCTACTCGTTGTCCCCCGGTCGAAGACGGAAACCATCCTGGAGTTAGCGCACTCCCATCCGATGGCGGGACACCTGGGAGCGGCCAACACAGCCCAACGGATCAGGGACCGCTTCCATTGGCCGGGGATTGACGGCGAGGTCAGAGCGTTCTGCCGGGCTAGCCCCACCTGCCAGAAGACATCGCCGAGGACGCCTCCCCCCAGTCCGCTGATTCCACTCCCCATCAAAGGGGTGCCCTTTGGGAGGATTGGAATGGACTTAGTAGGGCCGCTGCCGAAGTCTGCCCGAGGCCATGAGCACATCCTGGTCATCGTGGACTACGCCACCCGGTACCCGGAAGCCGTGCCCCTGCGTAAAGCCACAGCGAAGAACATCGCCCACGAGCTGTTCCTGCTATTTAGCCGGGTGGGTATCCCCAGCCAGATCCTGACTGACCAGGGAACCCCCTTCATGTCCCGGCTGATGGCTGACCTCTGCCGGCTGCTAAAAGTCGACCAGCTCCGTACCTCCGGAACACCTGGAGCCCGCTATCAAGGGCGAAGCGGGAACAGCCGCGCCTCATCAGCGCGGCAGCATAAGAGAGAGAGAGAGAACTTCCACTACGAGCCTGATCTCCCACGAGTGCAGCAGCTAACGCCTCTGTCTCTCTCTCTCTCTAGATGACCCGTGAAAGCCAGGAAACGACATCAGCCACAGCCCCGATCCTCCTGCACCTTGAACGCACGAGCACTATTGGGATTTGGACGAGCACGAAGAAGGAAGAGGACATGAGCACCGAGCACTATAAAGACTGCACTGCACCTGAGCACCCGGAATCACGTTATTTATTAATAAATCCACCCTCCGGGGATATTTTTCTACTCACAACCTTGTTGTGTGGTCCCTCTCCTGCGACTATATATATATATATATATATATATATATATATATATATATATATGTAATACTGACAGGAAGATGTTGGGTGGAATGGGCTCAGCAAAGGTCCTTGTGTTGGGATTCCTACCCGGGTTAGCCAGACTAACAGTTGCGCTATATGACAGTGCACTAGCCACTAGGCTATAGGCTCTGACGGTACTACATTTTTAATGTTCTATAACATTAAACAGGTATGTGCCAAAAAACTAGAATATTGAGGGACAGTTCATTAATTTCAATAATTTGTTTTAAATAGTGAAACTTGTATGTTATAGTAGTTGACTACACACAAAGTGAAATATTTCAAGCCTTTATTTGTTTCAATTTTGAAAAAAAAAAAACAAATCCAGTATTTCACAAAATTAGAATATTTAATAGGACCAATAAAATAAGGATCTTAAACATATGTTGGCCTACTGAAAAGTGTGTTAATGGACTGTATTATGTCCTCAGTACTTTGTTGGGCCTCCTTTTGCACTAACTACAGGATCCTGGCGGCGTGGCATGGAGGCGATCAGCCTTTGACACAGTTGAGGTGTTATGGTAGCCCAAGTTGCTTGGATATTGGCCTTCAGCTCGTTTGCATTTCTGGGTCTCTGTTCTCTCATCTTCCTTTTGACAATACCCCATAGATTTTCAATGGGGTTTAAGTCAGGCGAGTTTGCCAGCCAATCAAGTACAGTTATTCCATGGCTATTAAACCAGGTACTGGTAGGTTTGCCTTTGTATGCAGGTGCCAAATCCTGCTGGAAAATAAAATACCCCTCTAAAGTGTAATAATGCCCCATATTTCAAAGATTAAACAGTAAAATGGTTTCATATGTGGTGTGTATATAGTATGGGACGTCCTGAATAAGAATTGATCATTGTTTTTTTCTACTTATTAGAAATGGGGTCTTTATACCCCTCTAAAGTGTAATAATGTCCCATATTTCAAAGATTATACTGTAAAATGGTTTCATATGCGGTGTTTATATAGTATGGGACGTCCTGAATAAGAATTTATCATTGTTTTTTTCTACTTATTACAAATGGGGTCTTTATACCCCTGTAAAGTGTAATAATGTCCCATATTTCAAAGATTATACAGTAAAATGGTTTCATATGCGGTGTGTATATAGTATGGGACGTCCTGAATAAGAATTGATCATTGTTTTTTTCTACTTAAGAGAAATGGGGTCTTTATACCCCTTTTTTTTTGCTTTTTAATTTCAGTGCAGACATTACACCTAATGAATGCACTCAAAAATAACAGAAATTATAGAACAGTGACAAATGAATACACAACTGAGGGATTAAAAATGAATATATAATTTATTTTGTCTTCCATTTGCATATAATTTATCTGTAAACACAAATTAACACATTAACAATGACTGTAAAAGAAGAAATATACAGAAAACATTATTCAGAGAAAGACAAGTATCAAAGACATCGCACCTATAAACAATAAGGAAAACAAAATGTACAAAACACCAGTTTCGAATTATGACACCTTTCCAATTATGACACCTTTCCTACCACAATCCCGCTGGGCTTCTCAAGAAAAGCGCTCTGAAAGCACGTTCTCTCCGTGTTCCTGAAACTACCGTAATTATTGTAATATGAGCGCATACTAAAATCAACCGCGGCTGGCTTGACTGTGTTGTTCTGAACCGCGGCTGGCTTGACCGCAGTCCTGCTCGGCGTAGTTCACCAACATTTCCACAGGAGGTTCATTGTGAACCCGAGTCGTGTTCAGCGGGAGCTTCGACTGATCCAACCAAAGCTCCTAACCTGTGGCACGGGCAGCTCCAGCAGGAAACCCGCGCGTCTGTCTCTGGTCAGTATTCATGATAAATTCTGTGTCAATAATGACCAAGAACCTCCTAACCTTATGAATGGACGGGACTTTAATAAAAAGATAAATAACTTTCGTTTTTAACAATAAAAGCAACATGTTAAACATGCTGTAATCATATAATGTAATTACTGTATTTGTTTAATTAAAAAATTTTGATTTATACAGTACAATATTGTATTTCTAAGTAATCTCAAATGAACTATAGATTAACTTGGTTCTAGTGAAGCAATAAACTGTATTTAACAGTAGTTTACTTTAGTTTTTTTATTACAGTATACTCATATATTAAAGTAAAATATAACTTATAGTTGTACTTGTGGGGAACATATATTCTACAGCAACATCAGAATTACAAAGAAATGTTAACCTTAAAATACTTCACTGTAGTACAGTTAAAACACTGCATATGTAAATGTCAGGGTTTTTTTAATGGCTAGAGTTTGAATTCTAATACTTGTTAAACAGTGGATTGAATGTAATACTGATGGTAAAACAAGTAAATCAGAGCAAATGCTAAATACAAGTAAAGTTAGAAAGTTTATACAGTAATGATGATGTTGAAGACACCAGTGTACTGTCGTGGATGTTGTGGATCTGTAATCTGCCTTTAAATGTTTGTCTTCTTGCCTTCTTTCAGACTGACGGTGGAGACTCCAACCTGTCATCATCAGCTGCTTTTTTGCTGGTATTTCCTGAGATTCCAAGATTGTCTCGGATACTGGGACTGCAGCATGAAACTGGTTGGTGGAGGTGTCCATGGCTGTGCTCTTCACTGATGAATGGAGGTCCATTACTGAAGGTTGTGAGGAGAAGAGGAGTCTCTTTGGAGGTCCTGCTCTGCCTGGAAGCACTGGACGAATATATTAAAGGGTTTCTCTAGAGCCCAGCTGATGGTTTCATTAAAGCCTTGTTTCGAACTCTCGTGATTTCCATGATTCATGAAATGTTCTTGTTTTCAAAGAATAAATGGAGTCAACCTTCAAATAAAAACCTATGTCTCAAAGCTTCTTTCTCATTACACAACACCAGTCCGATCACACATAGCAAAGCTTTATTGTAGGGGTACTTAAAGTACAATATCATTAAAATAAATGTACAAATGTTTGGAATAAACATTTAGTTTGTAGCAATGAAATTATATTTTATTTACCTTAAACATATGAAAGCACTTTTTGTGATAGTACAGATATCAAGTAAACATTTAATTACACTCATAAAAATAAATTTATTTTGATACTTTATTTAAAAGACCATATATTATAAGATCCCAATATTTTCTGGCATATATAATATCTTTCTTGAAAATGTAGGGCTAAAATAAAATAATGAACATGATTAATTCTCTTTCAAGATTTCAACCTATCAAAACTAATCAAATTTAGTTTGATTATAATCAAATATATATATATTGTGACGGAGGTCCATCTCAATCACCGAGGTCCTGGCTCAAATCGCGGACACCTGGCAACCGCCATCACAGGAGGATCGGAAACAGCCGCGCCTCATCAGTGCGGCAGCATAAGAGAGAGGGTGAAAGCTGCCAGATTGAGCTTGATCTCCGAAGAGTGCACAGCAGCTAACGCCTCTCTCTCTCTCTTCACCCAGACAGCCCGTGAACGCCAAGAGTCGGCATCGCCCACAGCCCCGATCCTCCTACACCCAGAACACACGAGCACCATTGGGTTTTGGAAGAGCATGAAGACGGAACGCACAAGCACTGTTGGGTTTTGGAAGAGCACGAAGACAGAGAAGGACACGAGCACGGAGCACACCAAAGACTGCACGCACCACATATTGTCACTAATAAATCCACCCTCCTGGGATATTTCTGTTTACAACCTTGTTGTGTGATCCCTCTCCTGCGACAACTGGTGGAGAATGCGGGTATAACACCCAGGAGGGATCACACTCAAGCATTTAACACCCCGGATTTTCTAACACTGTTTTTTTCTTGTGTTTTCTCCGTTTTTTTTTTTCTTTCTGGATTCGGAGTAGTACGGTGTGCGACGCTCTCCAGAATAGAAGACCTGGTTAAACACCTCGCAGAGGTCAGTGTACGTGTACAAATTGTGGAGTTCCTGGCCAAGCAGCAAAGCGAGACTGAACGGAGGGTCAGCGATCTTCAGGGTGCCAGCGCCCGGCAGATCCCGCTGCCCGATGTGAGAGCGCAGGCTGCGCGGTTTCTGCAGGAGCTAACTCCCCATGATGACGTCGAATCTTACCTGCAAATATTTGAATCAACTGTGACTGAAGGGTGGCCACGCAACGAGTGGGCACGGGCGCTGGCACCGCTCCTGACAGGCGAGGCGCAACGTGCTTTCTTCTCGCTGGACCCGGATATACGTGATAATTATGGAGAACTCAAGAGGGAGATCCTCGCTCGACTGGGCTTGTCGCCCATCTCCGCGGCCCAGCAGTTCCACGGTTGGGAGTATCGCCCTCGCCAGTCAGCTCGCGCCCAAGCCGCTGACCTGTCCCGTCTCGCCCGACTCTGGCTGTTCGAAGGAAGCCCCTCCGCCAGCCAGGTCGTTGAGCGTGTGGTGCTGGACAAGCTGTTGAGGGTGCTTCCATGTGCACAGAGGCAAGCGGTGCGTATACGCAACCCAACCACTCTATGGGAGGCCGTAGAGGCCATTGAGCTGGCGGAGGTGGCCCACTGTGACGAACCCGGAGAGCGTGCACCACCGTAGCCCCCGAGGGTGGTCCAGGACCCGTGTCCGTCAGAGGGCACCTCGCGACCAGAGAGCAGACCGGCGACTCCCTTCCCCCAGAACGAACCGATGCCCACGGATCCACCATCACCACCCAGGAAGAAATGGCTGGCGGGTTGCGGATTCCATCATCGGCTGCCCGAAGGAGCCCCGGGAGTGGCGGAGAGGATCAACGGGCACCACTACCACGCGTTGTTGGACTCGGGAAGTTCAATGAGCCTGTTGAGGAGCCAGCTCCTCCCACCTCGACACGAAACCCACGCCATACTGCCTCTAACATGTGTCCACGAGAAACCCGGAAAGTGAGGGCCCGCCAAGTCCAGCTCCAGGCCAGAGGGAAGATCTGGATGGTCAAGGTGAGTTTGGTTAAAAACTTACCGGTGCCAGTGCTCCTCTGCAGGAATTTTCCCGGGTTCGCAGGCCTGTTCACCGCCGCCACCCACCGACCCGTCAGCCCTGGAGGGAGCCACCCAACCCCGTCGCAGGAGAAGGCTTCATCCAACCAGGCTGTCAACTTAACAACGGATAGCGGGAGAGATGGTGAGTCCGCCCCCCCCCCTCTGCTAACCTTTTTTATGATGTATTTCAACGGGTTACATGAGGGGGGTCCTTCAGCCGCGAACAGAACGAAGATGACCGGCTGAAGCACTGTTGGGCTCAGCTGCGCGTGGCTAAGGGACAGGAGCTCCAACCCGGACCCCATGCTCTCCCGTACTTCATTGTGAAGGAGGGTCTGCTCTATTGCGTCGCAGAACGACGGGGGGAGGTAAAGGAGCTACTCGTCGTCCCCCGGTCGAAGATGGAGACGGTATTGGAGCTCGCACACTTCCATCCGATGGCCGGGCACCTGGGAGCGGCAAACACGGCACAGCGGATCCGAGACGTTTCCATTGGCCGGGGATAGATCTATCCCCGGCCAATGGAAGCGGTCTCGGATCCGCTGTGCCGTGTTTGCCGCCAGGTTAAAGCGTTCTGCCGGGCATGCCCCACATGCCAGAAGACATCACCGCGCACGCCTCCCCCAGTCCGCTGATTCACTCCCCATCATAGGGCTGCCCTTTGAGCGCATTGGGATGGACTTAGTGGGGCCGTTGCCGAAGTCTGCCCGAGGCCATGAGCACATCCTAGTCATTGTGGACTACGCCACCCGGTACCCGGAAGCCGTGCCCCTATGCAAAGCCACCGCGAAGAACATCGCCCCCGAGCTGTTCCTGCCTGACCAGGGAACCCCCTTCATGTTCCGGCTGATGGCTGACCTTTGACGGCTGCTAAAAGTGGAACAGCTCCGCACGTCCGTCTACCACCCCCAGACTGACAGCCTAGTGGAAAGGTTCAATCAGACCCTGAAGATGATGTTGAGAAGGGGGCTGCTGAGGACAGACGTGACTGGGAAAGGATGATCCCGTATGTCCTCTTCGGCATCCGAGAAGTGCCCCAAGCCTCCACAGGGTTCACACCCTTCGAACTGCTGTTCGGCCGTCAGCCGAGGGGGCTCCTGGATGTTGCCCGAGATGCGTGGGAGCAGCAGCCTTTAGCGCTCCACTCTGTGGACGAACACGTGACCCAGATGTGCCAGAACATCGAGCGGGTCATGCTGTTAGTCCGGGAACATCTGGTCCAGGCGCAGCAAGCCCAACAACGGCACTTCAACCGGGCAGCCCAGCCCCGGGAGTTCCAGCCGGGAGATCGAGAGATGGTCCTGGTCCCCACCTCAGCCTGCAAGTTTCTGGCCAAGTGGCAGGGGCCATACACCATCACAGCAAAGGTCGGCGACGTCAATTATAAAGTTCGACAGCCCGGGAGAAGACAGCCGGAGAAACTTTACCACATCAACCTCCTGAAAAAGTGGGTGGGGACCAGAGACCAGCTGGCCGCACTCGCCTCCTGTTCTCCGGTGGTCGTGGACTCCAGCGATGACCTCTCGGCTGCCCAGAAGAGGGAGCTGCAGCACCTGGTCAGTCAGTTCCAGGATGTGTTCTCCGATCAGCCCGGGCAGACCAACATTGTCGAGCACCACATCCGGAGTCAACCAGGAGTTATCGTCCGGCAGCGGCCATACCGAGTACCGGAAGCCCGTCGGCAGGCTATAGAAGAGGAGGTCCAAAACATGCTTAAGTTGGGGATAATAGAGCCATCCCGGAGCCCGTGGTCCAGCCCCATCGTGATGGTTCCCAAACCCGACGGCACTCTCCGCTTCTGCAATGATTTCCGACGGCTGAACGAGATCTCGGAGTTCGACAGCTACCCCATGCCCGGAGTGGATGAGCTCCTGGATCGCCTAGGGCAGGCGCGCTACATTTCGACCCTCGACCTCACGAAGGGCTACTGGCAGGTGGCAGTACCCTTGTCTCCCGTTCGGCCTTCACGGAGCCCCGCCCACGTTCCAGAGAATGGACATCCTGCTCCGCCCACATCAGCCCTACGCCGCAGCCTACCTGGATGATGTGGTCATCCACTCGGAGGCGTGGGACGACCACCTGGACCTTCTGCGGAGGGTGCTCACAGAGCTCCGGGGAGCAGGGCTAACCGTCAACCCCTGCAAATGTCACCTCGCCCAAGCCGATGCGTCGTACCTGGGATTCCGTGTTGTGCGCGGCGTGATCCGCCCCCAAGATAAGAAGGTCAAGACCATCCAAGAGGCACCTCGCCCCACCACAAAGACCCAGGTACGAGCCTTCCTGGGGTTGGCGGGGTATTATAGGTGTTTTATCCCCAACTTCTCCTCTTTAGCCGCCCCCCTGACAAACCTGACCAGGAAGGGGCAGCCGGAGAAGATCAAGTGGACTCCGGAACTGGAGGGGACGTTCCGGAGCATCAAGCAGGCGCTCACAACGGAGCCGGTACTTCGGACACCTGACTTTAACTGCCCCTTCCTGCTACAAACCGACGCCTCCGACACAGGGTTGGGAGCCGTCCTGTCCCAAGTGCAGGAAGGTGAAGAACACCCTGTGATCTATATCAACAGGAAGCTGAACCCGGCCGAGACCCGGTACGCGGCCGTCGAGAAGGAGGCCCTGGCCGTCAAGTGGGCAATCCTGGAGCTAAAGTACTACCTCCTGGGCCGGCGGTTCACCCTCCTGACGGACCACGCCCCACTGCAATGGATGGCTAGAGCGAAGGAGACCAACGCTCGGGTGACCCGCTGGTTCCTTGCGCTCCAGGACTTCAACTTTGAAGTCCGTCATCGAGCCGGGGCCGACAACGCCAATGCAGACGGCCTATCCCGGATCTGGGCCGGCTATGCAGGTTTGTCGGGGGTCACTCCCCACCCACCCTTAATTCCCAATCTTTCTGTGAGGCTTTTCAGGACCCGCCAGGACAACGCTTGGGGGAGTGTGACGGAGGTCCATCTCAATCACCGAGGTTCTGGCTCAAATCGCGGACACCTGGCAACCGCCATCACAGGAGGATCGGGAACAGCCGCGCCTCATCAGCGCGGCAACATAAGAGAGAGGGCGAATGCAGCAGCTTACGCCTCTCTCTCTCTCTCTCTCTCTCTCTCTCTCTCTCTATATATATATATATATATATATATATATATATATATATATATATATATATATATAATTCCTTCCAAGCAAGATACTTTTATTTAGTATTATTTATAATAAACTATTATTTATAACGTTAATATCATGAAGATGATCAGAGAGCTCTGTCAGTAAACGCAAAGTTTTAATGACAGTGCATCACTGTTTTAATTCCAGACTGTCTCTGAGTTGCACACGTCACAACTACAGCAAGCTCCTGATTGGTCAGCGCGGCTCGGAAAATCCGCCGAAGTTCAATTTTCTGAACTCGAGCGGTACGTGCGCGGTTCACCAGTCTATGGCCGATCCGTCTCCTGCGCGCGGCTCACAAAACACGTATCTCCCATTCATGCCGTTCAATACGCGCCTATCGCGGCAACCGCGCCGCTCATTTTGCGCTTATGCGCCGCTGAAGCCTCAGACGCATCTTTGCATTGACTTAACACGGAAACCATCCGCGCTTACCATGCGAACCGCGTTCGATGTGAACATACCTTTCCACATCTCGTTCAATTGCCATCTCTCGATTGATAAATATGGAGATAGATATCTTCCAAAACGTTTTGAATTTTCATTCATTCATTTATTTTCCAACCTGTTTATTCCCTTTTTGGGATCACGGGGGTCTGCTCCAGCGCACATTGGACAAGAGGCAGGGGAACACCTTGGAGAGGTCGCCAGTCCATTGCAGGGCAACATACACTCACACACAAACCTAAGGGGAATTTAGATTATTTAATTAACCTATCCACATGTTTTTGGGATTGTGGGGGAAACCCGTGCAAGCACAGGGAGAACATGCAAACTCCTTCCAGGACGGTCACCGGCGAGCCTCGAACTAGCAACCTAACTGGAAGGTCATAGTGCTACCCATATACCAAAGTGAATTTTGTTTATTTGAATTTTTGACAGGTGGAAACCTGTGGTGACCCCTAAACTGGGAGCAGCCGTAAGTAAAAGAAGTAATTTAATTTTTCTATAATCGTATTTTTAACTTCACTTTTTTTGGTTTTGCTTATATTCAGTTTGTAGAAATACATTTGCAAGATGACAAAATTTGGAGTATCAAATTAAAATTTTTAAAATTCATGTCGAGAAATTTCAGGCTGTGAAAATTCAGATCTTGCAGAAAGTAGGTCAGAGGTCATCGACAAGGATGAGTATACTATCACCACACAGTTGATGAAGCGTTTTGGCCAATTCTCATTGCCATGAATCAGCCAGAAAGGATTGCTTCGTAAGCATTAAGCTGGGTCGATACTGCACAGTAGTGATGGGAAGTTCTGATTATTTTACGGACTTGGTTCTTTGAATCTCGTTCAGCAAAATGAACAAATCTTTTTTTTCGAGTCATTTCATTCATTTCATTTATTTTAGTAAAAAAAGCATTTTTTTTGGGAAGGAGCACATTTTGTGTGCTCCTTCCCTAACACATCTACTAACGTTACATACACAAATGAGAATCACACTATGGATAAGACAAAACTCTAATCCGACGGATGTTGGATAAAATGGAGATCGGTGATGAACAGTAAAAATCTGTGGAAATTTACAGATTTTGAACCAAAATCAACTTCTCTTCCATCTGGCTTTACCTCATCTCCTCTAGCCTTGAAGGTCATCAAAGAGTCAAAATACTCCCCAGAGAGAGCGACATAACGAGGCGCTCTGCATTCCTCCCTCTATCTTCAGTGTCCTTCTTCAAAGACACACACCTTCGCAAGCTGCTCACAACTGCTGAAGTCTGAAAGAGCCATGAGTACAGCGCCGTTCATGGCAGCAGGAATGTGTGGTCCTACCACCTTCCCTGACCCTACAACCTCCTGCAATGTTTTTTCTGTATTATGTCTCATTGTATTCTGTATTATGTACTCATCGTTTTAATCACACATTAGATTTAATAATATCCCACGGATTAGACGTCAGTGATATAAACATACCTCAGTCTGATGATATTACAGACCATTATCTTGTCATGTTCACATTACCAGTAGAGCAGATTAGTCGTGTCTCACCACATTGTAGACTCGGTAGGACTATTGTTCCATCAACAAAGGACAGATTTATAAGTAACCTGCCCGATCTGTCTAATTATCTAACTACACCCCGAAATCCGGACGATCTAGACGAATTAACTAACATGATTGGCACCTCCCTCCCTAGCACATTAGACACCGTTGCCCCCATCAGGTTAAAAAAGGTTAGAGAAATAACACCTGCACCATGGTATAACAGCCATACTCATGCCCTCAAGAGAGAAACCCGTATTCTAGAGAGGAAATACTAAATTAGAGGTTTTTACACTTGCATACAGAGACAGTATGCTCAGTTACAGACAGGCACTAAAGGTTGCGAAGGTTCAGCACCTGAACACAGCACCTGTCTTCATCTGTTTGATAGAAAACAATCAGAACAATCCCAGGTTCCTTTTTAACACAGTGGCTACACTAACAACAAATCCGTTATCTGTAAAGAGTATTCCATCTCAGTTTAGTAGTGAAGACTTTATGAATTCCTTCTTCACTGAAAGAATTGAAAATATAAGAAACACAATTTCTGACGTCCAACCTCTGACAGCATCCTGTGTTCCAGTCTCACCTGAAACTACTCAGTTACAATTACAGTGCTTTACAAGTATAGGACAGGAAGAGCTGTACGGCCTTATAAATAAAACCAAATCCACAACATGTGTGTTAGATCCTATTCCCACTAAACTGCTAAAAGACGTGTTACATGCAGCTGGAGAGCCTATTCTTAATATCATTAACTCCTCGCTATCCCTCGGTCATGTCCCTAAACCTTTCAAGTTAGCAGTTATCAAGCCTCTCATCAAGAAACCAAATTTAGATCAAAACAAACTATCAAACTATAGACCAATCTCAAACCTTCCTTTTATGTCCAAGATTTTAAAAAATATTGTGTCTGCCCAGTTATGTAGTTTCCTGAAAGAGAACAATATCTTTGAAGAGTTTCAGGCCCCATCATAGCACAGAAACTGCACTAGTAAAGATCACAAATGATCTTCTCTTAGCTTCAGACCAAGGCTGCGTCTCTCTCTTAGTTTTATTAGATCTTAGTGCTGCATTCGACACTATTGATCATGACCTCCTACTAGATCGCTTACAAAATCTCATAGGCATTCAGGGATCAGCATTAAAATGGTTTAAATCATATCTGTCCGATCGTTACCAGTTTGTAGATTTAAATGGAGAACAATCTACTTTAATGCAATTAAAACATCGGGTTCCACAAGGCTCTGTCCTAGGACCCCTGCTTTTCACATTATACATGCTTCCCATAGGTAATATTATTAGAAAGCATGGAATTAGCTTCCACTGCTACGCCGATGATACCCAGAAGTACATCTCCTCAAAACCGGGAGAAGCGTCACTCTTGGCGAGGTTAACCGAGTGTGTTAAAGACTTAAAAGTTTGGATGACTCATAACTTTCTTCTACTAAATCCCGATAAAACAGAGATCTTGCTCATCGGCGACAAGAACAGCACACAGAACACCCAGCATTTAACTTCTTAAGCCCTGAGGCCTATTTTCCGAAAATCCTATACTTTTACTTTTTAAGGCATTTCTCAGCTTTTACAAGGCCTAAACTGCAAATCTTGGTATCAAAATGAAGATAGGTTCTTGGGGAGTGGTGTGGATGAGTTAATTTGACAGTCAAGAACACTGGGTAAGAGTAATTGATGTTGGAATGGCCAAAAAATGAACTCCGCCTAAAAAAACAACAACACATGTTTCCTCCAATATCTCCATATTTTACGTATAACGAAGCAAATAAACAAAATCAATTGTAACCACTACATGTCAAGGACATCTGTAGCAAGTTTGGTGTCCATACTAAAAGAAACTAATATTCTGTACAGGTTTTGATTGAACAAAGTTCAGGCGTAAATCCATGTTGGCACAGTTTGGCACAATAATTGAAATATGGAAAAAATCTTGTCCAAAGCTTCAGCTACATTCATAGTCTTCTTTTCTTGCTTACGGGACATGATTTCAGCAAAAAAAAACTCCTAAAGAAATGCTGTAAAAGGGGAGGTGGAAGCTCATTTACGCCATCTTGCTGCGCTTTTGGGAACCTTTCATTCACAGTACTCCCTACGTTCGAGATTCTGAGTGTCCCTACACCCCGACCATCTGTCCAATCCGGGAGCTCTATATATCGCTGAAAAGCTCTGATTCTGAGGAAGCCAATGAACTCAACCATTTTGAGACGACAGCGTCGCCAACGAATCACACGACGCGCAGCGTGGGCAGACCACCTCTTACGCACGGGGAGTCATTCCATATTTGGTAATGTTTTGAGACCACGGAGCAACAGAAAAGACCCAAAATGGAGTTTCCGCGAAGCTATCGACCATACATAACAACAAACTGACTTTTATCACTATGGAAATAACTTTTTGTTGAAAAACGGCAAAGGTAAGACAAGATTTACATGCTTGCTTGGTTTTTGTTGGCGTTTTTTCGGGGAACTTTTGCTCCCTGCTCTGAAATACTTTGTGCCATGTAAATGAGTTGCATATCGCTGGATTCAGCTGGTTGTTAGCTTTCATTTGATGCCATGGTTTGGGTGTTTCCGTTTATATTGTAGATACATATCGCACATAAAAAAAAACGTGGTCATGAATTATACTCCGGACATGTTGTTGTTTATTTGCATGGCGTTCGAGCTGTGGTTCACGGATATGAAATTGAATTAGATAAGTTTTTAGAGGAGTTTCCGCTGAGCACAACAGTATTTAATATGTGTGGGTTATTCTCAGGGTTAGTGAGCTATGAGCGAAAATGTAACGCACAAGGGGGCAAGTCCCCGGTACCGGGGACTCTCGGGTTTAAGAGGTTAACACCTCGCATAACTGCGATCTTACATTAAATTGTATTAATATCATGAACAGCAGCTACGCTAATTCAGCTCCACTCTTCTTTTCTTCTGTTCCATACTCATCCCAAGACTCCCGGAGGCTCCGCTCACCAGCTCCTCACCCCAACAACCAGACTCACCCGGAGATAGATAGGTAGGTAGGTAGGTAGGTAGATAGATAGACAAAGACAGGGTGGGGGACAGGCCAGTGATGAGAGGTAGTATTTTTAGAGAGAAACAGAGAAAATGGATATACATTAGGTAAATTCGCTTAAAAAAAACAGCCTTTCCGCATTGTCCTTCAAAAAAAAGAGCACTGTGGAGCAGGTTGAAAAAAGCCATTTGCAATCAAGCACATTGACAAATACAGGAAAAGAACATCGCAGGATAAGGTAGGGGTCGGGGAAGTGGTGTAGCTGCTGCAGTCCGCAGTCTGCATTTTCCTGCAGCCAGATGGTGCTGTACTAATGACCCGTCAGATTACAGCGGTGGGGAAAAAGCTGGCGGAAATAAGTGGATGTGGTGTAGGGTTCTGAGAGACACTTCTTATCGGGCTCTTCAGGGGGAATGTTTAGACTCCTCTTCGTGGCCTCCAAGGCCAGAGGAGATAAGGCAAGCCAGATGGTACAGAAGTTAGGTCAAAAGCTGTAAATTTACAGATTTTTAGTGTCTTTTCCCGGTCTCCAGATTATCCAACTTACGTTTCATGTCTGCCAGCCTTTCCATGATGAAATCCAGTTTGCGGTCATGAGTACCGACAGTTTTAAGTCCAGTCAACATTCCATTCCAGTCGGTCAGCTTAGTGGGGCTTTGAGCACTGACCGCTTTTGATAATCGCCGATAGCCGAGAGCTCCACATATTCCAATCAGCAGAATCCCAGTTATCACAGTTCCAATTATGTAGATGTCTGACATACTCCAGGGACAGAGCAGCCAGCAGCATAAGTTCCAGCAGGACAGGTGGGTACCCCCGAACCCACGCTCCTCGTCGAGAAAATGGTGTCAATTGCATTCAGAGACCAGTTGATCAGATCCATAGTTCCTTTTATTTAGAGAGCAGGATAGTGAGAGTCTCTGCAGACGGACAAAATACAAAGCCAGCTGGGATGGTAAAAGATAAGGGAGAGAGAGGACAGAGCGACTGTATCCGCCAAGTGCAAGGAAGTAATGTTCCGGTGCCCCCTGGACCTCCGCCCACCGCTCCACTCTTCCCTCCCATACTCATCCCGAGACTCCCGGAGGCTCTGCCCGCCATCTCCTCACCCTAACAACCAGATTCATCTGGAGATGTTCCGGAAGCCCTGCCCACCAGCTCAACTAACAACCGGATTCACCTGGAGATGTTCCGGCACCCCCAATGTCTGTTGTGAAAAGCGCTATACAAATGAACAAACTTAAACTTGGAACACAGAAACAAACAAGCATGCCTGCTAACAGCAGACATATATATTTAAATATGAACAAAAATAAGCACATAGGGCATAACAGCGGAGAGCAAACATCCAGAGCCACCATGTACAGGCGTGTGCAGGAAAAGGGCTACAGGTTGCACATTCCCCAGGTCAAGCCCTAGTCCAGCAGCACTGGACTGTTGCTTAAATTTTGCACGTCGTTCGGAAATCAAGGTGCCAGAGTCTGGAGGAAGACTGGGGAGAGGGAAATGCCAAAATGCCTGAAGTCCAGTGTCAAGTACCCACAGTCAGGGATGGGTAGGGTCTGCTAGCTATCAGGAGATTTTGGAGCACTTCCTGCTTCCATCTGCTGAAAAGCTTTATGGCGATGAAGATTTCATTGTTCACCTGCTCACAGTGACAAAACCACTGGTAAATGGTTTACAGACCATGGTATTACTGGTGCTCAACTCTGCTGAGCTGAACCCCAGAGAGAATATTGTACTGAGAGGGAAATTGTGAAGAGAAAGTTGAGAGACGCAAGACCCAACACTCTGGAGGAGCTTAAGGCTGCTATCGAAGCATCCTGGGCCTCCATAACACCTCAGCAGTGCCACGGGTAGATTGCCTCCATGCCACGCCCCATTCAAGCAGTCATTTCTGCAAAAGGATTCTCGACCAAGTATTAAGCGCAGAACTGAACAGAATTATTTGAAGGTTAACTTTTTTGTATTGAAAACACTTTTCTTTTATTGGTTGGATGAAATATGAAAATTTTTGCTTCATTAGCTGTTTGCCAAAATCAATATCAAATCAATATCAAAGGCTTGATCTACTTCAGTTGTGTGTGTAAATGAATCTTAAATATATGAAAGTGTAATGTTTATCAGTACATTACAGAAAATAATGAACTTTATCACAATATAGTGGTACCCCAGATACGAAATTAATCCCTTCCAGGGTAGCATTTGTATCTCGAAACAAGTTTTCCATGTAAAATGCCTAATCCGTGCAACGGCTCTCAGAAACAACAGTATAAGTAGATAAAAAAATGGAAAACCAGAGAAAAATCAAGTAACGTTTCTTCAATCCTTAAATCTACACATTGTTAATGTAATAATGATAACTAGATTTTAAAGTTTGCACGCAAACTTCGATGTTGGCTTGCGTTGGTACCGTTAATACCTATTTTTTTTAAATGTTGTCAATTCCGCAACAATAACATAATCCAACCCCCATGTCTCTATGATTCTCATAAGCTGAGATAGGTACATGCAATATTGGTTGCTATGGTAACCAGTCTGGTTGCTATGGAGGTGTCAGTGACCTAACATATTGTTCCCCATGTCAACACGAGTAAAATACACCAACCCCCATGTCTCTATGATTTTCCTGAGCTGAGATAGGTACATGCAAAATTGGTTGCTATGGTAACCAGTCTGGTTGCTATGGAGGGGTCAGTGACCTAACATATTGTTCCCCATGTCAACGCGAGTAAAATACACCAACCCCCATGTCTCTATGACTTTCGTAAGCTGAGATAGAGATACGCCATATTGGTTGCTATGGTAACAGTGTGGTTGCTATGGAGGGGTCGCTGACCTAATATATTGTTCCCCATATGAATACGAGTAAATTACAGCAACCCCCATGTCTCTATGATTTTCCTGAGCTGAGATAGGTACATGCAAAATTGGTTGCTATGGTAACCAGTCTGGTTGCTATGGAGGGGTCAGTGACCTAACACATTGTTCCCCATGTCAATACATCAACCCCCATGTCTCTATGACTTTCCAAAGCTGAGATAGAGCTGCGCCATATTGGTTGCTATGGTAACCAGTTTGGTTGCTATGGAGGGGTCGCTGACCTACTATATTGCTCCCCATATCTATACGGGTAAAATACAGCAACCCCATCTCTCTATGATTTTCCTAAGCTGAGATAGAGACATGCCATATTGGTTGCGATGGTAACCAGTCTGGTTGCTATGGAGGTGTCATTAACATAATATGTTTCAGCTGTCAGTATGGGTGAAGCTTACCAGCCCCCAAGTCTCTAGCATTTTCCTAAGCTAAGATAGAGATGTGGCTATATAGTTGTTATGGTAAACAATTTGGTTGCTATGGAGGAGTTAGTGACATCATGTTGTAATCTACTTTTCATTTAGAATAATATAAAGCAACCCCCATGTCTCTGCTGTGTTCCGTTTAGAAGATATTTGACATTGAAAGTTATGTCAAAAAGTGGGTGTGGCTTAATTAATTTATGTTAATTCACAAGCAATGATGGGCTGGATAAGTAATTTGCTTCCTTAATGCTTGTATGACTTTCCAGTGTCAATCAATTACAGAAGCTCTTTTACATTAGGATCTATGGGTTCATGCTCCATTCATTTCAATGGGCCATTGAAAGTCAATGAGACACCTTTGACCTACTTATTTGAAATCAGCTTGCACCTGGAGTTATCAACTGCCAGATTTTCAAACGAGTCAGCTGCAGCTGGAAAGTCAACTGTCAGATTTTTAAGCGATGGCAAATCTGCTGGAGAAAATCCGATTTCCATGCCTCAAACAAATAAAGATTATAGAAGAACCGTAAGACATATCGAAATGATTCTTTCTTTGTCAGAAGCAGAAGACCCTAACGAAGAGAATGCTGTAATTTTTGTGAAGGTGTGATTAGAAATAAAAAAATTATGGCGAGCTACAAATAGCCTTCATTTGATTCTGTGCAACTGCTCATTTTAGAGAAATCCATACCCTCAAACAAATAAACATTCTGAAAGAATGAACAGAGGTATTGAAATATTTCTTTTACTGTTAGAATCCCAAGATTTTAAGGAAGAGAATGGTGTAAATTTTATGAAGCTGTGATAAAGTTTGAATGATTTATGGCGAGTTAAAAATAGCCTGCGATTGAGATTTTAAGCAGAATCCAACAGAATTTTTGAATGGAGGTGAATGGAGCAATTATGTGCACTCGTTGTGGTTTAGGCCACCTGGCGTAAAAACCGTGTGTTTTTTTAAAATGAAAACAGCACCAACTGAAAGAGGACAAAAATCTCTACCATTTAGGTATAAAATGTGTGTGTAAAGGTTAATTTTAGTTGAGAAAACAGTGCAAGTAGCAACAAGACTGAGCTTGCTCAAAGTTAGAGTGGGCGATGACATCACCACTCTGGGGCTCCCATAGGGAATGACTTGAGCGATTTTTGGGCCGAAATTCGCGATTTTTACGGAAACCGCTGGTCGAATCGGTCCGATGAGATATAGCAACTCGAGTGGGAACAGCTTGGACGACCGTGGAAAGTTTCGTGGCTGTAGCTCGAACGGGCGAGGAGGAGTAGTGCTGAGAATTTTTGTCAGAAGAAAAGAGAAGAAGAAGCGGAATAATAACTAGATTTTAAAGTTTGCACGCAAACTTCGATGTTGGCTTGCGTTGGTACCGTTAATACCTATTTTTTTAAATGTTGTCAATTCCGCAACAATAACATAATCCAACCCCCATGTCTCTATGATTCTCATAAGCTGAGATAGGTACATGCAATATTGGTTGCTATGGTAACAAGTCTGGTTGATATGGAGGGGTCAGTAACCTAACATATTGTTCCCCATGTCAACACGAGTAAAATACACCAACCCCATGTCTCTATGACTTTCGTAAGCTGAGATAGAGATACGCCATATTGGTTGCTATGGTAACAGTGTGGTTGCTATGGAGGGTTCGCTGACCTAATATATTGTTCCCTATATGAATACGAGTAAATTACAGCAACCCCCATGTCTCTATGATTTTCCTGAGCTGAGATAGGTACATGCAAAATTGGTTGCTATGGTAACCAGTCTGGTTGCTATGGAGGGGTCAGTGACCTAACACATTGTTCCCCATGTCAATACATCAACCCCCATGTCTCTATGACTTTCCAAAGCTGAGATAGAGCTGCGCCATATTGGTTACTATGGTAACCAGTTTGGTTGCTATGGAGGGGTCGCTGACCTAATATATTGCTCCCCATATCTATACGGGTAAAATACAGCAACCCCCATCTCTTTATGATTTTTCTAAGCTGAGATAGAGACATGCCATATTGGTTGCTATGGTAACCAGTCTGGTTGCTATGGGGGTGTCATTAACATAATATGTTTCAGCTGTCAGTATGGGTGAAGCTTACCAGCCCCCAAGTCTCTAGCATTTTTCTAAGCTAAGATAGAGATGTGGCTATATAGTTGCTATGGTAAACAATTTGGTTGCTATGGAGGAGTTAGTGACATCATGTTGTAATCTACCTTTCATTTAGAATAATATAAAGCAACCCCCATGTCTCTACTGTGTTCCGTTTAGAAGATATTTGACATTGAAAGTTATGTCAAAAAAGTGGGTGTGGCTTAATTAATTTATGTTAATTCACAAGCAATGATGGGCTGGATAAGTAATTTGCTTCCTTAATGCTTGTATGACTTTCAGTGTCAATCAATTACAGAAGCTCTTTTACATTAGGATCTATGGGATTCATGCTCCATTCATTTCAATGGGCCATTAAAAGTCAATGAGACACCTTTGACCTACTTATTTGAAATCAGCTTGCACCTGGAGTTATCAACTGCCAGATTTTCAAGCGAGTCAGCTGACTCAACTGTCAGATTTTCAAACGATGGCAAATCTGCTGGGGAAAATCCGATTTCCATGCCTCAAACAAATAAAGATTATAGAAGAACCGTAAGACATATCGAAATGGTTCTTTCTTTGTAAGAAGCAGAAGACCCTAACGAAGAGAATGCTGTAATTTTTGTGAAGGTGTGATTAGAAATAAAAAAAATTATGGCGAGCTACAAATAGCCTTCATTTGATTCAGTGCAACTGCTCATTTTAGAGAAATCCATACCCTCAAACAAATAAACATTACGAAAGAATGACCAGAGGTATTGAAATATTTCTTTTACTGTTAGAATCCCAAGATTTTAAGGAAGGGAATGGTGTAAATTTTGTGAAGCTGTGATAAAGTGTAAATGATTTATGGCGAGTTAAAAATAGCCTGCGATTGAGATTTTAAACAGAATCCACCAGAATTTTTGAATGGAGGTGAATGGAGCAATTATGTGCACCCCTTGTGGTTTAGGCCACCTGGAGTAAAAACCGTGTGTTTTTTAAAAATGAAAACAGCACCAACTGAAAGAGGACAAAAATCTCTACCATTTAGGTATAAAATGTGTGTGTGTAAAGGTTAATTTTTAGTTGAGAAAACAGTGCAAGTAGCAACAAGACTGAGCTTGCTCAAAGTTAGAGTGGGCGATGACATCACCACTCTAGGGCCCCCATAGGGAATGACTTGGGCGATTTTTGGGCCGAAATTCGCGATTTTTACGGAAACCGCTGGTCGAATCGGTCCGAAGAGATATAGCAACTCGAGTGGGAACAGCTTGGACGACCGTGGAAAGTTTCGTGGCTGTAGCTCGAACGGGCTAGGAGGAGAAGCGTTGCAAAATTTTGACGTAGGAAAAGAGAAGAATAATAATAAGTTTAAGAGCAATATCAATATGTTGGCTCTGCAAGCCAACATAACTAGATTTTAAAGTTTGCACGCAAACTTCGATGTTGGCTTGCGTTGGTACCGTTAATACCTATTTTTTTTAAATGTTGTCAATTCCGCAACAATAACATAATCCAACCCCATGTCTCTATGATTCTCATAAGCTGAGATAGGTACATGCAATATTGGTTGCTATGGTAACAAGTCTGGTTGCTATGGAGGGGTCAGTAACCTAACATATTGTTCCCCATGTCAACACGAGTAAAATACACCAACCCCCATGTCTCTATGACTTTCATAAGCTGAGATAGAGATACGCCATATTGGTTGCTATGGTAACAGTGTGGTTGCTATGGAGGGGTCGCTGACCTAATATATTGTTCCCTATATGAATACGAGTAAATTACAGCAACCCCCATGTCTCTATGATTTTCCTGAGCTGAGATAGGTACATGCAAAATTGGTTGCTATGGTAACCAGTCTGGTTGCTATGGAGGGGTCAGTGACCTAACACATTGTTCCCCATGTCAATACATCAACCCCCATGTCTCTATGACTTTCCAAAGCTGAGATAGAGCTGCGCCATATTGGTTGCTATGGTAACCAGTTTGGTTGCTATGGAGGAGTCGCTGACCTAATACATTGCTCCCCATATCTATACGGGTAAAATACAGCAACCCCCATCTCTCTATGATTTTCCTAAGCTGAGATAGAGACATGCCATATTGGTTGCTATGGTAACCAGTCTGGTTGCTATGGAGGTGTCATTAACATAATATGTTTCAGCTGTCGGTATGGGTGAAGCTTACCAGCCCCCAAGTCTCTAGCATTTTCCTAAGCTAAGATAGAGATGTGGCTATATAGTTGCTATGGTAAACAATTGGGTTGCTATGGAGGAGTTAGTGACATCATGTTGTAATCTACTTTTCATTTAGAATAATATAAAGCAACCCCCATGTCTCTACTGTGTTCCATTTAGAAGATATTTGACATTGAAAGTTATGTCAAAAAGTGGGTGTGGCTTAATTAATTTATGTTAATTCACAAGCAATGATGGGCTGGATAAGTAATTTACTTCCTTAATGCTTGTATGACTTTCCAGTGTCAATCAATTACAGAAGTTCTTTTACAATAGGATCTATGGGGTTCATGCTCCATTCATTTCAATGAGCCATTGAAAGTCAATGAGACACCTTTGACCTACTTATTTGAAATCAGCTGCACCTGGAGTTATCAACTGCCAGATTTTCAAACGAGTCAGCTGACTCAACTGTCAGATTTTCAAACGATGGCAAATCTGCTGGAGAAAATCCGATTTCCATGCCTCAAACAAATAAAGATTATAGAAGAACCGTAAGACATATCCAAATAATTCTTTCTTTGTCAGAAGCAGAAGACCCTAACGAAGAGAATGCTGTAATTTTTGTGAAGGTGTGATTAGAAATAAAAAAATTATGGCAAGCTACAAATAGCCTTCATTTGATTCTGTGCAACTGCTCATTTTAGAGAAATCCATACCCTCAAACAAATAAGGATTACGAAAGAAGGACAAGACACATTAAAATATTTCCTTTACTGTTAGAATCACAAGATTTTAAGGAAGAGATTGGTGTAAATTTTGTGAAGCTGTGATAAAGTTTGAATGATTTATGGCGAGTTAAAAATAGCCTGCGACTGAGATTTTAAACAGAATCCACCAGAATTTTTGAATGGAGGTGAATGGAGCAATTAAGTGCACTCCTTGTGGTTTAGGCCACCTGGAGTAAAAACCGTGTGTTTTTTAAAAATGAAAACAGCACCAACTGAAAGAGGACAAAAATCTCTACCATTTAGGTATAAAATGTGTGTGTAAAGGTTAATTTTTAGTTGAGAAAACAGTGCAAGTAGCAACAAGACTGAGCTTGCTCAAAGTTAGAGTGGGCGATGACATCACCACTCTAGGTCTCCCATAGGGAATGACTTGAGCGATTTTTGGGCCGAAATTCGCGATTTATACGGAAACCGCTGGTCCAATCGGTCCGAAGAGATATAGCAACTCGAGTGGGAACAGTCTGGACGACCGTGGAAAGTTTCGTGGTTGTAGCTCGAACGGGCTAGGAGGAGTAGTGCGTAGAATTTTTGTCAGAAGAAAAGAGAAGAAGAAGAATAATAACTAGATTTTAAAGTTTGCACGCAAACTTCGATGTTGGCTTGCGTTGGTGCCGTTAATACCTATTTTTCTAAAATGTTGTCAAATCCGCAACAATAACATAATCCAACCCTCATGTCTCTATGATTCTCATAAGCTAAGATAGGTACATGCAAATTGGTTGCTATGGTAACCAGTCTGGTTGCTATGGAGGGGTCAGTGACCTATCACATTGTTCCCCATGTCAATACATCAACCCCCGTGTCTCTATGACTTTCCTAAGCTGAGATAGAGCTGCACCATATTGGTTGCTATGGTAACCAGTCTGGTTGCTATGGAGGGGTCGCTGACCAAATATATTGCTCCCCATATCTATACGGGTAAAATACAGCGACCCCCATCTCTCTATGATTTTCCTAAGCTGAGATAGAGACATGGCATATTGGTTGCTATGGTAACCAGTCTGGTTGCTATGGAGGTGTCATTGACATAATATAATGTTGCAGCTGTCACTATGGGTGAAGCTTACCAACCCCCAAGTCTCTAGCATTTTCCTAAGCTAGGAAAGAGATATGGCAATTTAGTTGCTATGGTAAACAATTTGGTTGCTATGGAGGAGTCAGTGACATCATGTTGTATCCTACTTTCCATTTAGATTAATATAAAGCAACCCCCATGTCTCTACTGTGTTCCGTTTAGAAGATATTTGACATTAAAAGTTATGTCAAAAGTGGGTGTGGCTTAATGAATTTATGTTAATTCACAAGCAATGATTGGCTGGATAAGTGATTTGCTTTCTTAATGCTCGTATGACTTTCCAGTGTCAATCAATTACAGAAGCTCTTTTACATTAGGATCTATGGGATTCATGCTCCATTCATTTCAATGGGCTATTGAAAGTCAATGAGACACCTTTGACCTACTTATTTGAAATCAGCTTGCACCTGGAGTTATCAACTGCCAGATTTTCAAACGAGTCAGCTGCAGCTGGAAATTCAACTGTCAGATTTTCAAACGATGGCAAATCTGCTGGAGAAAATCCAATTTCCATGCCTCAAACAAATAAAGATTATAGAAGAACCGTAAGACATATCGAAATGATTCTTTCTTTGTCAGAAGCAGAAGACCCTAACGAAGAGAATGCTGTAATTTTTGTGAAGGTGTGATTAGAAATAAAAAAGTTATGGCGAGCTACAAATAGCCTTCATTTGATTCTGTGCAACTGCTCATTTTAGAGAAATCCATACCTCCAAACAAATAAACATTACGAAAGAATGAACAGAGGTATTGAAATATTTCTTTTACTGTTAGAATCCCAAGATTTTAAGGAAGAGAATGGTGTAAATTTTGTGAAGCTGTAATAAAGTGTGAATGATTTATGGCGAGTTAAAAATAGCCTGCGATTGAGATTTTAAACAGAGTCCACCAGAATTTTTGAATGGAGGTGAATGGAGCAATTATGTGCACTCCTTGTGGTTTAGGCCACCTGGAGTAAAAACCGTGTGTTTTTTAAAAATGAAAACAGCACCAACTGAAAGAGGACAAAAATCTCTACCATTTAGATATAAAATGTGTGTGTAAAGGTTAATTTTTAGTTGAGAAAACATTGCAAGTATCAACAAGACTGAGCTTGCTCAAAGTTAGAGTGAGCGATGACATCACCACTCTAGGGCTCCCATAGGGAATGACTTGGACGATTTTTGGGCTGAATTTTATGATTTTTGGGGAAACCGCAAGTGCAATCGGTTCGAAAAGACATAGCAACTCGAGTGGGAACAGTTTGGACGACCGTGGAAAGTTTCGTGGCTGTAGCTCGAACGGCCTAGGAGGAGATACAATTTGAAATTTGGCTCAGAAGAAGAAGAAGAAGAAGAAAAAGAATAATAATAAGTTTAAACACAATAACAATATGTTGGCTTTGCAAGCAAGCCAACATAATAAGTTTAAGTGCAATATCAATATGTTGGCTTTGCAAGCAAGCCAACATAATAAGTTTAAGTGCAATATCAATATGTTGGCTTTGCAAGCAAGCCAACATAATAAGTTTAAGTGCAATATCAATATGTTGGCTTTGCAAGCCAACATAATAAGTTTAAACACAATAACAATATGTTGGCTTTGCAAGCAA
>SRMA01026158.1:0-34986 GCA_007224835.1 Danionella cerebrum
CTCATCTCGGCCTCGCCTGATCTGTTTGCAGCTGCCTGCCGCTGTAAAGGTACGTTCACATCGAACGCGGTTCGCGCGGTAAGCGCGGAGGGTTTCCATGTTAAGTTAATGCAAAGACGCGTTTGCGCGCGTCTGAGGCTTCAGCGGCGCGGTAAACGCGAATTGAGCGGCGCGCTTGCCGCGATAGGCGCGTATTGAGCCGCATGAATGGGTGATACGCGTCAGGTGGTCGACCTAATTGGTCGCACTCTAGAGCCCTGATGTTACTAGCTATTATTAGTAATGTAGTGACAATGTTACTGGCTATTATTAGTAATGTAGTGACAATGTTACTGGCTATTATTAGTAATGTAGCAACAATGTTACTGGCTATTATTAGTAATGTAGTGACAATGTTACTAGCTATTATTAGTAATGTAGTGACAATGTTACTAGCTATTATTAGAAAAGGAAGTGACAATGTTACTAGCTATTATTAGTAATGTAGTGACAATGTTACTGGCTATTATTAGTAATGTAGTGACAATGTTACTAGCTATTATTAGTAATGTGGTGACAATGTTACTGGCTATTATTAGTAATGTAGTGACAATGTTACTAGCTATTATTAGTAATGTAGTGACAATGTTACTGGCTATTATTAGTAATGTAGTGACAATGTTACTGGCTATTATTAGTAATGTAGTGACAATGTTACTGGCCATTATTAGTAATGTAGTGACAATGTTACTAGCTATTATTAGCAATGTAGTGACAATGTTACTGGCTATTATTAGTAATGTAGTGACAATGTTACTGGCTATTATTAGTAATGTAGTGACAATGTTACCGGCTATTATTAGTAATGTAGTGACAATGTTACTAGCTATTATTAGTAATGTAGTGACAATGTTACTGGCCATTAGTAGTAATGTAGTGACAATGTTACTGGCTATTATTAGTAATGTAGTGACAATGTTACTGGCTATTATTAGTAATGCAGTGACAATGTTACTGGCTATTATTAGTAATGTAGTGACAATGTTACTGGCTATTATTAGTAATGTAGTGACAATGTTACTAGCTATTATTAGTAATGTGGTGACAATGTTGCACTGGAACAGTGATGGTGATAACGAATGGTGGACTTTAGAATGATGAGTGGGGGCAAAGAAAAACATTACAGCCTTTTTTTTTGTTACTTTTACTGTTTACTGTCTGTTCATGTTACATGTTTGGCTGTTAACTTTTACACAGTAGATATAAAATATTTTACAACAGTATTTGGTTCAGAATCTTTTTTTTCTGGATTTTCCTCTTTAAAAATTGGGTGCGTCTTATGTGCAGGTGCGTCTTATGAGCCGAAAAATACGGTACTCAAAATATATAGAACACTTGACTTCAAGCAGTAATTTCGGGTCAACTTCATGCAACAAAATGTCTCAGCTTTTTATTTCTTAAAGTGTGTTACTTACTGGACAATATCAGTATCCATATGGACATGTAAAAGCCTTAAATGCTTTAAAGACTTTACCAGACCAACATGTGGCAGTCGATTCACCTTGGCCAGGGCTTTCAAAAATGTGCAGTTACATGAAAACGATGCTGTTATTTACCATTAATGAACAGCGTAAATGTGCAGAAAAATACCAGTTTTAAAAATAACAGGAGTATGTGTGGACATGACAGGGCCTAATTGAATCAAAAATGTCTAAATTAAATAAGAATATGATTTCATGATACAAACTGAATAGTGACTCCCATATTTATAAGCAAACTAAATCAGGAGGATCTAAAGGCTCCCACCCCTTGTCTTTTAAATAAAATAGTTTTGTTTATCAGTATAAGCCTATTTCCTATTTGTATTTTTGGCAAACTAAGGTTATTTGTGAAAAAAATCGGTTGGATGTAACAATTTAATTCTGCAATGATCGCTTCATCTCTTCATTTGAAGTGACGTGAGCTATCCCTTCAACTTTGCAGGTGTCGAAAAATAGTGAACCAACGATCTACTAATAAAACTTCCATCTGTTAAACCCCTTTACCATCTGTCTTAGGAAAACAGCTGCTAAAACAAGCTCTAATGACAAGGGCACTTAAAACATGTAATTACCTGAAACCAGAAGCAATAAAATCAAATGAGATCCCTTTTAACTTGGTTAATCCTGAGCCAAAAAGACAAGAATGTAAAAAGAGCATGTGACTAAACAAACCTTAGAGAAACTAGTGTTAACTTGCATTGCGGTCTCTCTAAATCCAACACTGAACACACTTGCAAAGCCATACCCTGCAAGAACAGTTCCTGCAAGAGGTCACCCACAAGAAACAAGAAATTAAGCTCTAATAATAAATAGTTTTTTAACTTTTATAAAAATGTATTTAATGATAACATTAGTGAATGAGTGATAAAATGTGTAATACGCAGTTGCTAATCATGCATTTGGGGATAAAAAAAGTCACTAGTTTGGGGATTGAATACGGATTTTTTTTTTTTTTTTTTTTTTTTTTTAACAAACGAATACTTTGAATTTGAAAAGATGAAACTTTCAACATTATGAGATTATGGAGTAATACAAAAAAAAAACTATGTGTGTTACAAAACCTTTAAAAGTATTTGAAGTAAAATACGTTTTACTTTTATTGTCAGGTCTGGTGAAAATTGCCAATGTAAAAAGTGTTAATATTGTGACAGTTAGATTGCGGCAATGCTCTCCTGGCTGTATATCCTTTGTCTGCAGATCCACATCCAGATCTCTTCATCTCTCTCCACTGGCTCCCCAATGCAGCTTGTGTCGAGTTTAAAAAGATCAGCAGATAAACAGTGAAGGGTTAATTTAATTAAGACGTTTTGATTTTTATTTTGCTTATATGCCGGGTAGAGGTCAAATTTACTTGTAACACATTGTTCAACTATAAATATAAGTTTAAAAGAATGCAATCGCCTAAAGCAAGTTGCTTACAGCAGTGAATATTGTAATGATTTATGAATGTACAGCATTATACAAACTTTAGATGTTTATATTTTATTTGCGTATTCATTAGAATAATTAACATTTAACGTAAAAAGAAGTATTAAACAAAGTAAAAAATCGTTGATATGAAATAAAAAGCTATATAGATCCATTCACATTATGGAAAAAAAACTTCACAATGTGGAAAGTTCATTTTAACAGCTTTAAGAGTCAAAAATACAAATAAAATGGAGACACACACCAAAGCATTTCTTTCTCACACCATTCATTATCTTATGCTGATTCTAAAATTATCTTTATTTGTTTCTTAAATTTTGAAATTTTGCCAGATTTTTTTAAGAATTATTAGATTATCACCCTCCAAATATCTAGTTTCATAACTGTCTTTCCCTGGGATATTACTTTTGATGAACTAAAACGAGTGGTAAACCAACAATTATTAATGCTGCTTCAAGATATGTTCACATTCAACTTTCTTTTTGTCTGTAATGCAGCTGATTATTTATTTTTTTCTATTGAATTAGAAAAAAACATGTAAACAATGCTTAGAGAGCATTTGTGTGTAATTTGAGTGTAACAGAATCAGAAAACTTAAAGAGAATGATCTGTTTAGTTGGCTCAAAGTTCATTAAAACAACTATTTCAAAAGCTGAAGTGATTTTCTTATTTTATTTATTAGTTAGAATATCTGTAACTCAGTATTTTAACTAGTTGAAAAAGCAGAATAATTGCTCAAAGGCTGCTGATTAATTATTGAAATAATTAATGACTAATCGATTAATCGGTCTAATAATCGATAGATTAATCGATTACCAAAATAATCGTTTGTTGCAGCCCTAATAATAATTTTCCTCATCATTGATTCTGAGCTGGAACCTTTTTAATGAGACCGTTGATTTGTAAGCATATGCTGAATACAAAAATGTAAACACAATCTTAGATAATGTGTGTAACTAATGGCAAATTGTAAAAAAAAAAAAAAAAAAAACATATTGAGATGCAAATATCTACTTCGAATTTTAACATGAAGTGATTTGTACATATTTACAGCATTGAGCATTAGGAATTAATATATTTACCACCTATGGTAAACTACATTTCATTCATTTATGACTACAGTTTCAGTCTTCACAAGCTACTTTTACATAAGTACTCGTCTTAAGTCAACAGAAGTATTACTTTATTTAAACAAGACATAATAACCAGTTGACTGTTTTTAGAGACTGTTATTATAACTGTTTAACACTAACAGAGTTTCTATAAACTCCAGTGGATGGAGTGCCACGTCCCCTCCCATCCCCCAGTACATTAACTCAAACATTGTAAGTGCCACCACTAATAACATTGTTATAATAACTCTTAAATGTTGCTGTAAACATGTCTGAGATTCTTTTCAACACGTTAGCTTTTAGCATCCTCACCTAAGTATCTTTTCTCAGTGTTTGAGCGCTAAATACTGATTCAAATAAACGTATATAGTTGTTACGTACAGTCTAATGTTTATTAAATGAGTATATATATGTGTGTGTGCGGTTGCTATAACGTTAACGTTAGCTAACGTTTTAAATGCTAGCAGCAGCAGACATTTGAATCCAACGGAAAAGTTTGTTGGAAACTCTACCGTTAATATAGTTTTGAGCAGTATTTAGAAAAAAAAATCATCATAACAATGCACATATGCCGTCGTTGTTGTTAAATCAAAATGCTCATATATTCAGAAAAGGCGTATAAGTTACATTACTTTAAACCGGCGTTTAAGAAACATTTGTGTAGCGAAGGCTCGAGAAAACTCTAGAAATCTGTATGGAAATTTCTAGAGTGTCTTGAGCTTATGTCTATGTTGTACTGAGGTTGCGATCTCTTCCAGCTATGTTTGATGAATTACAATAGGCAGGTGAACTTACTGTCTCTCTTTGGAACAATTCGATGGAGTAGAATCGATACACGCTGCTTGTATATCCCGTCTTTCACCCTTTCGTTGATCCGGGGTTTCGCTCCGGGGCTGCGGATTCGTGCCGCGGCTGAACCTGAACAGACACAGGGAGGAGGCGCCACCTGCTGTCTCTGAAGAACAACTACAGAAAATAAAAGACTGAGGTTGGGTGGGTTTTGCCTAAAAAGGAGCGTGGCTTGACGCTCTAGAGGCGCGTTATAAACTCTGTGTATCAACAATAAAAAAATAAAATAAAATAAAATAAAATACTACAATATAGAGCTTATAATAAACAGTTAAAAACAACTGTAAAAAAACTGGACAACATGGCACCGCCTACTCCCACTGGGCTAAAAGGAAGCCTTTTCTGAACTGGACTGGAGGCTGCCATTGATGGGTGCGCATGCGCACACGCGACTTTCTGAAAAGGATGGAACCATCATGGTTTTAGATCTCCGCCTCGAGTCTGTAATTATAAACACAAATTTGAGACTTCTGTGAATTTGATAGTTGGCAGTGTTAACGATCTTTCTAACGACGTATGTCTGCTCTGTTCAGTGTAGCTGTCATTCATAGCTGTCAATCACATGGTCCCGCCTAGTCCTGCGGAATGTTTGAGCCATGATGAACCACATGAAAATACATTTATGGCAAAAAACTCAACCTTTGTTCACTGTAAAGTTTACTTACGAAAATCACTAAAACCAGTTGTGTACATAACATCATTTCAGAGGAAATCATTTTTTCAAATTCAGCCTTTTCCCACAAAGCTGTAATTAGTAATATCTTTTTGCTTTGTATTTTTTGTATTTTGTAAATATTTTACCCCAACATAATTCAAGCGCAACTCCTGTTGGAAACTAAGAATACAAACAAAATGGCCGCAGCACCCGATGTGATAACACCTCCTCCTGCTCTGTTGCTTGAACCTGTGTATTCAACTAAATACAGTGGTACCCCAAGAAACGAATGCTTCGAGTTACGAAATGTTTAAGATACGAAGCATCTCGCGGGAAGTTTTTTTTGCTTCGAGATGCGCAGAAAATTTTGAGATACGAACAACCACAAACAGTTTTGCTCTATTATCCGCATGTTAAATCTGGCATCGCGCTGCACTTCCAGGTCCTGGCGCTCCTATCTCCCAGTGCAAAAGGTGTGCTTTAACGGACTGATAAGTTTTAAAACACTTTAAATCAGTTTTAAATCGAGCGAAACATTATGTTTAGATTACTAATAATGTACTATAACAAATGTTAGAGTCAAAGTGTCGTAAAAGAAATAAAGTGCTGTTCTGTAGTGCAACTTGGAGAAACCCCCTCACAGAAGCGTCTCTCCATCCCTTCTCACACGCTTGGTATTCTCTCCGCTTGAGCTTGAAACCGTGTCGGTGTCAGTAATTTGTGAAATATCTCGAGAAAGTCAACTTTCATACGTGGTGCCGTAATGTTTTCTGCCACCCGTTTCACCTCCTCCGACACATTGCTTCACTCGCAAGGTAAGGTTTCATATTTGTGTACATATTATGTATTTTGCGTGTGTCTTATTGTCATTTATTACATTAACAATATGTAGATTTAAGGATTGAAGAAACGTTACTTGATTTTTCTCTGGTTTTCCATTTTTTATCAACTTATACTGTTGTTTCTGAGAGCCATTGCACGGATTAGGCGTTTTACATGTAAAACTTGCTTCGAGATACGAAATGTTCGAGATCTGAACGTCACCCTGGAACGGATTAATTTTGTATCTCGGGGTACCACTTTCAAGCCTGCTAAGAACCCAACGCTGCACAAAGACTCTCCCATTTCTCCAAAACTCGTTTATTTTAGATAAATTGTTATTATTGTTAATAAATGAAAAAAACCCACATAATAAACAAACATGCAAGTGGCTGATCGTGTACCATTTGGGACAGGCCCAGTAGATGACGAACGCGTTGATGACGTCATTACGCAACGCACGCAACGTTTACTGTAGAACAAAAACACTACAGTATTTTATTTGCGCCGATAATTTACGTGAGATTAAAGAGTTAAATTAGTTAAACGCACCGTTATCTAGAGTTGAATATGTACCGTTTTTGAGAATAACCCAAAATATTTTTAATGTGTTTTAAGTGTTTACATGATAAACTTTTGGCTAAAACAGGCATTTAAAGAAATCCGCGTTGCTGAGAAAGCAGGGATATTTTCTGTCGGTGTATGTTTTTTATATACTGTCAAGGGTATGGTCTCTTTTTGCGCCCTCGTCGAACTTTCCAATATCATTGGGGTCAGTGTTATTGGGGGCATTTCTTAGATAAATACTGTTTTTTGTGGACGTCGCAAAATGCTTCAGCCATTGAAGCTTTTCCTCAACTGTACCCTGGTGTTATCACGCTCCTGCTCAGGATTTGTGTCTCGAATGAGGTCTGATTTTTTTAATATAATGTTCTAATCACAACACGGCTCCTGTATTGTTTACAGGTGTCGTTTTACACACAAGTAGTATATATATATATAAAATTCATAAATACATTTGTGAGAAGTCTCAAATATGTACAACTTTAGTTTCCGTATTTTCCCTTCACATTAAGGGATTTTTGGAATGTCAACTTAAACATACAGTCGTGAGGTCAATAAGTATTTGATCCCCCAGTGGGTTTTCAAGTTTTCCTACTTAGAAATCATGAAGGGGTCTTGAATTTTCAGAATAGGTGCATTTCCATTTTGAGACACAGAATCTACAAAGAAAAAATCCGGCAATAACATTGCATAATTTTTTTGGGGTGAGAATTTATTTGTAAATTACTTTTTTGCCTATCAGCCAAACAACTTAACACTTGCTATTTTGCTTTTAAAGGTCCAGCTACACTCTGCTCATAATTCTGATTTAGTAGCACCTTTTTGAGGTTGTTAGAGATCATAAAGACACCTGTGAACCCCACGATCAGTCAAAAGTCAAAGTAACGACGTGCAAAACCAACAACCTGTCAAAAGACACAAGAGACAAAACTGTAGACCTGCACAAAGCTTGGTAAAGCAGCTTGGTGACTAAAAGAATAATGAAAATGGACAAAGCTAATGATTGATGTCCATGTCCTTTGTACTTGGGCCCCATGGACGCTTTCTCCTTTTGAGGTATCAATGATGCTAAGAATGGGGAGGAATTAGCCCATAACTACATGGGAGGAGCTGGTCAATGCCGCAAAGAAAGCTGCAACAAGTGTTTCTAAGGATACTTTCAGTAATACGCTAAGATGTCCTGGTTTAAAATCATGCATTGCACGAAAGGTTCCCCCGCTTGGTTTTGCCAGGGACAATCTGAGGAGTCCTGGGAGATGAGGGGTCAGATGAGACCAAAGTAGAACTTTTTTTATCTTAACAACATTTGGCGTGTTTGGAGGAAGAGAAATTATCCCAATAGCATGGGGATGGAAGGGGGTTGTACTGTGAGTTATTGGGAAAAAAAATCTTCCCTCAGTCGGAGCATTACAAATGGGTCGTGATTCTTCCAGCCATGTTTCTATCCAAAGATGCGAATTAAATTTATGCACAAAATTGCAATATTGGATAAAATATTGCGAATAATTCATCATTTCCATCCAACGAGTCCAATAGAGCAAAATCTTCACATCCTGATAAACCAGTGTCAAATGTAAAAAAAATGGAAGTTTGCTGTGTTAGTAGAATTATTAAAATTATTATTTTCAGATATAATAATTTACTTGCGTCTTAGATCACGTAGACGAAACACGATATGCGCAGTCATGTTTTCTTTATTTTGGAGGCGGGATTTTGCTATGTGTGAGCGCAGCTGGTCGAGACAGTTGACTGAAATGCCATTTGAGAGGTTCAGTGAAATTGTTTGTTGATTTGTGGGAAATTTTATTAACTTTCTATGGTTTCTTGTAAAGTCATATCTCACTATAACGAGAATGAATGGTTTCATTATACCTGGCCTTGGAGAGGAAGACTCCCTATGCTCTTCCCAGGCAGAAAGAGATAAGGATTTTCCTCCAGAATAATCCAGTTTTGTTTCAAAGGAAATGCAACTGAACTGTGAGACTAAAAGCTGATGACGAACGGACAAAAAGCAGAATCATTCTGTGAACTGAACGGGAGGGTTCTCCGATGCATTGTGTCAATTTCTTGTTTTTCTCTTGCAATAATACTTATTAAATCTACCTTTTATTAATACACGTTCTCCTCTTCGGTTTTTGAACACGCAATGGATTATGGGTTTTGACCCAATAATATAAAAAATCCAACAGTTAGTCCATTATTGACTTCCCATCTCTCCCCAGTTCCAACATAAAAATGGCATAGCCATTGCATTACATTAGGATTTATTTGGTATATGTGTTTCCATCAAAGTTTATGCATATTTTTTCTTTTCAGATTAAAAGTTTATCCCACTACGTTGTGCACATCAATAATTTTTTTGTGCGCATTTTCAAAATGTTTACACATCTTGGCGTTTCCATCCAGGGTTTTTATGCGTTGGGTTGAAATACAGCTAATGATCCAAATGAATGGATCCGTAAGAAGCATATTAAGGTTCCGGAGAGGCCGGTCTTCAGACATAAATCCAGTAAAAAACATATTTGGAGGTAGCTGAAACTGTGTGTTGCTCAGCAACAGCTTGACACATCTAGAGAAGATCTGTATTGAGGAGTGGGCCAAAATCAATGGTGTGCAAACCTGGAGAAGAACCACAGTGACCCATGCTATTGGTAACGAAGGCTTCTGTACCAAATATTACAATGTTTGGACTCAAGGGAATTTATTTGACATGCTAATTTACAAATAAATTGGTGATTAAATACTTATAGGCCTCTCAGTATACTTATATATATATAAAGATCTTACAAATTTTCATCGTTATAATAAACCAAATATTTCTATCTAGGCACCTGCAGAGATTAAAGGATGACGATGAAGCATGTCGGGAAGCACTCAAGTCCGGCAGCTTTTATTTGTATCACAAGCTCTCTCCTCTTCTACAGAAAACCAGCAAAGGGGCTTTCAAAGTAGCTTCTCTCCAAACCTCAGGTATGTATCCACTTTTCCTGACCACTTGCCAATAAAAGCATTTTCTAAGTGTTCAATATGTCTGTATTTATGTTCAATGACATCTAGAATTGGAGCTAATACTTGAGTCGGTTGGAAAAGACAAGTGCTTTATTAATGAATCGTTTCTTCTGGGATGCACACACAATGGTGAACCCCAGTTCTCACTGGATGTGGGTGAGTTAAAGCTTTCACTAATATTCACAACTATGCAATAGCTGCACACCACATAAATGACCACGTAATCTTAGCTCTTTGACATGTTTTTATTTAAGTTTGACAATTTCTGGCAGCTAACGTTTTCATTTGAATAGACTAAAACAAACCCACATCTACATTGAAAGACTGGATAACTCTGCTAAACACACAGTGATTGATCAAAGCTGAATCAACAGACAAACAGACAGACACACAGATAGCTTCCGAACTGGAAATGACTGAAGCTGCACTTATTCGAATGACCACTTGATGCTGGTGGCAGTAGTGAGCAGAATCCCATAGACTTCCATTTTAAAGGGCCGTGTTTAAAATGCCTGTTTTGGGTCATATCTGCCTGGGGTCATAAAATGCAGAAAAAAATGTTTGTGGCTGTGCTTTTAAAAACAAATATCAAAGATAAGTGCGTAATAAAATGAACACATGCCTGCACTGAAGTGGGATTGTAGCCAAATGCTTGCTAAATCCAAAGTTTCAACATGTCGGTTGTTAGTGGCTAACCCACTGCTTGTAGCTAGAGTTTAGCTCTGACATCATCACGGAGAAACCCATGTATCACCTCAGCAGGTTTGCACCACGGAAACAAACCCTTGCAACCCATTCTGAAATCCAAACTACTGCTCGGTCTTGAAATTTGACCGGACCTATTAAGAGTAAGGTGTCATTATTATTTAATACGACATGCCTTCTTATAGGATAATAGAGTTCAGGCTCATGAATAATTAAAATACAGATGAGTCATAAATGTCGTATAGGATAAGGACGCATCACTTTAATCATCATTTAAAACACGGCAAAGATCAACATCTTTACCAGGATTAATGCTCAATCTCTAGAATTTGGACACCAATTTTTTATCTAGGTATTTTTCAGAACATGTGACAAACCCCTTTTAGAGTTTTGTAGTGGTGTCCCGTTTCTTTGTCTGTTACCACTTATTTTCAAGGGGAATGTGTAGAACTAAAATGGAGAAATGAGAAGCGATTTGGTTAATCACCTTTTGATCAGATGGAACACTACATATATGTGCGTTATAAAATGTCACTTTTGATCTGCTGCAGAATTGTAACTTTTCTTTCCCTTTCCTGTCTAGCTTTCATTCTATATCAGCAGTTTCGTAAATGCTTTAAATACATGTATATGATACAGTGACAATAAAATGCAAACAAGTCAAGAGAAAGAGTGTTGCTTGAATCATCAAAACATATGATTTCAGGTGAGTTGGAGCGCGCTGCATTAGAGCGGGAGTGCAGAGGAATGTTTGTGGACCTCAGGAAAGCTTTCTTTATGATCAGCGCCTCAGAATCTTCTCTTGTCTCAAAAGTAAGCGAAACGTTATATAGGGATGTCTGACCCAAAATAATCTAAATTAAGATTTTCTCAATGTAGTCTTGTTTGTTTCAGGGACAAGCTATTCTTCGCTGGCACCAGACCAATGGCTTCTGTAGTGCCACTGGTCAGCCTACTGTCAGGAACCAGTCAGGAAGTGTGAGAATTTGCCAAAGCAGTGGCGTCACCTACTACCCCAAAGTATGGCAATGCATTTTACTGTGTCTGATCAGAGGAAATACATCAAACCACATGCTTAAAATCCTCAGAATATTTACAAATTTGCACAAATTAACATAATAAAGAAGCGCACACAGGATTTTTTGCTGTGGGCATTTCAAACTTCAATAAGTCGACCAGATCAAGAAACCATCAACAAAGGCCATGTCCACACAATGAAAACTGTTGAAAAAGGGTTTGCTGGTGTACAAAAAGGATTCTGTTTACAAAGAAACTCATAAGGTTATGTAATATTTTCTTCTCTCGTAAAGGAATGACTTTGTAAACCAGGGTTGTAGAAAAGCAGCAGAGACAGCTTTATTTTCGTTGGCTTTAAATTCTAAGAAATGTCTAAGCATTCTACGCTCTTTTTTTCCACTCACTTCCTGTGACGTGGCACGTGACGTATTTTACATTTCAGGATAAGCAAAACGCAGCATTTTCAAGGAGTGAGAAACTCTTTTTGCAAAAGAGAGATCATCAGAAATGTATCACTGTTTGAAGACACCTTTTTCTTGTGCGATTTGTTTGTGTGTTTTTGCGAATTTTACACAACGATTTAAAATAACCAGTGTGCAAGGCTTGCGGACCTAAACATTTTCTGAAATATTTTTGCAAAAATACACAACGAAAGTTTCAGACATCAGTGTGCAAAGACCTAAACCCTTTTTATCGTGATAGTGACATCACAATTCATCGTTCAGTGGGTGGGGCTTAAGGTCCCTACTCATCGATTCTTCAAATTGCACGAATCTTCGAAAGGCTTCTCAGCTGGAAGGTCAAGGAAATATTGATGCAATGACACTCCCTTGCCTGAAGATGGCGTTTTTTACATTCTACTCACTTCATCAAAACAGCCAACTTTTATTGGTTGTTCTTGCGAAAAACAGATCCGATATGGCACTTCGTAACTCTTTGTTTGTTTGTTTGTTTACTTAAAAAAAACTTATGTATGGACAGGGAGAATGAATCCGCACAGATTTTCAAATGAACATTTATATAATCAAATGATTACTCATATAGTGTAATGGTGTGAAGGAGCACCTATTTTAAGGTGTATTATTATTATTATTTATTACATGCCGAAGGATCGAAGGCAGCCTTATAAAGCTCTTCCAGGAAACAAAATAAATTCCTGTAAATAAAACTAATTGCTTTGTTTTGATGCTCAGATGGCTCCTGTAGTGATCGTCTTGGTGTCAGACGGACAGAGATGTCTGCTGGCGCGGCAGGCCATTTTTCCTCCAGGCTTGTACAGTGCAATTTCTGGCTTCTGTGATATGGGTGAGGCTTCATTACAAGCTACAGTCCACTGCTTCTCAAGAACAATTTAACGCTTCTATGTCAAGCTTACCTTCATACAAATAAGCAAGATGTCTTTCACCATGTGCACTTCCTTTTTGTAAGGTCCTCCCTTGTGTTTTGATTTGCTGTTGTTATTATAAATGATCTGAGAATCTTTGTAGTCTGCTCAAAAACAGTTTTACTCATTGCGGAGACACTCGGATATGTATGACGTCAATCCAGAAACACTACTACAAAACCGACCAATCAGAGAGCTCACAGCCTCTGTCTACACTGAGCGAAACTTAGCGTAGAAACAATTTTTGAACTGCACACAGGCTCTAGCAAAGTGGTCTGCATTATACATAGAGGCTACTGTTTTGGAATTGCTTAGACTTTACACCAGATAACTGCGATCAAACAATGTTTGCAGGAGAGTCAGTGGAGGAAGCCCTGCACAGAGAGGTGGCAGAGGAGGTGGGATTGGAGGTGGAGAAGCTTCAGTATTCAGGTTCACAACACTGGCCCTTCCCACAAAGCTCCTGTATGTTAGCATGCCATGCTATGGTTAACCCTGACAATACACAGGTGAGTAGAATCTGCTTATTGTAGTGTGACACTTTGCGTGTAATACAAACGAAGGTATATTGTTGTTACTTATTATTACAAAATGTAAATGAGAGAGTCTCTAATTTTATCATAAAACAGATTTCAATAATATTTTCTCAGTAGTCTTTGTTGGCTGAAAATGAGTGCTGTTTTTGGAAATCACGTTACAGTTTCTGTAGTTCGGAACGTGAACCTGTTCTGTGCATTAGTTTGTGAAAAGAATATCTAGCCCAGTTTATTTTAACCACTGTGATGCAGTTCAACCTTTTAAACCATTGGGAACACGGTGTAAATATATGAATATATGTTTAAATGTCAATTTAACTGCAGCCATAGTCATTATTTTTGCTTAGAAGACCAGAGGATTTAGACTTATGTTTCATCTCTCAGAGAGCAATGAAAGCGTGAGGTTGCTAGGGCGAATCTTTAGTTGCTATGGAGGAGTCAGTGACAGAATGTAATGTACCCAATGTCAATATCAGTAAAATAAACCAACCCCCATTTCTCTATGATTTTGTAAAACTGAGATAGACTAATACTAATTTGGTTGCTATGGTAAACAGTGTTGTTGCTATGGGGGTGTCAGTGACATAACCTGGTTTACCCAATATCAATATCAGTAAAATAAACCAACCCCCATTTTTCTATGATTTTCTAAAACTGAGATAGACTAATACTAATTTGGTTGCTATGGTAAACAGTGTGGTTGCTATGGGGGAGTCAGTGACATAACCTAATGTCCCTAATGTCAATGTGGGTAAAATAAACCAACCCCCATTTCTCTGATTTTGTAAAACTGAGATAAAGATATACTAATTTGGTTGCTGAGGTAAACAGTGTGGTTGCTAAGGGGGAGGCAGTGGCATAACCTAATGTACCCAATGACAATATGAGTAAAATAAACCAACCCTCATGTTTCTATCAATTATCAAGCTGAGATAGATTACAGAAATTTTGGTTGCCAGGGTAAATAGTTTGGTTGCTAGGGTTTATTGATAGTTGGAGTGACATCTTATAATGGTCAATTTGCCAAGAACTGGCCCTCATCAGGATTTTTTCCAGCCTCTGGGAGTCTGGTATACTATGCAATCATCTTATTAGCATAATATTTGAAAGGAGTCAGTGGGAGAATGCCGTTAAAAAAAAAAACTACCCGTAATATACTGTAAAGACGATACAAAATCAACAGGTGGTGGTCGATTACAACACTGAACTCATATCGGCCAATCAGAAGCCTGGTCTTTGTAAACAAAGAAGACACTAAACAGTGATGCCAAGCAAAGGGTGTGACGGCAATAGCAAACCCCACCTTCAAAACCTCCTAAAAACTTTTTTTTCCCAAATGCACAGTTAAGTGAAAACAATGTGGCTTTTACATGCAGGCAAATATCGTAATTCCGTTTTCATTATGAACTTCTATGTTTAGGCAGGGCAATAATCTCCATCAATCGCAACAAAGATATTAAAATTCGTAGTCCTACACTGGCCAGTGAAAAAAAATGCAATAAACACTCAAAAAAATACAAAAACGAATGTTGCTTTTTTAATATTGGCAAACTTTGAATAATGTAAATACAAAAAGACATGAGTACGTCGAGGCATGATTTGACTGTTTTCGTTGTGTTCAATGGCAGGTAAATCTAGACAAGGCGGAGCTTGAAGAAGCTCGCTGGTTCACCTATGAGGAGATAATGAACGCACTAAAGAATGCTCCTCTCGACCCCAGAAGACCATCACCTGGGTTCTGGGTTCCACCTTCTTACGCCATAGCCAATCAACTCATCGTGGAATGGGCCAATCAGCAGCGGCTGTCCAGAAATGAACACAAACTACAGTAAACATAGGGCGACTGCTTTGCTACTAATGCTGAATTAATATGAAACCTGTGAAGCATACTTAGGAATATACACAGAAGGAAAAAAAGTTTTGATAGTTTGATTGATACGGTAATAAAACCAGAAGGGAAATGCTAATTTACATATAAATAAATAATAGTGTATATCATGTATCTACCTCATGAGCTCCACTGGAATCACTTTCTATATTGACTCCCCGTGATTAAGTTAATGGTGTACATATATATATATATTTTTTTTTTATCCAAGAAATTATTCTATTCAAAGTTGTTCTCTAGAGTACGGACCCCTTAAAGGGCAGTTATGGTAGTTTAAAATATTAGGATCAGAGAACACCATGGAAAATTTTTCTGAATATATGAATAATAATGTAAAAGCATATTTCCACAGGAGCAGCCTCTTATTGTCAAACAACTGTGTTTACCCTTTCAAAATTATAATGACAAAAGAAACCCTGGTGATTTTGTCCTGATAACATGCACATAAACTGACACTAAGGGAACCATCATCACCTACGACCTGGTGCTCAGAATCGATGGCTGTGCAGAAAAGGTTTCTGAGTGTCTGGGTTCCTGATAGACGCTTGTCTCTTTCAACCAGAGATGCGCTGACATTTCTGAGGAAAGGGATATACAAAGATAGCCAAGGAACTGGGAATGCCAATCAGTAGTGTTCAAACTCTGATGAAGAAGTGCACAAAAACGAGACACTTGAAGAAAAACCAGTTGCATGGTCAATTTGCCAGAAGAAAGTCATTACTAAACAAATGCCACGAAGTAGTGCTTATAACATGTCAAACTGCTCAGAGACATGCTCTAGACTTCTGGAGCAATGAGACCAGAATTCAACTCTTTGGCCACAACCATATCCCTACATATGGAGAGGAGTCAACATGAACGGAACACCATCCCCATTGTGAAACACTGTGTATCACTGATGTTTTGGGGATGATTTTGTAACCAAATTACATAAATGTATTACTTCTAAGTTTTCACTGTTAAATATGGAAATGAACTAAAATAGTACGGTTTAATTTTCTATTAAAACCAATTAGACTCAAGAAGCTTCACGTTATATCGCAAGTTTTTGTCAATGTTTGGCACCAAACTAATAAATAATTAATCACAATACATGTGTGACTTCAAATTTACACTGGTAGAAATGAAAATGAGCTAAAATTACCATTCTCATTTTGTAAAACATCAACCAACTCGACGCAGGAAAGCGCGTCGCGTGACCACACGAATTTCTCCCTCACGCTTGATGGCGCTAGTAATACCGGTCGTTTAGAGGGTAGTAATTGAAGTGAAGAAGAGTGCGCGTCAAGATGGACGCCGAGCTGTTGTTGTTTTTGGTTTCTGAGAACAAGGAATTGTTTGACAAAAACCACAATGAGTACAAAAACACGAAGCGGAAAGAAGTTCTCTGGCAAGGGATAGCAGACAAAATGGGAGTCGACGGTGAGTTGGTGTAACTTATTTCGTATCAGGAATTAGTTATTTTCGCGCGCTTTATCGCCACAACATTGAGTACTATTTGTGGGTTTGTTTTTATGCAGTGGAAGAGGCGAAGGCAAAATGGAAAAACCTAAGAGACACTTACACCAGGAGAAAACGTCTGGAACAAGATAGCATTCGAAATGGAAGGGGGTCTAAGAAAAAGCAATGGAAATACATGAGAGTGATGGACTTTCTCGATCCTGCCGCAGACCACAGAAGGTAACGTAATTAACTTATTTAAACTTACTTTTTTATTTGACAACTCTTAGCGAACACAACCAACACTATTACAATAACACAATCTAGTAGACAATAAATGTTTTTTCCTTATTCTAACTTTTTTCTTTTACATAATGCATTAATTTTCAAAACCCAGATATTTTTGTGTGCTTTTGTGTAGTAGTAGTTTTGTGGCGTATGCGCATGCGCAGCCCCAACTGATTTACGTTTGGAACGTAGGTTGTTTGTCATATTTAGTACAATGCTAATGAACGTAGTAACCTGACTTGTAAGTGTATTTATTTTGAGACCATTGTGGTCCTTCACTAGTTTCTTAGCGGTTGTTTTGGAATTCTCTTTGGTTTTGTCACCAAAATTTTATTTTTCACTTCATGTTGTTACCACTGTGTTGCCCTCTTTACAATTCTAATTAACAGGCATTCAACCACAGACGAGTCAAATTTTATTTTTAAGAGGTGTCCAGCAGACAGGTAGGGAATTACTTAACAAAGCTCTTCCCATTTCATGCTCTCCCCATGGAAGAGAAATGTCACAAAATCTGAGATGGGATGGCATTTTTTTTACACAAAAAGAACTGCAAAGCTTTACATATCAAAATACTGTAGCAGAAGTGATTAAAAATTAGGAAAGTTGGAAGGGCAACCATCTTTCAAAGTCCAGGCCACCCACAGAAGTTAGATAGATAGATAGATAGATACAACTTTATTGTCATTGCATAGTACAGGTACACAGCAACGAAATGCAGTTTTAGCATCTACCAGAAGTGCAAATAGTAGCAGTGTGCAAATTGACAAGTGCAGATAAATGCAGGGTGAATGTACAGCAATAAATAATAAGGTTATGGTAGAGAGGATGTGCAAAAGTGGCAAAAGGTGCATCAAATGTAAACAGAACATATATAAATAGATATGTACACGCAACATAAATAAATATATGTGTCTATCTATATATACACATGTCTATATATTTGTGAAAGTACAATATGGTAAGTGAGAAATGTGCAGACATAAGTAAGGGGTTAGGCAGCAAGGTCAATAGCAAATGTACAAAAAGGTATAAATATATGTAAGAAATGAAGTCAGTGCAATGTATATAAGGCCCCGTGTGTAGGGACAGATTTGAGACAATGTACGTTGTATGTGCAAATGAAAGGATTCTATGCAGTGTGATAGAATTCAGCGATGTTGTGTAGAGTTCAGAAGTGTGATGACGGAAGGAAAGAAACTGGCCCTGAACCTGCTGGTTCTGGTGCGAATGCTTCTGTTCAGTTGACATCTCGACCGGAGAGTCTTCTGATGAGAAGTGTTGAAGAACATCGCCATGCAGACTACTGGGGCTCTATACTCTGTGAAGACTATTGGTGCCTTTCCTGTACAACATGGTACAGCTAGCTTTTCTATAGATTTTAGTGTTGCGTCAGAGGGGGTGTGTTGTCATAGCCATCATCAGACCTCCAAACTCAGGAACTGTTTCTTCCCCTCAGCCATTAGACTCATAGACTCTCACTTTCAGCAGAACTTTTACAATAATTTGTCACTTAAATAACCATTACTACTGCGTTGTGAATGTCTATGTTTTATATTGTACTTGAGTCCCTTATAGTAATCTTGGTTTAGAACCTTGCTACTTGTTTTTCTGACATTTACTGTCAGCAATGTGAGAATTTTACTGTACAGGGAAACCTGTTTTCCTCAATGTACATTTGACAAATGCTTTCAATTGAGTGGCTAAATTGGAGTCTCGCGTGTAACAAACTCAGTGTTTGTGTTTTTGTGCGGGTCAATTATGCAGGCAACTTTCTCTGACCAGTCAGTGCTCACATGTTATGCTTGCTCGTCAAATCAAGAGAATGAACCTCCTCAAAGCGAGTTCTGGAAATGCTGTCGGTTCCAAATCCATTAAAATAGCCCTGAACTGTACAGTGTTGTGGAAAAGCACCAAAAGATGATAGTTTTTGGAATTAAGGGTTTTAAAACAGTCAAAGGTTAGGATTTCAAAGAACAATGGCTGGTGCCTACAGTGAAACATGGGGGTGGCAGTGTCTATGGGGCTATTGCATTCCATTTGATGGCATCATGAATCAACAATGTACGGCTCTATTCTGAAGAAGATGCTGGTATCACTCCGTGCACTTGGTTGTAAACACAGCAATGATCCAAAACAAGCGCTGCATTTCTGAAGATCAGGGGGAAGGTGATTGAATGGCCAAGTGTCTCCTGATCTAAACCCATTTCTGTGGAATTCTGAAGCCACAAATTATGCATTGCTCTCCATCCGTCATCCAAGCTCTAAAAGATATTATTCTTGAAGAATGGGGAAAAAAAATAGATGATGCGATATTACGTCAACATGTTAATTCCATGCCTAGAAGACTTGGTGCTGTTCTTAAAAGTCATAGTGCTCATACAAAACTGTAGATGTTGTTTTTGTTGCAGTGTGTATTCAGTTTTACTCCAACTGAGGGAAGCAAGAACTAAAATTTTGTGAAATAAATTAGATTGTAAAACTCTACTGAGCTACTGATTTTAAAGGGAACGTACTTTGTACTTTTTAAAGGGAATGTACTTTGTTTGCTGAGCACTGTATGTTTTGTTTGTTGTTTTCTGCTTGTGCGCAGTGCCATATTCGAGCGCATTTCAAACAAAATCGAGGACGATGAGCCTGATGAAGACAGCGGCGCGGAACCAGCCAGCACCAGCACAGGATCATCCATCACAAGTCCAGAATCCGTACAATCCAGCACAGCGAAGAGAAGGAGATCAGAGACACTCGAGATGTTGGAGAGGTACCTGGCTTCCAAAGACGCCAGAGACAAGGATGAACAGCAAGACGAAGTGGATTTGTTTCTTCGGAGCTTAGCACCCGCATTAAGACGCTTACCAGCTTCAAAACAATCTTTGGTGAAGCTTCAGATCCAGAGAATTGTACACGACGCAGAGTTCGGACAGCCCAGCTTCCCCCAGATATCTTCAGTGTCACAGAGCAACCAGTTGTTATTACAGTGCAGCGTTGTCAAACCCAGTTGAAATATTTTTATTAGAATAAATGTTGTTGCGTTTGTTCTGTTCATGTTCAAATGTCCATCTTTAACTCCACAAACAATAATTCTAATCAAACATAGAATTATCAGAATGAGTTTATTCAAATATTACAACAAAACACGGAAGTTCAATGGAAATATAAAAGTAGTACTAGAACATTTAAAGGTACAATATTAAACTCACATTGGAATACTGGTTTAAAATGTGACCGACTTAAACTCAATCATTTTTTCTTCCCCTTCTTTCCTGCTGCTGGTTTCTTGCAATATTTGGCCTCCAAATTTGCGATGAGCGAGTTGAATCCATTTTCTTTTGCCTTCTGTCTTTTCTGTTCAAAACAATAGCAGCAGTGGGTCACGTTTTCTGATGAAAGCAGCTTATCCAATAATCAGTCCCTCTAGAAAATTGCGATCGTGCCAATTCATGCAAATTCAGCCAATCCCCACGATTTATTTGCGGCTTTGCAATTTCATCCAATCACATCGACTTTACAGCAAATTAAACCAATAAGTTTGGTCCGTCACTGTACGTGGCATAATTTTCACACAGAACTTCCTTTTCAGAAAAAGCAGGCATGAGCGCAAATACATCACACTTACCTACAAATATCACTGCGAAAGACCGTGCAAAGCAATTCCCTCATGTTCTCCATGAAAGTGGAGGGAAACTCTTTTGCTCTGTGTGCAACATTGTCGTGGAACACAAAAAAAAACCTTGCTTGAGCGACACTTCTCTACAGCAAAACATGCCAGAAGCATGTCCTTGCAAGAGCCGACACGGCAGGTGACGATCACCGAAGCTGTTGCTCGCAAATCCATCGCAAGCAGCGAAAGGAACAAGGTAAACAACAAAACTTTTGTACGTTTTTAAAACTAGGTCTGTGGTGGGCAAAGGTGATGGTGCTAGCGAGTTTGAGCAGTTAATGAAACTATTTTTCATGCTTTCACACGGTAGTTTCATCAATCATTTATTCCAGTGTTTCTCCTGCATAGACGTAGCCGTGGCGCCGCGGCAACAAAATGATAAAAGTCTAAATATTTTACTGGGACAACATGATTTTTTTTTCTTAATTGAATCTGCGCTGCAGCCTTCTGAGGAAGCAGTGGTTGTCTGCGGTCAGATCTGCATGTGATCCGAGCGTGCAGAAAGATAATAGAGATAATAAAAGGAAAGAACACTTAAAAAAATTCATAACATGTTTGTGAAATTAAAAGGTAATGCAATGCTGTTGAGAAACATCTGTCTTAAAAAAAAAAAAAAGCAAATTCTGGCAGTTTTGGCTGCAACAATCACATAAAAATCCTGCGAAATCCTGGAGGGACTGACTAATGATCTTGGTAAAATGTTAACATTACGAATCACCACAAAGCTTACTGTTATTCTTCCCTCTATTGTTTCAATATCAAAGCATTTCCCAGTGGTCAAGCGCAAAAAAAACAGACTGAGTTTCTAAGATCCTGAATTTGAAAACCATAACCACACATTCCAACAATTTTCTAAAACTTCTAAAATGTGTTTCTCTTTTGCTGATTTGACACTGTGTTTGATACGACACAAACAGAGAGTCTGCCTTGCTTCACAGCGACTGGATGCTAATGACCAATTATTACTTTAATTTGATGTTTTGATCTTTAACTTTGCCATATTAAACCCTAAATGAAAGACAAAGTTTGTTTAAAACACTAAATATAAACTAAATAAATAAAAAGCTAAATAATTGCTGTACTTTTATTCTATAAACTTTATAGAATTCTGACAAAAACAAAAAAAATATATTGAGCTGCAGAACTTGTTGAAAGATTAATATTATAAAAAATGTATCCAACAGGTAGGAACCATTTAATTTAATGCTTTGCATTCTCTTACAAGTATAGTTGGGTAATTTGCCGTTTGTAGATTTAGTTTTCTGATGACAGAGAACCATTCTAATCAAGTAAAATTTTGAAATTTCGTTTGAATTTGGGCTTGCTTTTTAAAAATCTTTCACTTTTGATTGGCTATCACGCAAACGGCGTGTTCCACACTGCACGCATGTCATCACACTGTTTGCGTTCCGTCTGGGGCTCGACGGAGCTTGTAGCCAATTTGCCATCACACAGCAGACGTTTGCAGCGCGCATCAACCGAGTTTAAATCCTCTATTATATTGGTTATCTACTTATGTGGTATGGGGATCAATTAAACACTGAAACAAACTATATTTTGGCAAGATCAACATAATAAAAATGAATTTCGGTTCTAGTTTTGAAATAAAGTTACCTTCGAGCAACCTCACATTGTCTTTAACAGATAAAGACACACAGAGTAATTGCCTTCAGTGCCGACAGGCCTCGTGGCTTGAGCCCAAGCCCTGTGCTTGAAAAACAGCTCTTTATAAAATGTTTTGAGGATCATAAATAACTGAACACCGCTCAACTTTGACTTTGAGGCCAGTGTTGATCTGTTTCTGTACCAGCGGAACATGCATTTCACCTCTTTGTCTCTAAATACACCTAAAACAAATATTTTAAACGAATGGAATTAAGGACAGCGAATACTTTTGCTGCTTTTAGACTTTAAAACGGTAAAGTTTATTTTTAATTTGACAGAATTCATGTTTTTTGCAGTCCGTTACGCTTGCAGCATGTCCAACGAAATAGAGCAGATGGGTAACTGATCTTTGCTCTCCGGAGACGAGTACAAGTTTTCGCCCCTTAACAAACGTGCCAAAATAAAGACGAATTTGTTCTGAATGTTTTTGATCGATGTTGGTTTCCTTTATGATATTCTACATTAAAAAAAAATCTCTTTTTTTTTAATTTGGGCTACCAAAAACTGAAGAGTGCCTGTTCAAAGGGCTACCCGGGATTTAAAAATGTTCTGAGCCCTGCTGTCACAAATTGACATTTTATAATAAACCAAAGTTTCATATCAAGACATCAGATTTTCAAAAAATAAAAATAAAAAATACAGTAAATAAAGCTGCAAGCAGTGAACCAAACATCGCCTCCAAATGGTCAGATCATTGCACTACAAGCTATGACCAATACTTATTCAGAAGATGTGTTTAAGTGAAAATTGTTACATTTTCAAACTGATACAGGTACATTAAATACTGAAAATCATGACCCCCAGGTGGCGCTAAAACTTTTCTGGCATCCTTTTGGCCAATATTCTCTCACGTGTCAAGTACCATATAAACGTTAAATGATGTAAATCCTGTGGCCACCTGGTGGCACTATACCCAATGTGTTCAGACACGGACTGGTAACATAGTTGGCAAATTTGGGGTTGATCAGATTAACTTCCTCTTAATGGGGAAATACTGACTTTCGGCAGCTGCTGAGCGTACACAGCTTTAAAATCTGACGTAACTTTATAGAAGTCTGATGGAGTTTGAACTGCTACAATCTCTAGGAGTATGTGATATGCAAAAGTGCCACCTTTTTTAGGGATTAAAAAAAATGTTCACAATAGATTTCAACTTTATTGAAATGTAAAAGTTGGCACAGCACTGTGGGAGCGTAGAGATAACGGTGAGGTCAACCCTTTCTGTTCTTACCTGTATCATGGCTACAAGACTGTCCTCATTATCCAGACCCATCTCCGCTCGCATTTCCTCAGCTTGTTTTCTCTCTTTTTCAGCCTAAAAACACAGAAGGGTGGATCAGAAAACGCTTAAAACATAAGAAATACGTGAATCTGCACCTTTCTTTTCCGCATGTTCTCCTTCTTGACGCATTCATCAGTGAACGCTTTGTGAGCTGGCACCTCCTTTGCGTCGATGGCCTTCTGCAGAATTTCTTTAACCCTTGGCTCATCTTCATAGGAGCCGCACAAGGCAGACTGCATGATGAGATCCATGTCCCCCTCATGTTGAAGGTACAGTCTCTTTAAGTCTTTCAGCTCTTCGTCAGAGCCTTTATACTGCTTCTCAAAGTCCATGATGTCTTGCAATGTGATCTACAACACAGATCACTCAATATTAACTGGGTTTGGGGTAGGCTTGGGGGGACTTCAAACTTTGATTCGACAATTAAATGAATATTTCTAGACTGGGATGGGAATTTTCCTATATAATACTACCATCTAGTGGTCATTTAGAGAAATGTAATTTGAGAAACTTTTAAGAGCACACGTCATACTTCAGTCCCGCCAAAATGGAGTTTCTGCGAAGCTATCGACCGAATATAACAACAAACGGACTTTTATCGCTATGGAAATAACTTTTGTTGAAAAAACGACAAAGGTAAGACGAGATTTACATGCTTGCTTTGTTTTTGCTGGTGTTTTTTTCAGGGAACTTTCGCTCCCTGCTCTGAAATACTTCGCCTCATGTAAATGAGTTGCATATCGCTGGATTCAGCTGGTTGTTAGCTTTCATTTGATGCCATGGTTTTGGTGTTTCCGTTTATATTGTGGATACATATCGCACATAAACAAAAACTTGGTCATGAATTATACTCCGGACATGTTGTTGTTTATTTGCATGGCGTTCGAGCTGTGGTTAACGGATATGAAATTGAATTAGATACGTTTTTAGAGGAGTTTCCGCTGAACACAACAGTATTTAATATGTGTGGGTTATTCTCAGGGTTAGTGAGCTATGAGTGAAAATGTAACGCACAAGGGGGCAAGTCCCCGGTACCGGAGACTCTCGGGCTTAAGAGGTTAAATAAATTGTATTTAATATTTAAATCATTGTCTTCTATTTAAGTGCATTGGTCTAATACACGCAGTATACCGTATTACCGCCCAAGTACCTTTGGAAACAGTCTCCTCCAGTGCTCTTCCCAGTTGCGGTCTTGATCCAAGCACTCTGACTCCTCATCCACGATCCCTTGTTCATCATACACGGACCGTTGCTCCTTGTCAGTGAGCACAGCATAAACCTTTCCCAGGACCTGAAGAACATGGGATTTAATCATTACAAGCATTTAAAAGATCACCCCAACAATTCATTTAGATGTAGAGGTCTTTTTCTTCTGTAAAACATTATCCAGGGAAGGGCAATTGCATTAATAAAATACAAATTAGGTTTATGTAGAAGATTAATGAGGATTACGGTGTTAGTGCTGGTACCTGAAGGTACTGCACCAACACTCAACGGCCACTTTATAAGGTACACCTTGCGAGAACTATGTGTGTACATGGTGTAATTGTTGTATGTAGGATTTTTGTGGTGGTGATCCCCATGTGTTTGGCGGCAAGGTTGTAAAAATGTTTCCCAGCATCAAAAATATTAATCGGCACCCGCTGATATTTATTGGATTCCGACAAGATCACAACCATTTCAGAAAAACTGGAAGCTTCTGTTGCTGCAGGCAACCAGATTAAGAACATTAGTTTAAGGTTTACTTGTTTGTGTTGGATCACTCAGCTAGATACTTTCTAATGTGCAATCACGGCAAAAGTTTTGAGAATGACACAAATATCAAACAAAGTTTGCTGCTAAACTGCTTTTAAATCTTTGTTTCTGTGATGTACTGAATTTTGTTGACAATTACATAAGAAGGTTTTTGTTGACAATTACATAATAAGAGTCAGTATTTGCAGCATTGGCTTTTCTTCTTCTTCAGAATTATTCTGTTTTTGTTTGCCCGCCCGTCTCTTGAGGATTGAGTTCTCAATGGGAGGTGGATAAGTGGAGTTTCCAGGCCATAGACCCAAAAATTCAACGTTTGGTCTCCGAGCCCATTTTGCCTAACGTGCCGTTGTGCTCCATTGTGCTGGAAAAAATCATTTTTTTTCACCAAACTGTTATTGGACTACTGGACGAAATTGCTTTTGGAGGGTGTTTTAGTACTAGTCTTTATTCATGGCTGTGTTTCTGGGCAAAATTGTGATTTGGCCCACTCCCTTGGATGAGAAGTATCCCCACGCAGGGAATGGTCTCCGGATGCTTTACTATTGGCGTGGCACAGCACTGATCGTAGCACTCACCTTTTCTTCTCTGGACGAGCCTTTTTCCAGACGCCCCAAACAATCAGAAAGCAACACTGTTATACTTGCCATAAAAACCAATATAATTCCCATTATAACCAGTACACCCATTTGATTTTCTATTATTTTTGGGTAGGGTTCTATAGTTTTTTTTTCAGTAGATTTCACAACACAAGATCTAGTTAAATTATATTACATAAAATTAGATTAATATAGTGTCTAATGAAAGACATACAGTATGTTAAGGCATGTTTATTTAAATTTGCATATTCTAAGAATAACATATGTAAATTTGCGTCCTGCTTCAGGGGCACTCCTGTAATATTTTGGAGCATCCTCTGCTACTTGTTCTGCAGTGCATTACTTTAACTTCTCTTTGGTGTGAGGTGTGCTTTTTTTGAGTATTTATTCTATGTATTTGAGTATTTGTTCTAAAATACAGTTTCTTTTTACGGAGTGTATTTCTTTAAGTTATGAGGATTAATAAAACTTATTGTGGGTTAAACACCTGAGGCTGAGCTGTGGCAACATTTTTTGCCTCGGGTTGTTACGTGTTTGAACGAGAGGAAGAGAAATAGAACAGTGAGGTTACAGGGGGCTGAGGTTGGAGACTGTGGCAGTGAGGAAGAGACAAGAGGCAGAGCTGGAAGTAGCAGAGATGAGGATGTTGAGGTTCAGTTTAGGAGTGACGAGGATGGACAAGATTAGGAATGAGCACATCAGAGGGACAGCTCAGGTTGGTTGTTTTGGAGACAAAGTCAGAGAGGCCAGGTTGAGATGGTTTGAACATGTGCAGAGGAGGGATAGTGGTTATATTGGTAGAAGGATGTTGGAGATGGAGATGCCAGGCCAGAGGTCAAGAGGAAGGCCAAAGTTGAGATATATGGATGTGCTGAAAGAGGACATGAAGTTAGTTGGTGTAAGAGTAGAGGATACTGAGGACAGAGTTAGGTGGAAACGGATGATTCGCTAAACTGGGAACAGCCGAAAGGAAAAGAAGAAGAAGAAGCCTTGGGTTGTTTTTTTTCATTCATTTGGTTTTTTTTTAAAAGAGGGATAATGATGGGTCAAGAGTAAGTCTCGCCCAGGGCGCTGTTCCACGTAGAACCGCCACTGGGTTTTGTTCTCCATGTGTCGCAACTCAAAGGCACACGTTACCTGAAACTTGTTGGTCGACAGGTCATCATCAGGTGCTCTGTCTGGATGAACTTGGAGAGAGACTTTATAATAACCGCGTCTGATCTCAGAGTCCGTGGCCTCTTTAGAAACGCCCAGAACATCGTACAGATTTATGGTCTTGAAGAGTTCCACACATTGATCCAACAAACCCATGACTGCGAGAAGAAAACATTATCTCGGTAAAGGAGCCATTTTACAAATAAAAGACGTATTTAATAGAAACAACAACGCAAAACGAAAACATTCGTTAGATACACACCAGAAATAATATCGCTAATATATGAAAGAAATCCAAACCTGTTAAATAAGATAGTCGAAGATCAGTAGAGCAGGAGAAGTTCAATTCAAAGTGGTACTAGCTTTTCGCCTCAGTCTGGTCGCCCCAGGTCTCCAAATCTTTAGCGCGCTGTGGACGCGTCACGCAACGTCATGACGCAGAACTTTATTAAACATTATATTCTTAAACAAAACTACGCACACTTACATTTATAGAGTTAGTCATTTAATTTCCCACAAACCACATTTCTATTTGCAAATAAACTGAATGTTAAACTTTTATTGTGCTTTCTAGGACCCGGATTTTGTTTACCACAAAAGGAACTACTTCCGTTTAATTCAACGTAAAGATTTCAAACCCACCCTTCTCAGTTTTTTCTAAAATATGTTTTCCCCAATTCTGGACCGTAGTTTATGCTACGTTTAAAGTTAATTAGTCTAGCGGTGCTATTCCAGGTTAGTTTCGAGAAAAAAAATGTCTCGTTTTGTGGCATTGCAGACGCATTTGGCCTCTGTAATAGAGGCTTTAGTTCACTCCGCGATCGCTCAAATGCATAAACTGTTGGAAGAGAAAAAAGTGGCTTTCGTATACAGAGATATGATTGACATCGAGGAGACTGCGTCAAGAATGAAGAGTGAAAACTATGAGAAACTGGTGAGAACGCGAGATATTGTTTACAGATCTGCGCCATGGTACATCAAACATGCGACTCGTTCAGACCAACTGAAGGGCGCGGGTGTGTATGGTATAAAGATCAGTGATGGGTTTGTGGGGCATTAAAACACATAAATATATATATAATAGTGCTGTCGGCCGATAAAAAACCCCGAATTAATCACACAATTTTTGCAATTAATCGCGATTGTAAAATGTAAATAATTAATGTAAACTCAAGATGAAGAAACTATTTAAATTTTGATTGTTCATTGAATTAAAAATGAGCGATCATGTGACAATACTCTGATGATGTGACCAAGGCAGAAAAATGCAGAAAATGGAGGCATGAATAGAACACACTGTGACAAAAGGTCCTTTTTTTGATCTTATCCATACTTTCTACACAATGAACACACAGAAATAAAAATAAAGAAGTTTTTTAATGCATTAAATATTAAAAATTTATCGCCTTTTGACGGTATATGTATAAAAAGAGTAAAAAAAAAAAGTCAAAAATTTTATACAAAATTTTTAGATGTCAAATTTTTAAGAGAAAATGTAAATGTTTGAAAAGTAGATATTTGAAATAAAAGTGAAAATTTTGAGAGGAAAAAGTTGAAATTTGAGTCAAAATAATCCAGCCCTACATTTTTGCATTCCCTCCCAAAAGATTTTTGCGTTCCTTGATTTTTTTTTACCTAAGCTGGTAAGCTGAATTCATAAAATTATTCATAATGCTTTTAAAACTTATATATATGTGAGTGATTAATTCAAGGCATAAGTCAAATACGTAAACGGGACTTTTACAGGACTGAAACAGGATGCATAAAAGGTCTTTGTTTGATGTAGTTTCTTTGTAGTTTTAAAATGTATTTAAAATCCATATGGTCACCGTTTAAATTTGGTATAAAATTCGAAGCACCATTACATACAATTGTAAAATATGGTCGATAGATTCTTCTTTGAGGTTTGCCAGAATGGACCCAATGGATGAACACAGAATTTTTTTTGAAAATCAGTAGTGAAATATTTGTCCTTTCAGCACCAGTTTGCCTCAGTCATGGAAGTAATGGGAAACGAGGCTCTTGGGAAAATAATCAAGCTGGTTGATGACACCAGACTTCTGTTGGACTTGGAGTGTAAAACTTTTTCAGGCAAGAAAGCCAAGCGGCCAGGCTGCTTCCTCAACATCCTGTCAGCTGGAAGACTCGGTAAGAGCCACATCCAGTCCGTGTTTTCCTTTGCGGCCAAATGTAAAAAATGTGCTTTGTATACTTTTTAGAGGAGGAACACTCTTATGATGGAAGTGGAAAAGGATTGAAGATGGGAGCAGAAAATGAGGTAAATATTTTATTGAGCCACAACGTATTGATGAATGATTATTTATTTAAAAATGTTCTAAATGTGTTACGATTCAATATATTGCTTGTTTCGTGATGACTAATGGTGTCACTTTGTTCCTTCAGTCTGAAAATGCTGCAGAGGACTGTCCAGAATTTCCACTAACGTTGGCAGTTACAATCAGGAATGAATTTGGAAAAGTTGACTTGAACTCCTTTACGAATGGTGAGTCAGCCAAAACAATTTCCAAAGTGTATAAAAACATGTAGTGCTACTAATTTAAGATTAAAATTCTTCGAAGAATCGAGCCGATGTTAAAGGGCAGGATTAAAGGAACACTTCATTTTGAATCTGGCTATACCAGAAGCAATTCATTTCAAATTATAGTTGCGAGATAAAGAAGTAGTAGTAGTAGCAGACTTTATTAGTCACATACACTGTTACATGCAGTGAAATCTGGCCACAAACATAGACAAGGGGAGGACAGGCCAGTGTTGAGAGGTAGGCTTCAAGAAAGAAACAGAAATGGGTATACATTGAGTAAGTTGGCTCAAAAAAGAGCCTTTTCCGCATTGTCCTTCAGAGGGCAGTGTGGAGCAGGTTAAAAAAAGCCATTGCAACCAAGCACCTATAGACATAATACAGGAAAAAACATTGCAGGAGAGGGTAGGGTCAGGGAAAGTAGGTGGGACCACTGCAATCAACAGCCAATATTTTGCTGCAGCCATTAAAAGCGCTGTACTCATGACCCGTTCAGGTTACAGTGGTTGGGAGAAGCTTGCGGAGGTGTGTGTCCTTGAAGAGGGAAGAATGCAGAGCGTCTCGTTATCTCGCTCTCTCTGGGGAGTATTTTGACTCATTGATGACCTTCAAGGCCAGAGGAGATGAGTGAAAACCTGATGGAAGAGAAGTTGATTTTGTGTTAAAAACTGTAAATTTCCACCGTTTTTTACTTTCCATCACCGGTCTCCATTTTATCCAACATCCGTTACGTAGCTGTCAGTCTCTCCCCGATGATATCCAGTTTCTGGTCACAGACAACCGTGAAATATGCAATTCAGAGTTTTACATTTGTAACTAACAGTTTTTGTACTTTATAACAAAAATCTAAAGTGTTGAGACAAAACTAAAATTCATAAATCTACAAAAAAAGTAAAGACAAGGTCAAAGTTGTGAAAAGTGTATGGAAAAACCAGGCAAACTTCTCCTAAGCCTTATACACAGTTCAAAGCACTTTTTATGCCAGAACTTTGAGAAACACAAGGCATACCAAAAGTTTTGTAGTTCTCCAAGTGTTATTTCTTCTTTTCACCACTAGATGGTATGGATGCACCGATTTTGTGTGTAAAATGAAACTGAAAGACGATCTGGCATTTTCTCACATTTTAATTTGAATTAACTTGCAATTTATGTGTCATAACTCTTGTAATGTTTGTTTAAAACACAAAATATCAAACCTAATAACCTTTTTAAAACCTACACATTGTATTTGAAATCTAAACTAAACAATAGCTTCGTGGCGTCATTCCAACTTAAATCAAAACATCTGCTGTGGTTGGCATACGCACCAGTGCGTCCAGAAATTCCTGAGGGTTAAGAATTGTTTTATCATAGACAGAATTGTTTTACTAAAACATTTTATGTGGTGTTTTCCTGAAAGATCACTTGAACACTTCCTCAAACGATGGAGGATTGTCTGTTCCTCAAGAAGAAGGTGAAGATCAAGATGCTGTTTCGGTGTTTGGAAAGAATTTGCTCATTTGTTCAGACTGTGGCAAGAGTTTCTCTTCGGTAAGCAAGCTCAAATCTCATCAGCGCGTTCACACTGGAGAAAAGCCTTTCGGCTGCCCTCTCTGTGGTAAAGCGTTCGCTCACAAACAAAGTTTGTCTGACCACCATCGAGTCCACACTGGAGAAAAGCCGTTTGTCTGTAAAGTCTGCGGAAAAGGCTTCGGGAAAGCCGCCCACCTCAAAACCCATGAAATCATCCACACGGGTGAAAAACCCTTCAGCTGCAATGAGTGTGGAAAACGCTTCAACATTGCCCAAAATCTCACCCGACACCAAATCACCCACACCGGCGAAAAAGAGTTTCGGTGTTCGGTATGTCAAAAAAGCTTCACACGGGCCGTAACACTAAAAACACATCAGCTAATCCACACCGGCCAGAAACCGTACTCTTGCGTGTCCTGCGGAAAGATGTTTCGCCACGCAGTCAACCTCAAAAGTCACGAACGCATTCACACAGACCAGAGACCGTTCAGTTGTGACCTCTGCGAGAAGACGTTTCGTCAAGCGGTTAACCTGAAAATCCACAAACGCATTCACACTGGGGAAAAACCTTTCAGCTGTAAGGAGTGTGGGAAGAGTTTCAGTCAACAAAGCAGCCTCATCACGCACAGCCGAACGCATTCGGGAGAAAAACCCTACGGATGCAACTACTGCGATAAGTGCTTTAACAACACAAACAGCCTGAGGCTGCACCAAAGAGTCCATACCGGAGAGAAACCGTACTATTGTAAAATATGTGACAAGAGTTTCAGTCAAGGGAGCCACCTTCGAACTCACAAACGCCACATCCATGGAGGAGGCAAGCAGTATATCTGTGATAAATGTGGCAAGAGGTACGCAGATCCTCGAAATTTGAAGCTGCACAAATGCTGCTATGCCTAATATTAACAGTGTGCTTTATAATCTATTTCCAAGTAACATTTTGGGTTGTGCTGTAGAAAACACGTTTGAAATAACCTTTGAGTTAGTTGAAACTTGAATTAGGTTAATAATAAAAAGTACTATGTACAATTTTTCCCATCTTTTGTACACTTTGTGAGGGCGACGTTAAGAACTTGACCGTCATCATAGAAAAGAAATTTTTGAACCTAAATACAGGAGAAAAATGGTACTTTTAAAAATGAAACATTGCATTCTGAACTGTTGAGATGTTGTGGCTTTCAAGAATGGATTCCAGGTAATGATGCTTGTATGTCACATTTACATGTTTATATTTGATAATAAATGTTTCAAAACAAACATTAAAGAGTTGTTGTTTTTTTTTTAAGAATGATTATGACAGGTATGAAATCATCCATTCTATAGAATGCCTAGGCAGTGTATATAATGCTTAAAATCGATCCGGCAAAGTGTGAAATGATCGATGTTTCAAACGAAGCCTATGCATTCTATAGGAGGCCGGAATGCCCGCTGGCAAAGTGTGGAACAGACCAATTCTCCGTCATGCCACAGCTGTCAGTGCTGTGTCGACCTTGCTAAAAGTGCTGTGTTGATTTATTTTTATTGTTTTGCTGCAAAAATTTAGAACAAACCCTTTTTACATTTTATAATATCGAAAAGTGTTGAGACAAACTAAGAAGTCATAAATCCGTCTAAATGGTCAAAACTAGAGATCGACCGATATTTTGGTTTTCTATAGCCGATGTTTAGAGGTCAGTCGATGGCCGATAAGTGCTGCCAATTTTTTTTTTGTGCTGAAATCAGGATAAGTGCATGCACAATACTTTTGAACAAACTCCATCATTTATTAAACGGTGACTTAAACTGCACAAAATAAATAAGAACACCTTTATAAGCAAAAATAGATTAAACTGAAAAAAAAATATATATATATATATATATATATATATATATAAATAATAATAAACTATTAAAATTACAACAGCCATCAGACAGCATTTACTTAAAAGAAGAAACATTTAGAGTTAGCATTTCAGTAGTTTACCTTCACCTTCAGTCTAAAATACAAAGAATGCAATAACCATTAAAAATGTGCTCTAATTGAAAAAAAATCACTAATATGTTTTTGTTTTGTTGTTATTGATTCAAGTTACTACCCAAAGTAGTAATAACTCTAGTAATTAAAATAAATAAATAAAAACACCTCATGCTGCACAGCTTTGTATGAAAGGACAGTGCTAAACCCTTAGACAGGTTTATTGCGATAACATTTAACATATGGTCAATAATCAGAATACATCACTTCATTATTTATTTATTATTTTACACATCATATCCAGATCACAACAGAAGTCGTTGCTATAGAGCAGCTCTATACCTTGTTCTTAAACAAACTAAATGTATAATAATTCACGGATGCGGGCACACACGCTGATGCCCGTACACGCTCCTGCATGTGTTTCTCTTGCACGGACAGGTTGGCGCACACACAGACTTGCATGCACACACAAATACACATGCACAGATTTTGCTTGCTGTTTCTTCTTGCTACCTGAGTAGACTGAACTACATTGACTACGCTAGCTCAGCTAATGGTAATGATGTGGTTCAATGCTATTTCTTATCTTTCACTAAATGAAGCTACTCTTCATAGTTTACTAGTCATATGTTTATCTCCCAGGACTATGTTAAATCTTCTTTTGGCTAGGGGTCCTTCACATGCGGCAACAGCACGTTCCGCCGCATCAATAACACATGGCTGCCCGCGAATGTGCCTGACTTTAAAACGGCGCTACAAGACACAGATATTAGCCGAAGCCGATATAATAAAAAATAGCCAATATCGCTGCGATATTTCAGCCGGCCTATAAATCGGTCGACCTGTGACTTATAGACCGTTCCAAGCCCTTTTTGTGCTATTGTGCTTTCATTTGAATCAGAACATTGAAATACACAAGCCATATCACAGGTCTTGTACTTTAATCTAGCCACAGGGGTTGCAAGCCAGTGACTTCTGTGCCGGTCCCAAGCCCGGATAAATAGAGAGGGTTGCGTCAGGAAGGGCATCCAGCGTAAAACATGCCAAAAACCAAATATGCGAGTCACCAAATCGATTTCCATACCGGATCGGTCGAGGCCCGGGTTAACAACGACCGCCTCCGGTGCTGTTGACTGACAGGGTGCCGGTGGAAAGTGGACTACTGTTTGTCGAAGAAGGAGAGGAGGGAGAAGGATTCGTCGACAGAAAGAGAACAGGAAAGGCAGGAGTATAGATCTGAGAATAGGGACTCTTAACGTTGGTACAATGACAGGGAAAGGTAGGGAGCTGGCGGACATGATGGAGAGAAGGAAGGTAGATATTCTGTGCGTGCAGGAGACCAGGTGGAAAGGTAGCAAAGCGCGTAGTATTGGAGGGGGATACAAACTGTTTTACTATGGTGTGGATAGGAAGAGAAATGGGGTAGGAGTGATCCTGAAGGAGGAGTTTGTGAGGAATGTTTTAGAGGTGAAAAGAGTGTCAGACAGGGTGATCAGTTTGAAGTTAGAAATTGAAAGGGGTGATGTTGAATGTAGTGAGTGGTTATGCTCCACAAGTAGGCTGTAAGTTGGAAGAGAAGGAGAGATTTTGGAGTGAGTTGGATGAGGTGATTGAGAGTGTTCCCAGAGGGGAGAGAGTAGTAGTGGGAGCAGA
>SRMA01026158.1:35727-56087 GCA_007224835.1 Danionella cerebrum
CAGTGTTTTCCCAACCATTCAACAACTCCTGTGTTTCAGCGAAGCCTCACATACCGTATTTTTCGGCTCATAAGACGCACTTTTTCTTCCCCAAAACTGAGGGGGAAAAGTTGGTGCGTCTTATGAAGCGAATGCAAACCGCCGCGAAGTCCGGTAACGGCCGTATGAGAGGTGTAAGAGCTCCGGAGCTCCGGAGCTAGGCCGAAGCCGCGGCCATATTTGTTTACCAAGCGCTGCGCGCTGACGTCATCGCACATCTCTGCCATTGCGCGGACGTAACGAAAACGGGGGGAAAAACTACATTTCCCACAATGCCTTTGGCATCCGCATCCATACTTACGTCACGAGCGAAACTACAGAGATCAGCTGACTCTCGCATTTGAGTGATCTCTCACGCTACAAACCCGTTTTCTCACGCTAAAATACATTTCAAGATGTGAAATGGGCACAGCTCATAGTTTGTCTGCTATGTTTTTTGAGCCTGACAATAAGATGATGATCGATAAGCATCGTCTTCAGTCTGTGAGGGTTTTATTTCCGCTAAACATTCACTTGGACAGTTTCACAATCTTGGACAGTTTGATCCTTTGGAGTTATTTGGGTTTTCATAAGCTGACAAAAATCAAAAGGATTTATATTAGAACAAAAAGCATACGCTTGTTTCCAGCGCTCGCTCTCTATCTCTCTCTCTCTCTCGCGGGCGCGCGCGCGCGCTCGCGCTCGCGAGGTAAACAAAACAATCTCAATGACTGAAACTCTTCTTTAATAAACTCAAACTCAAATCATCTCTCAACGGTACATCTCACACATGTACATACGAGATAACAAACGTAAGTAACATGTTCTGCAATTAGGGAGTGTTTGATTACAGGGGGGCTCGACTAAAAAAGTTTGAGAACCACTGTATTATTACTAATGTGGGGGCAATCTTACTAGATATTATTAGTAATGTAGTGACAATGTTACTGGCTATTATTAGTAATGTAGTGACAATGTTACTGGCTATTATTAGTAATGTAGTGACCATGTTACTAGCTATTATTAGTAATGTAGTGACAATGTTGCACTGGAACAGTGATGTTGATAACGAATGGTGGACTTTAGAGTGATGAGTGGGGGCAAAGAAAAACATTACAACCTTTTTTTTGTTACTTTTACTGTTTACTGTCTGTTCATGTTACATGTTTGGCTGTTAACTTTTACACAGTTGATATAAAATATTTTACAACAGTATTTGGTTCAGAATCTTTCTTTTCTGGATTTTCCTCTTTAAAAATTGGGTGCGTCTTATGTGCCGGTGCGTCTTATGAGCCGAAAAATACGGTAATAATATATTCCAGAGAAGACAGGAGAGGGCTTGAAGTCCAAATATTTACTAAGAGTTTCATGAATAACACATTACAGATATATCTGGGTGTTCTAACTGCATTACACAACAGAAATGTGCGTTAAGCTCCCGTCGCTATGCGTTAGCAAAAACACACCCCTCCCTTGTGACATGGTCTTATATATGTTCTTAAAAATGCAAATTAGATGGCCGTGGGGCGTAGTTCCATTTGCCTCTGGCCTTTTGGGTGAGGGAGACCCACATGTTCGACGTGAGTCGTTTGCCTCCTGGAATGGTGGATTGTCTGATTCTCTGCACAAAGAAAAAGGCACTCGGGGTGATAACACGGGTCTATAAAAGTATCTTATTGATTACATTCAAGTAACAAAAGAAATGCACAATTATCACTCATTTATTTCTTCAGTTTAATATTACACTTAATACTCAAATGATTATAACCACATAATTAAAGAAAATGAAACTGTTGGGAGATACCTAAATTATCCTTCAATTTGAACACTGCTGATTGGCATTCCCAGTTCTTTCAAATCTTTATCATGCCACTAGCTATGAGTTCGTAAACGTTGAAATGAAAATTAATTACTAATTCAGTTGCACTTGTATAACTACATTTTTATAATACAAGTTGGTCCTTTGCAAAGGATTATCACGTCTAATGGATCGTTGCATGACAAGTTTTACTCTAATATTGTTGCTATAGTAGATGTATAAATGTGGGGAAACCATATGTGATTAATGCATCATTAGGTCTGGACTATTAATTGAAAAGTAATACTTTTGACATTCAGAACCTATAATTGATAAAAGTTTTCCAGGTCTTTTTTTTTTTTATTTACTTTCCCTTCTAAAGCACTATCGCATGAGTCTATTATCGCATAATTTTTAAGCAAATGCACTGTTCAAAATGTGTCGGGGATAAAAAAATAAAATAAAATAAAAATTGTTAATTAATCGTCATCGAGGTAAAATGCTTTATAAAAAGTCTCAAATCACCCAGCCCTATACAAAATTATTTTTTACTTAATTTCCGTTATTTTTTTTTCTCTATGTTTTGTTAATAAGCAAACTGTCGTCATTAAAGCATCAGGATTGAAAACTGAAATAAAAAAAATAAAAATATGTATTATCTGCAATTAATCTCAATCTACATTTCGTGAGAGTATATATATATATATATATATATATATCTTGTAGGGCTGGCCGATATGAAGCAAAAAATATATCTCGATATTTTTTGCTATATCTCGATATACGATATATATTTCGATATCTTTACAGGATTTATAACCCCCCCCCCAAAAAAAAAAAAAAAACTACTGCGAAAACAATATTTACATATTTGTCGTTTTTTATTGAAGCTCAGAGGTAGGTGGTTCCAAACAAAGTGCGTCTGCGAATTTTCATTCAGAAATCCTTGCATACATATTATTAAACAATAAAGAAATACATATTGCCTTTTCATTCAAAAATAAAACAACTAAAAAACAGGCAGTGTGAAGGGACAAAGTGCTTCTGTAACATTTAGGATATAAACAAAATCCCTGATAACATAAATAATAATTTAACTGTAAAATAATACACATTGCCTTCTTTTCATTCAAAAATAAAACAACTCAAGCTCATCTTTGCAGGACCTCTGTTGTAAGTAACCTTTTCCAATTCAGCAGCAAGCCGCGCTCTCTCTGTAGTGTACAGTCGCGGGAGTTCCTGTCTCGAAAAGTAATGCCGACTAGGTAAACTGTATCTGACTGGGATCAAGTGTTTTTAGCATACGTTTAAAGCCACGTTGTTCAACGACGGATATGGGTGCCATGTCCACCGCTATGTGAAATGCCACGGACTCTGTGATGCTACAATGCACTCTGTCTTTCATATTCTACACTCCGTGTTATAGAATTGTGGAGATTAGTGGAGCTTTGGTTGGCACCAACTTCACGGCAGTAGACATCTGTCTGTTGTTCGTCTGACGACTTAAAACCAAAGTATTTCCATATAATGGAGCCAGCTGTTCTTTTTTTGCAACAAGTTCTGTAACCTCCGGGCTGGTTGCGGGCGCCGCCATGTTGATTGAGACGACAGGCAAGGGGAGGGGGAACAAAAGCAAGGAGGCGGGGACGAGCGCAGCACAGAGAAGGCAAACAAGCAAAGTGGCGAAAATTAAATAATAGACATTATATCGATATATACGATATGCCAGAATTCATTGCGAGTTTAAAAAAATATCTCGATATATTTTAAATATCGAGATATCGCCCACCCCTAATATCTTGGTATTGTGGGTATTGTCAAGGACTTTGTGATCAATTCGGCAATTCGATTCTTATTTTTATGGTTTGGATTTCGCTTAGCAATAAATATTTCATTTAAAATGTTGGTTTTGCAGACATGGTATCCATATTTTAATATAAATGCTGTTAACCGAAACTCCCCTACTTAAGTTTATTACTGAAATACACATCTACAATAATAACAGGATGCACACAGTTGTTTATTTTAAGCTACTTTTATTTTAACGAGAGGTAAACAATGTAATTTTATGTGAAGCACTTGCATTAACCCTTTAACTTCTACAATGATACTGTAATTATAACAGTTCTTCCGGTATTCTTGTTTTATTTACAATCATTGAGTCCGAAAATAGTGTTTGTGTAACTTTATTTTTCCATTTTCTTTTCAGAAAACCTCATAAAAATCTGGCAAATATTTGTTAATTTCTGTTGTGGTGTGTAATAACAAGAAACATAAAAAAAATAAATAAAACGTATTTGAATTTCATGAAGTTTTACTTTAGAAATAACTATAAATGTACAGCAAAAAGACTTTACAGAAATGAACCTCAACCTGTTGTGTATCAACTCAAAAGCTTTGTTGAAATAGGGCGTTCTGTGTCGATATCAGTGTCGTTTGCTTTATTTACAAACGTCCAGGCGTGTTTTTTTTCATACAGAACCCAACCTTGTTTCCCCATCTTTAGAAAAATCTCTATAAATATAAATATATTACATAAGACTAGATTTCTCCTAAAGAAACCCTTGTGTTTCTTTACAAAAATGAGCAAAATATAAAATAGAAATAATGAATGAAGCACTATGTTGTCGAATTCAAGAGCACGAGCAGTATTAAAGCCAATTGGAAAAATTACACTATATATTGATTATTGCGATTGTTAAGAACTGTTGTCAGTCTTTGTAATTCACTACAATTTATATACAAGAATCATCATTTATCCTAGGAATATATGTTTGTTTGGAACTTAACCTTTTGGAAAAGAAATAAAAGAATTTTGGTTTACGTCAAGTTTTCCTGTGCAATCATTCACTGGATTCTCTGGTTTTTCAGGCTGGACGTGTCGGGATGACTGCCGGTATCAGTGCATGTGGACCACCGTGGGTCTGTACCAGGCAGAGGGATACAGCGTCCCGCAGTTTCATGGAAAGGTTCGAATTTAATGTAACCCGGAAAGCCGTGCTTTTTTTTTTTTCTGAAACACGGCTTTAAATGTGACCCAGCTGCAAACCTTACGAGTGTGTAGCTAATGGACCAATGGCATCCCTTCAAATGCTTATCATCTAACTAAGAGTTTTCTCTCAACATATTACGGGTTTTTGAAATCATGCGCTGTGTAGCATCGCTCTACGTTTGAATGAGAAGGTGATTCAGAGTCACTGAAGCGAGTTATCATTAAACGGACATAGAGCTATGCCCCTATCACCAAGAAACCTAACTGCACTTCCAAAACTAGTAGTACAGGTTCTGTGATGAAGATTATTTTCTGACCGAAGGGAAAACTGAGCGACTTAAAGTTGACCAGACATTGTGGCAACCCCATAATGACAATTAAATCACTTAAAAGACTCCCAAAACCAAACTAATGCTCATTCTGAAATCACTTAAGTATGTTCTGCAGCAAAAGATCTATTTTTACTCTTGTGGACCGGCTTTGCAACTTAGCCGTTGCAGTTTTTTCACTTGATAGGACGCTATGGTACGCAGCTAACTACTCTTTACAATATGATTTTTGTAAATGGTGCATTTCTATTTTCAGGGTAATAATATTAAATCAGGGTAGTAATATACACTAAATAATATTTAAAAAAATTCTCTTTCTTTGTTTAGTGGCCTTTTGCTCGCTTCCTGTGCTTCGAGGAGCCTGCGTCAGCCCTGGCATCGTTGCTGAATGGGTTAGCCTGTTTGCTAATGCTGCTGAGATACCGGAGTGCAGTTCCTCGCCAAAGCCCTATGTACCAAACCATCACCGCCTTCTCACTGGTGAGAGCTAGTATTTATTCCTAATAATATTCTATCATTTCCTGCAGCTGCAAATTTTAATGGCTGGCAGGGCAAAAGAAATAATTACATAAATTGAACAGCAGTTGTACAGAGCTAAGCTTTCAGAAGGAAAACATAAACAGAAATTGCATTGAACAGAAAAACAAAGACAATCTGGTGCAATTCTAGGCAAATTAAAAATAAAACTGAATTCAAATGGTTTGGGTGGTATTTACACTGTTATGGTTTTTGACCATTAGGTGGCGCTTGTGTTTGGGGTCAGCCTTATGTACTGATGATGCTCACCAAGTTGGTGTCAACAGTTTCTGAGATAATTTTAACAATGAAATCTTAACTTCAATCACTGCGAGGTGAATAACTTTTGATTAATTCAATATAGCAGACAGGAAGTGAAATCAAATATGTTAAAAAGTATATCTACGTTCTGTATTAGAGCGATGGTAAAAGGCAAGATTGTGTTCATGACTAAGCTAAAGATAGCAAAGGAGTTTTTAGCATTTTTCAAAATTTGTTTATATTTTTTGAACACAAGGTGGCGCTAGCTTAAAACTTATTGAGTCCCTTTGGGGCACGGTTCAAAGCATGCATGCCAACTTTTGGAATTTTATGGTGTAGTATTTGCAAATTAGAAGCAATTTTGTGCATAATTCAAAATGACACCCAAAGTTGTTGACTTGGTAAAATTGGACGTGATTTGCTCCAAATGCAAAATGACCAATTTTATGATTTTTGGACATATCATATACATCTTTGGAGATATAGGCCTGAATACCAGTTTTCACATTTTCAGAACACTAGGTCGTATTTTTCTTATAAAAATATAATACAATAAAGTGTTGCCATTTTGGCGAGTTTTGAGTAATGATCGTTCGCTAATAATTCACAAGCCATTAGATGAATCAAAATCTCTGAATAGCTTAAGTCAGAAAACGTTAGTAGATGGTCTGGACCAAATTTTGTGAAAATTGATCAAACAGCCTTGAAGTTTGCAAAAGTACGTTTTTAATGTAATTCAAAATGGCGGGAAAGTCATCATGGTGGGAAATTACTTCGAATTCTAAGGTGGATTTGTCTTGAGCCAACGGATCAGGTGCAAAGTGAATTAAAATTCTACAATTAGTTAATTAGCATAAACGTACAAATTTGGCCTGATGGTGGTCCTAAAGAGTTTGAACTAGAAACATCAAATTTGGTCAGCTTAAAGGTCAGATGCACGTTAGCCAGTGTGTCAAATTCCATAACATTCCGCAAGCGTTTCTATGGGCTACCATCGATGAAATGGTGGAAACTGAAAAGTAATATAAAGAAAATCCAAGGAAACAAATGGTGCTTTTGAAGCTTCGCAAAATACCCTTTTAAAAAGTTATCAAGTGACGCGAGCGTTTCGTGTACATAAGAAAACAGTATTTTGATGCATCTTTATGCTGTTTTGATGCATTCACAAAACCACTCAGTGAGTGAATTGTTTTTTAATGCATGTTAACAGACCATGTGACTTCACCATCTTAGGACCTCTATGGTCATCGCAGCTATTGAATTGTGCTTGTTAGGAAGTGCCTGTATTTTTTTGTTGAAAATAAAGCAAAATGGTAAGAGTCTTCTGCAGACAGAAACCAATGTATACATTTCAATATGTCTCAAAATAGAATGCATTCTTAAAAGCCACTTAAATTCTGTATTAACACTAGTCTGATGTATTGAAGAAGTGCAAAAACACAGACATTTTGTTTCACTGCAGGTTTCCCTCAATGCCTGGTTCTGGTCCACAGTTTTCCACACCAGAGACACCTATCTAACCGAGGTAATTTTGGAGAGTTTACTCATATTTCGGATTGAACGGAATAGTGTTTCCGGCATTCTGGGATATAAGATTGAAGGGTTGAACCGTCTTTTTTTGTAGAAGATGGATTACTTCTGTGCATCTGCTGTCATTCTCTACTCAATCTACTTGTGCTGTGTCAGGTTCGTTAGGCCAACCTTAAAAACTTTGGAGTGTTTATTTTGAGGATAGCGATTTAGGGTTTCCTGTGTTATTTCAGGACACTAGGCTTACGCCGACCTGCAATCTCCAGTATGGTGGGAGTTCTGCTCATCTTGGCCTTCACGTCTCACGTTTCTTATCTGACCTTTGTCAGTTTTGACTATGGCTACAACATGGCTGCCAATGCCAGCATCGGTAGGAGTTCTGTGAAGCACAGATGGAGTTTGTTCATTTTGACAAAAGTCACCAGTAGGTTGATTTTGATCGATCTCTCTCAGGGATGGTCAACCTGCTGTGGTGGCTGTGCTGGTGCTGGCTGAACAGGAGGATACTTCCGTACTGGTGGAAGTGTGTCCTGGTGGTGCTCTTGCTGCATGGACTTGCGCTGCTGGAGCTGCTGGATTTTCCGCCCCTCTTCTGGGTTCTGGATGCCCACGCTGTTTGGCACCTCAGCACAGTGCCCGTCCACTTCCTCTTCTACAGGTACTTCATTAGTCTTCCTGTTCGCATAACAATCAGTGGTGGCAGAGGCCGGGAATTGTAAAAGTGGTTAACAAAAGTGTAGTAAAAGTATCTGTTTTAAATATAACGTAAAAAAGAAACGCAGTGGTAGCACCAGGTGAATCGTATTTTCGGTTTATAAGGCACAGTCTGATAAAATTTGAATAAATCAAACTATTCGTTTTATTGAGAAAAAAATTTGATGGAAAAAAGTTAGGAAATGTTAACACATAACTGCTCAAACATAACAAGTCATGATGGGCCATGGTCTAGCGGTTTGCACATATGTACCAGGTGACACGAGTTTTAGTACCAAGCCTTGCCGCCATTCCCATCCTTCCACATTCTCTCTCCACCTCCCTTTCCTGTCACTCTTCTCTGTTCTGTCTTTTAAAGTAAATAATAAGAAAGTCTAGTCAATATAATCTTTGTTAAAAAGTCATCCTCTTTAAAGCTTCTACACATCGATCCAAATTGAGATTTGCACAAAATGCTTCTGAGCATATATATATATATATATATATATATATATATATATATATATATACATTAGGGGTGTAACGGTACGCTAAAATCGTATTAGGTTCGGTACAGTGTCTTGGAGAGTTCGGTTCGGTTCATTCGGTTCGGTACAAAACAATAAGAACTTACATAACCTTTATTTTGAAAAGCTGCCAATACACAATAGAATTCTTGCATAAAATAAATAAAAGTGACACATTTGGGTGATATTTTAACCTCTTAAGCCCTGAGGCCTATTTTCCGAAAATCCTATACTTTTACTTTTAAGGCATTTCTCAGCTTTTACAAGGCCTAAACTGCAAATCTTGGTATCAAAATGAAGATAGGTTCTTGGGGAGTGGTGTGGATGAGTTAATTTGACAGTCAAGAACACTGGGTGGCCAAAAAATGAACTCCGCCTAAAAAAAAAACACATGTTTCCTCCAATATCTCCTTATTTTACTTATAACGAAGCAAATAAACACAATCAATTGTAACCACTACATGTCAAGAACATCTGTAGCAAGTTTGGTGTTCATACTACAAGAAACTAATATTCTGTAAAGGTTTTGATTGAACAAAGTTCAGGCGTAATCCATGTTGGCACAGTTTGGCACAATTTGGCACAATAATTGAAATATGGAAAAAATCTTGTCCAAAGCTTCAGCTTCGTTAATAGTCTTCTTTTGTTGCTTATGGGACATGATTTCAGCAAAAAAACTCCTAAAGAAACGCCGTAAAAGGGGGGTAGAAGCTCATTTACGCCATCTTGCTGCGCTTTTGGGAGCGTTTCACTCACAAACGCTTTGACGTCGAGCTTCTGCGTGTCCCTACCCCCCCGACCATCTGTCCAATACAGGAGATCTATATATCGACGGAAAGCTCTGATTCTATGGAAACCAATCAGCTCAACCATTTTGAGACTGACGGGATCGCCGGCGAATCACACGACGCGCAGCGTGGAGAGACGTGCTCTTACGCACGGGGAGTCATTCCATATTTGGTGACGTAATGACGCCACAAAGCTAAAGAAACAATCAAAAATGGCGTTTGCACGAAGCTATCGACCGGACATAACAACAAACGGACTTTTATCGCTATGGAAATAACTTTGTGTTGAAAAAACGGCAAAGGTAAGACAAGATTTACATGCTTGCTTGGTTTTCGCTGGCGTTTTTTCGTGGAACTTTCGCTCCCTGCTCTGAAATACTTCATGCAATGTTAATGAGTTGCATATCACTGGATTCAGGTGGTTGTTAGCTTTCATTTAATGTAATGGTTTGGGTGTTTCCGTTTATATTGTGGATACATATCGCACATAAACAAAAACGTGGTTATGAATTATACTCCGGACATGTTGTTGTTTATTTGCATGGCGTTCGAGCTGTGGTTCACGAATATGAAATTGAATTAGATACGTTTTTAGAAGAGTTTCCGCTGAACACAACAGTATTTAATATGTGTGGGTTATTCTCAGGGTTCGTGAGCTATGAGTGAAAATGTAACGCACAAGGGGGCAAGTCCCCGGTACCGGGGACTTTCGGGCTTAAGAGGTTAAATAAATTGCACTCTTTATAAAGAAAAGCACATTTTTTTAAATAAAAAATGAAATACTGCAACTAGTTAGGATAGATTAACCTATCCACATTTTCTGAAGAGAGCACAGATCTGGTTGCAGTGACAATATCTCCAGCAGTAGAAAATATTAGATGTGTTGCCTGCCCGATCTCCGTGGAACAATGTCGGCATACAACTTTAAATTTATCCACTCGTCTATCCCCGTTATGTATTTTAACAGAGAAGCCAACGTGTTCTCAAACAGGAGACCGTAGTGAGGTGTCTTCAAGCGCTGGCTTCTCTTTCGCTGTGTCCATTTCCCACAGCTACTCGTGCAGTGCTACTGTGTTTCACTAAATAGCGTCCGTGCGGAAACTCGCCTAGGAACATAGTTCCGCTGCGCTTAATATCGCGCTAATAATACATTTATATTATTTAATAAAAATACAGAATACCGAAACGGTACGCAAGTGTACCGAACCGAACAGGCCGTACCGAAACGGTTCAATACATCCCCGTGAACCGTTACACCCCTAATATATATATATATATACATACACTAAATTGCATAATTCGTTTTTTGTTTGTTAATACGTTACGTCGACAATTAACTCTTCTATATCAATCGTAAATTAATAATGAAAAAAATTAATTTGACATAAGTTTCATAGCAGGTATTGACAATTTAAAAAGATTCAAGTACAATAATTCTTTACTCTGAACAGTTTTATATTTTAATATTTAGGACCGTTTCAGTCACGAGGAACATGTTTATATTATAGAAGTCAATAGATTGAGGGAAAAGACTCCAGCACAATATTTTGAACATTTATTTTAATCTGTACATTGATGTACACTTTTAAATGTTTGGTGTCCACACTGTGCTTCAGGAACGAATGAAGTCACGTGACGTGTGCTATCCAATAGAGAGCCAGCCACTTAAGTAAGTCCAGTAGTAGTCCAGAGAGCTAGTGGAAGTCTGAAGCCAGACACTTTTGCAAATATTTATTATAACCCTTCAAAAAGTTTGTACAGTTGTGCTGGAAAAGAAGGGTGCAAATCTCAATTTGACATAGATTTCTCTTCTGCTCTTCACTCTTTTTTTTTGTTGTTCATTGATGAAAATAAATGAGTAACACTCCATTTCCCGAAGCATTTTTCACATCTGCCTAAAACTTTTGCACATTACAGCGTTTGTATAATAATGACATCAAATAGCTGGTAACACAATAATTAAAACTGTTTGAAAATATTATTTTGCACCCATATTTGTTTCCTTACAGTTTTCTCATCGACGACAGCCTTCATCTCCTGAACACAGAGAAGCCTGGAGTGAAACTGGACTAGGGGGAAACAGTCTCAGAACCGACACCCCTCCTCTGATATCCTTCCCATCAGGCACAGTGCCGGGGCCTCCGCCGGGCCTCAGTGTCGAATCCATCATGTTCTTGTGTTTACATTTTGTTTTTATCTTGAGTTTTTTTTAATGTTTTGAATTGGTTGTTGTTCTGATTTTATATAATGATTGAATTTGCATTCACTGAGCTTTGCCTTCGTTTACGAAGAAAAGTCGCCTTCCTGAACATCTGCAGCTATTGCTAATTTGTTTCTTTGCCTGAGTTGTTTGCATATCTCCTTAACATGTCCGCCGACATTGATCATGTGTGATTTAATTTCCCTGAAGTGAGAATAGAATTCATAGCGTCCGTTTATCACAAGTTTACACTGGTGCTCAGGAGGGGTTTGAGTGAGCACATTGCTCTTGTTTCTGAGACGTGGGACGGTTTTACTCACCAGGGTGCAATACTATGAGCAGACAGCAGGTTGTGCTGAGGCCTACGTTTGCAGGAAGTCACCTTGCACTATTGTTGATTTTCCTCTCCCTGCGTCTGGGGGAACATTTCATCACTCACTTCAATCGCTGTAGATGGGTAGTAATAATCCAGACGCTGATTTGATTTAAAGTGCAGCCCTCACGTATCGATTATTCGGTATTTTATTCTAAAATATTTTAATATAAGAGATTGGTGCCATGAATCCACTGGCTACAGATGAATTTTTGTACCTAAAGTTTAACTAAACAGAAAAATTCCTTTATTCATGAGTCTTCTCCAACATCGCATCACAGAAATCTATCTAATCGTTTTGCAAATTTTTTGTTTGTAAAGCAAATGGCTTTTATATTTGGGTGTACAGTCATCTTAAATTTGAGTAATTTTTATGAATTTTAGTGGAGTGCTGGAGATGAAAATTGTTCATCCTTGTTCATTCTTAGATGAGCGCTGCACATATTTTATGGAGCACTAAATTGGACAAATAGAAATAAATAATTATAAATAAATGCAACGATGCATAAATCAGTATAGAAATAATTGAATTAATTAAAACAATATATGCTTGGATAAATGTACATAAAGATTCTCATATCTCTAAACAAATAAATGCTTATATATAGTGAATTTAAACATATTTGTATTTATTTATTTTTAATTATACTCTTTTATTTATCTCTTTTAGCTGGACGTTCCTAACGCCAAACAGTCTAAACTAGGAAGAGTTCTTTAAATAAAAAAAAAACAATTAATACAGAAGTGTTAAAATACATAAATGCATTAATTATTTTATTTTTGCATCAATAATTGTATTTGTTAATTCTTTTATTCAAGTATTTATTTTTAAATGCGTTTAATTTGAGAGATTTTTTTTATTCAAGCATATATTTATTTATTTATTCTTTTACTTGATTGATTTATGTATTGATTAATAATTTTATTTAATAATCCATGCATTTATTTCTTTTATTAGACTATTTCTTTTTCATTTTACTCCATAATATTCAAACAATCACATAATGTACTAGGGGGACATATGTTTGTAAAACGTATTGGAAGGACACATGAAACGTTTAGCATTTAGCTTTAGCATTGCATTTCCTTGAGCATTTATTGCGTTTTTTTTTTTATTAATGGACCCCTCAAATGAAACAAATCAAAGATTCTCAATCATTCATTCACTTGATTTCCTCAAATGTCATATTTATTTTTATTAAAAGCTTCAGGAACAAGAGCTGATTTAGCAGGGTATGGATTTCAGTTATAATACACAGTTCTTCTGTTCAGTTAACTTTTAAAACATAGTGCTTGTGTTTTTTACTCCTGGTAAAAAAGCTGTTTTTAATTTTACCCCCAAATAAGTTTGAAATGTTTCAGTCTGAGCTAAAGCTGCTGTTTTGAATGTCTATGACCCTGGGTTCAGCACAGTAGGAAAAAGCCCTAAGGAGAAGTTTAGAAGAATGTTCTTTCACAAACCTGAAAAAAAAGAGTAGTTTTATGGCCATTCACACTGAGCAAGACCAAATAAACTGACACTTGCACATCTTGTAATTCCTGCTCAGTGTTTTTCAGGGTGAAAAGTGCATTATTATCTTGCCTTTTGGCTGAGGAGAGCTGGATAAGACTCCTGCAGACCCTATTGGAAGTATGCGTATCAGTTTATTAAAGCTAAATATAACTGCAAGTCTGTGCAAGATCCAGCATCAAGGTTGTGCTCCAATGAAACTTTTTCAGTAACCTCAGAGATGCCAATTTTTGTAAAGATATGTTAATGCGTTTTCATAAAGCAGGTTTTTAAAAAAAAATCCAAAATGGCCGACACTTAAAATGGCTGTGGCAGCTAAGTTAAATGTGATTCAACTCATCATGAAGGTCCAAATGTTTAATCGAAAGACAGACAAATGGACGTATAAGACACAAAAGCGAAAGTTTCATGCTTGGGTTAGGCTACATATCTGACCACAAGGTGGCATTACCTTTTGCGTTCCCTTCAAAACAGCAGGACGTTTGCGCATGCCAAGTTTTGTCAAGATATGTTTATGCTTAAAGACCAAAATTGGCCTTGAGCTGATTTGACATGATGCTCCAAACATATAAAACAGATTTTAGGGTTTTAGGAAAACTAAAAAAAAATGTTCTTGGTATCTTGTGAGGGCGGCACGGTGGTAGAGTGAGTAGCGATGTGGCCTTCCAGTTCCATGTTCTCCCGGTGCTTGCGTGGGCTTCTCTGGGCACTCTGGCTTCCCCCACAATCCGCAAAACATGCAGTTCGTTTAATTGAAATTAAATAATCTAAATTCCCCTTAGGTATGAATGTGTATGTTGTCCAGGGTGTAGCCCTCCTCTCGCTCGATGTTAGCTGGAGCACCAGCAGACCCCTGTGACCCCGAAAGGGACTAAGGGGGCAGGAAAATGAATGGTATCTCTCGACCACTAGGGGGTATTGTGCTGTGGTTTCAGACAAACGCAGACTGTGGCTTTTAAAGCATACACCAGTGTTAATAAACTAAAGCATTGTGGGGATGTAGCCACGTGATCATTTTATTAAGCATTATGTTACGATTGTTTGCTAATTATTTGGTTTGATAAATCAAATTCTTTTTGATGAGCATGGTCAGAGGGTTACAGAGGAAAGGATGCTACATTTTATTTGCTACAACATGCCATTCAAAAGTTATTAGCATGCGCATAAGTGAATTTTTTTAACTAGTGGTGGTGTTAGGGAGTTTGAGTAAGAGGGTCCAAATTTGGTCAGGTGACTCAAAAGAACCAGTTGGATCAGTGTGCCAAATTTCACAGCTCTCCCGGTTCATAGGGCTGCCATCGATGTCAATGCCCGGGAATGCTAATGATCACAATAGATTTTGAATTAACTAAAGAATTAAAGATTTTTATTTCAATTCGACTGACTTCATAACAGCCTTCAATTGTTTAAATATTTTCTTACATAGTGGTTTTGGAGCTTGATTGTTTTACTTCAAAGAACATTCTACTAAACTTCTCCTTTCTCGTTCAAAGGTTCCATATTGTGTATTATTTATCATTGATTGAATATGTTTTTGTTGTTATTTTTGCTGCTTTTGGAATTAGATTTTCAAATATGCTTTCACATATCACTTGAGTTTTTCCAGTTGATGGTTTTGGTTTTGGGGATTTTCTTTTGTTTTCACCAAGAATGCCTTTTGAAATGAAAACTTTGAGATGGAATCGGTTGCCCTCTGAAGTTCATGGAAAACATGTGTTTGTGTGTGTGCGTGTGTGTGTGTGTGTGTGTGTGTGTAGCTGCTTTGCAACTTGAGCTTGTAGTGCATCACATTTATCGCTATAGCAACCCGACGGCTAGCATAGCTTGTATTGTTCTTTGTCTTCAGAACACTTGTCACTCTATGCCTTATGTTTTATGTTTGTTGTCTACTCAAGGCGCCAAGTCGTGGTGTCCAAAAATCTCTCCCAACAATCCATAAAACCTTATTCTCTTTTTACTTTAAAGATGTTTTTTTTTTCTTCTTCTTGAGAATTATCTACTGGAGCCAAAACTGCATTTGAATGCCTGACACATCTTTCTCCCAAACAGTCACTTGTGCACTTTATGTGTGTATGCATGTGCAGTGTGATAGGCCTGGAGGGTAAATATAGCAGTTTAGAGAGGCTAAAAGGGGTATGTATGGGGGGAGGGGAACCCAAGGGTATCCAGAACTGTAATGGCTGATCACAAAATAACAGCTACAGAAGGTTTGAAGCATGTTTATGAAAGCTACTTTACAAACAGAACAGTGTGATTTTAAGCATGTGTTTTATCATTTTAGTTTCAGGTTTTGGTAGAAGGATGTTCTTTATCTCACAATGTGTTTAGAGTAAACTGAAAGTGTTGTTGAAAATTAACTTTAAAAGAAACTTCAAACAAGGCAACACATGGGCATCTTTTCTTCAGACCTGCTTTCTTTTCCTGTGTTCCCTCATGTTCACCTAATCAATGGACGCCGTTGCTAAGCAGAATATGCTAATAATTCCTGAACATTCCACTTGCGCTTCCCCAAAATGGCCGTAACTTCTTGGGTGATATAGTCTACAACACGCGCATTCTTTTCTTCCAAACTCCACAAAGACCGAGCAATGGATACAAAGAAAGAGCCATAAGCCGAGTTCAGATTGTACGATTTTCAGAGACGTTGTGTCACAGATTGCGTCACACTGCATGACTGTTAGGGGCAGCTTCCAGTCACGGCTGTATTCACTGCACGATAGGTTGGCAACATGGAACTGCATGACTTTGAGCATCGAAACTTGTTCTTAAACGATGTCTTGCGACTAAACACTCGCGAGAAATTATTTGAAGCAACGCAAGGTCACATGTGTCAGACTGAAGTGGAAGACGGGATTATCATCAAAAATGGAAACGTGAAAGTTTTCATTTAACAAAACAAACCAAATTTTGCTATTCGATTTTGCTTGCAAAACCCCTTGTGCTAAAGTATTTGAGGCTTTAGAAGAAGCTTTTTAATGGCCATTGAAAATAAATGGCCACAAAACATCAATGCGGGTTTGTTTATGTTAACAGCTCCCTAACAACCAAAACGTTTACCCTAGCAACCAAAATATCAGAACTCTACGTATCTCAGCTTTGATAAAAGATGGATTTGAGGTTGGTTTATACAATTTTTGTTCACATGGGGAACATTTTATTGCGTCACTGACCCCTCCTTAGCGACCAGAATGTTTAACATGGCAATAAATTTGTCATATCACTATCTCAGACATGTGGGTTGTTTTATGTTACTCATTGTGATATTGCCTTTCAAAAAGCACTTTTACAAGCCAACACCAGTGTGTGCACAAACTTTAGCCGTTTAGATTAATTTTGCAATTCATTAGCTGTTTCATATCATAATGAAATGTGAATAAAACTATAACAAATAAAATACATGCTTTTTTCATACTGCGCTAGAAAGAAGCTTTCATAGATGCTCATTTAAAGTCAGACAGATGCTTAAAAGCTTCTGGAACTTTTCCAGTTGCTGTCTTGGCCAAGCAAGTGAATGGTTGATGTAAATGAAAATACAAGCTTTTATAGAATGTGTTTCTCCTTCTCATTAAGCATATTTTGATCTTCTTAACTTTATCACGGGCAAAAACAGCATTATCGTACTGTGAAATGACCTGCATGCAGAATGTAAACTTGAACTTTCTTCACTTCAAAGAAAATATAGAAGAAAGGGAATGAGATTTACAGAATGCAAAGAAAACCAGTTCTTTTTATTATAATCATGTAGCATTACCAGACACCAAAGGGGCTTCTGTGTTTACATAACCCCCATGCAGAACCTCTACATTCTGCTTCATCTTGATTGGTTGGTTTAATCATGGCTAATTTCAGACTCCAGAACTACTTTCTGTACTGTATTTCAATCCCCCTTCACTCTCACTCCCATAGCTCTCTCTTTCTTGGTCTTGCTATTGTATTGCACCTTTCACCACCAACTGTACGCAAGTTCAAATCTGTTTAAAGAAATTGATAAATGTGTTCTCTATTAAATCATGTATGTGCAATGTGGTTATTCCCTTCAAAGGGGACATTGGGTGCCTGTTTCTCTCGAGTTGAACTGAATATTTAAAGTATTAAAAGAAATAAAATCAAAGACATTCAATTGTTTTGGGCATATACTATAAACCTAAGTTAGTTTACAATAATCAAAACTTGAAATTTGGTTTCCTGAAAATTGAGTTGACAATCTCAAGTTTTTAACACTTAGAAGTCTCTGCAGGCAGTTTTGATTTAAGATGTGAACCAGCTATTGTTTAATGTCGATTTCATATATAGTGTGTGCATTTTAATAAGGTTATCAGTTTTGGCTATAAACGAACATTACAAGAATTATGATGCATAATTTGCAAGGTAATTCAAATAAAAATGTGAGAAAATGCGGTATCGTCTTTCAATTTCATTTTACAGACTCCAAATAGGTGCTATTAGTGCCATCTAGTGGTGAAAGGAAGGTAAAACCCTTGTTAGTACAAGACCTGTGAAATGGCCTGTGTTTTTTGAAACTCTGGCACAAAAAGGTCTTGGAACAGTATATAACATAGCTTTGAGCTTGTCTTTGCGTCTTGGGGGTGGGGGGGGTTATGAATTTTTATTTTGTCTCAACACTTACAACAACAACATAAAAACTGTTCTTTGTAAATTCTTTATATTTTTGCAGTAAACCAAGACAAAATTAACAACTTGATTTGTCTTTTTGTATTTTAGGTTTGTTGTGGAACTATTGTGTAATGTAAAACAAATGTTGTAAAGGTAATTTATTACTAAAGTCGTAAAGCAAATTGCCCCAGACTTCTGAGGGTTAAGTGAATATTACTCAAAAGTATTATTTGTATAAAGACATTTATTAATTTCATTTTTAGGTTAGCATTCTAAACTCATTATTCATCTCCTTCTGGGATGAATTGTAGGGTTTTACCTTTTTTTGAACGACTCAGTGTTGCTCCAAATCTGGTGAAAGCACCTTTAGCATAGCTGAGCACATTTCATTGAATCCAATTAGACCACTAACATTTCATTTTAAAATCATTTAAAGATTTCCATAATAAAACAATGTTTTTGCCTTTTTTAGATGTAGTACCAGTTTACAATGAAATTTGGATATTTTTTTAGACTGGTTTCCCCGATTATTAAACTGCAGTTGAGTTCCTAACAGTATCAGCATAGAAAAAAATACCTAGGTTTAATTTTTTGAGTCACCGAACTTTGCAAAAACTAGAACTGATCTGACTCCGGTTACTTTATCTCTCTAGAATGGTTCCACAAAAGAAATTCTGGAAAAACACTGGGAAGGCTGGGAAATTTTACAGTACACAAACTGAGAACCATATACAAACTTCAAACTGACTACAATTGTGGAGGCTATCAGTCTGTGCCGATCTCTCTAAAAAAAAAGTGTTTGAACCCCAGGCTCTAGAAAGGGTTACATACTTACCATTGACGTATAATGGCCTTTATAATCAAGGTGTAAATAAATACGATACAGAATACGACACACAAAAAATGGCTGCTGTCATGTATGACATCACTGACTTCACCCTGGCAACCAAAATTTATCCTAGCAACCAAATTTTCGGAATTTTGTCTCAGCTTTGGTAAATGATGGGGGTTGGTTAATTGAACTTGTAGTGATGAGGGGAACATTATGTCAATGACCCCTCCATAGCAACTAGACTGTTTTCCATAACAACCACATTTGCAGATTGTGATTTCAGCTAAAAGGGGGGGTTGCAATGAGTCAAAAAAGTAGAGTGCCCCTTTAAAAGATACTTTACCACCAAAGACAAAGAATTAGTTTTTGTTTTTGTTCAAAATTACTTTTTTTGTTAAACAAAAAACATGTTATTGATTTGTAAAATGGTTTAGATCAATTGCAATTATACGTTTTTTTAAATTTTTTGTCCGTAAAGCTCTTTTTAAAGACACCTCCAAAAGAAATCTTAGTGACATTTTGTTAATTTTGTTTCCCAATAAATGCTTCCCTTGGGGGCCCAGCAAACCCAGTTAGTATGTGAAGTCTGCAGCTGCTGAAGGTTTACTCATCTTGCCGGGGTGACAAGATGCTGGATAGTTTTGAATCAAAGAGGTTTATTCTTCTTCCTCCACTCTCTGCCTACTTCTCAGAGAAGTCTGGGCCTGGGCACAAACATGCTTGCTATCAATGAGAGAGAGAGAGAGAGAGAGAGAAAAGAGAACTTTGGCAACACATGCCATTCTCTGGAATGTTTTCCAAGTCTACTGACTTCTGATAAAAGCATGTGGCCAGTACAAGTAGAGATGGACAATGTTGACTGGAAATCGTTCAGAGAAGCATGCAAATGTAAATAAATATGTAATTGTCACAGTTAAGGTTAACTTTTCAGAAAAATAGTGACGAAACTATCCTTGTTCACATTCTTTATATCTCTCTGACATAATCTGTAGTGCCATACCAGCAAAATATTCAGCTGTTCTTCAGTTTAGCGGATAGCTTAGCATAGATTACTGAATCCAATTAGACCAGTAGCATCACAGTAAAACATTAACCAAAAACTTTCCCAATACAATATTTTCCTATTTCCCATGATTTTCAGAATTACATCAAGGTCTAATACCAGTGTTGTGAATTTTCCTTTCTTTTTATTTTATGTATATATTTTCCTTTTTCGTTTCAATTTATGTATCTATTTTTTGTTCTATTTTTTATAATTTGCGAGTATTAAATATTCTTTAAGCAAAAACTACACTACCCAAAATGCATTTGTTAGAGGTGTGGTCTATAAATAGGCCCCATTTCCTGTTTGCCTGCCCTTTTTTCCCTTTTGTGAGGCT
>SRMA01026159.1:0-13169 GCA_007224835.1 Danionella cerebrum
CGCATTTGCTGTGTTCTCTCTCAAACGGTCTCCAGTGTTCATTATCAATTAAGAAAGTATATTTTCCACAACATGATGTAGATCACAAACACTCTCAGAATACCCTAAATACTCACGTGCAGCCCTGTGATAGGATACCGTCACTCATACGGTCACAGGTAGTGTTGTTACACACAACACTGTAAAGTTCCTTTAATGTCAAACTCGCGGGCCACACTAACATTAAACATATTAAAGTTGGAGCCACAAATTATTACCCGTGCTGTAGTTTGATCTGATGCTTGGAACCAATGCTCAGAGCAAAGAGTTTCTATATGAAGTGACTTGTTTCTATCTGACTTCTAAAACTGTTTTTTTTTTCTTTTTTTTTTTGTGAACATGTCTGTTAATCTAAATGTTAACCTTCAGGGTCTGGTTCTTTGCTAAACAAAATCCTTTCATAAATTATCAATTAAAGAAATAATTTTCCACTTATGTGTGGATTATTTTCCACTATGGTTTTTATGTATCATATTGGGTGGACCAGGTTAAACAATTTGATGCATAAACTTCAGTTTAACAGCTACTGTGAAATTAAATTTGTTTTGTGTTTTAAAAATGCATTTCTTTTAAACATCATAAACCCTATACATATTCAACACATATCATAAAAATGTTTTTTTTTTCATGTGTGTAGTCAAAAAAAGTATTTAGTTGGAGATAAGTTACAGAGATGTAAAGAAAATGTTAAAAAATTATTTGTAAATATACTGTGATCAAATGTACTCTAAACAAATTAGTTTTTTTTTATCATATATTCTTTTCGTCAATACCAGTGTAAGAGTAAATATTACTGTCTCAGCTAAAAATTTTAAATAGCTTTACAGAATAATTTTTGGCATGCTTAAGTGCATAACAAAAGCAAAGTAGCACAGATGGATCTTTTTTTCCTCTGATGAAGAGACGGCTGGTTGGGTAAACTGAGGGATAGGCACAGACAGATAATATATGTAAGAGAACAGAGATTACTCGCTAATCATGCTAATCCTGAACTCTGCCAAACAGTTGGCATGCTGGCACTGCCAAGTATGTTCAGAGAAACACTCAGAAGCACACAAATCACGCATATGCAGACACCCTAGCCCACTCCCACTGACATACGACCACTTTGCATCAGGAACACATTGACTCACACTTAAGAGTTGTAAAGATGTTTATTCCAAAGGCTCACCATTTCTCTGCCATTGTTGCAAAGTTACAAAAATCACTCAGAAGTGGTGCAATTTATAAGTGCAAAATGCCTGAAGAACCCAAACATCAGAATCATGGCCCCCTTTCAGATGTGTCTTCTAAATATAAACCCACATTCGAAACAGGATTTAAGTTTGACTTCAGGCAGCTATAAGTTGTATCCATGGCAACAGTTTTTGTTTGTGTTAATGGGTGAGATGAGGTGTCAACTCCATCTAAGATGAATAATACACATTTACATTGTTACTGCTAAACAATAATAAGTCAAGACATTTGGACAAAGAAAGTCCTTATTTACTTGCTCTAAATGTCTATTTCTGTGGCTATATAAAAGATGAAATAAGCAATTAATACATTTTGCTCCGTGTTAAAGGAGCTAATTATCCATCCTGTCTTTTTCTACAAGACATGTTTGGAATAGCAGATAATCAGATAATTGCTGTCAATTTACGTTAGGTTGTAAATGAACTTATGTAGTGTTAGTCACTACAGAGGCTGTGATCATCATTTTGCTAGAGATAAAACATTTAGGGCAACATAAAAAAGAAACTCGCAGTTTTTTCACAATATATTGTGACGGACCTGACGGTGTCCATTCCAATCAGATTTGTCCTGTTCACAAACGACACGCACCTTGAAGACACAATCAACATGGCCCAGGCACACCTGACTCCACTCGCAGAATCAAGATAAAGGTGAAGGGAATTCAGGCTCTGGTGGACTCAGGGAGCATGGTGAGCCTGATGCGCTCAGACCTACTCTCTCCAAAAATGGACACCCGCACTACCCGCCCCATCACATGTATACACAGGGACACAAGAAACTTGAAGGCTCACCATGTGGATGTCAGCGCAGCCTGATTAAAAATTTGCTGGTGCCAGCTCTGCTCGACAGAGAAACAGAGAAGAACGAAGTGGCAACACTCCCAAAAGGCCCTTTTGAGGATCGGCAATGGACGGAGTGGTGGTAAGTCAGCCCACAAACCCCCTGGCTAACCTGTACTATGTACATCTTTAAACAGCTATCTTGAGGGGGTTTGATCAGCCGGGAACAGCACAAAGATGACCGCCTGAAGAACTACGATCTCCAACCAGCACCCCATCTCTCACACTTAAATCAATACCAGTAACGGCTTGCTCTGCTCTGTCGCTTAGCAGAGGGGGAAGGAAAAATATATTCTGGTGCTCCTTTGACAGGACAGGGATGGACCTGGTGCTGTTGCCTATGTCTACCCAAGGACACAAATATATTCTTGTGATAATGGATTATGCCACCCGGATGCTGTCCCCCTCAGAAAAGTAAACTCGAAGAACATTTTGAAGGTGCTATTCCTGCTCTTCAGCTAGATGAGGATCCCGACCAAAATACTGACCGACTAGAGAAACCCGTTCATGGTCCAGCTAATGGCTGACCTCTGCAGGCTGCTGAAGATCAAACATCTCGGAGCTCACTGTACCACCCCCAGACGGACAGCATTGTGGAACAATTTAATTAGACACTGAAGCAAATGTTGAGAAGAGTGGCTGCTGAAGACCAGAAGGACTGGGACCAGATGCTACCTTATGCCCTGTTGATCCAATGATCCCAGAGGCATCCTCTACTGAGCCAACCCAAGATGCCTGGGAGCAGCACCCATCGCCTACACCGACAGACCCAAGACTGCGTTCTCCGCCCCTAGTGGCCACTGGCAGTACCGCACCCTCCTTTTGGACTCCATGGAAGTCCTCCCACCTTCCAAGTTAGCGGGTAGGCAGCATATTGAAATGATGCTGTGCAAACCCACTAGATTCTGATTTCCAACTTTCCCTGACTCTACTAGCACAAATGTTTAAACACCTTTTATGTTTATTTGAATACCAAATTCATTTCTGTTCTTTGTGCCGAGAATGAAGCACTCTTCTCTCGATTGGTATACTTCAAAAAAGATGGCGCCATAAGAGAGCCTCTCAAAACAAACCATCATCCAAGTGATCATCTTCCTGATGTGTATAATGCTTTCGCCTTCTGCCTCAGTGAACAATTCTAGCGCTGCTCAGCCTACTTACCTCAATTCCACCAGAGAAGAACTAAAACTACCTTCACACGCACGCATTACAAAAGCTTGTGCTTAGTCAAACAATCTAAAGTACGGTTATACTTCAGATGTGTGGAAGCAGACTATGCTCATTGCAAAAAGTGTTTGACTGCATATAGCTTCTATTTCATCGTCCCCTCAAGTATGCTGAGTTAAAATAATGAAATAAACATCACATAAGGTCTCTCTAAATCAGTATTATATTTTTTGAAATACAATAAACACATTCAGATTAGATAAATAGATTAGTCTACAAAGACGCAGAGACTTAAATGATCATCTCTCTGTTTAATGCGATGGATTTTCTTAAGCAGAGTTTGATAGTTTAGATCTGTGCTTTCGTTTGTTTGACTCCTTTCTCATTGTGAAATATGTGTGCTTCTGAAAGAGCGTCACAGGGTTTCTCTAACTTGCGCTACAGAACGTCTAGGTTACTTGCGTAACCCCACGTTCCCTGAATAGGGAACAGAGACGTTAGTCGGGATAAGACCGACTGAATGGGAGCGAATCCCTGTGAGAGCGACTGACCGAACATATTAATGGGCAAATTAATTTGCAGGCGCAGGTGATTTGCAATCAGCCGGGTATAAAGCCGGGCATGACCTACGCTCAGTTTGGAATTTTCCGAGGAGCCGGACCTGGCACCTCAGATCCATGACTTCTAGGGCATGGCAGAAGGGTTATGTCTCTGTTCCCTATTCAGGGAAGATCTCCCACCATCTTTATTAAGGCCAAAGCAAGGAGGAGTGCGGTCTTCAGAGAGAGGACACGCAACTCCGCAGACTGCAGCGGCTCAAAGGTAGACATCCGTAGCCCAGAAAGGGGCGACGGAGAGGTCCCAAGAGGGAACAGAGGGGGGTCTAGGCAGCCTGAGACGTATATAAATCTCACTGTTAGTTCGTGGCTTCCCACTGATTTCCCTTCATGGCAGAAATAGCGTTGGAGAACTAGGTGGAAGGCAGAAATAGTGGCCTAATAGGATTTATGAGAAAACGGCGATAACACTGGACAGGCTTTCTAAAAGGATCAGAGGTGCGGCGGTACGGTGGCTTGCTATCTGGGCTAGCAGAGGAACAACACTGCGAAGCCGAGGTAAGGAACCTGCTAATCTCTTTAAGCTTTGTAGCGTCAAAGTATAGAGAGAGAGAGTCACACTCAGTCAGCTCCGAAGGAAAATTGCATACTGAGCGTAGGTCACGCCCGGCTTTATTCCCGGCCAATTGCTAATCACCTACGCCTGCAAATTAATTTGCCCGTTAATATGTTTGGTCAGTCGCTCTCACGTGGATTCGCTCCCATTCAGTCAGTCTTATCCCGACTGAAAGGGAACATCACTTTCCACGTTATAAAGTTATTTCTTTTACGACACCTTGACTCTAACATTTGTTATAGTACATTATTAGTAATCTATACATGATGTTTCGCTTGATTTAAAACTGATTAAAAGTGTGTCAGCCCCTCTTTCAACACTTTTTGCGACAGGAGAATGGAGTGCCAGGACCCAGAAGCAAGCAAGAAGTCAGACTTAACAAGCGGAAAATAGAGCAGAACAGTTTGTTGGTTGTTTGTATCTCATACGTATCTCTCAACATTTCATAACTCGAAGCATTCGCATCTTGGGGCACCACTGTACAGGCAAATAAAAATAGGAAACACAAAAAATATGGTCCTCAATGCCAAGGTGAATTGGTTTAGTAAAGATATTATTTTTAAAAAATTCTGTTTCTGTTCTTACTGTTTTTTTATTTTATTTTTACAAAAAGTACAGATAAGAGTACCATACCGGATCGATAAGTGGTACCAATAAAAATACTTATAACAGTAATACCTTAACAACACCTATCCCTACTTGTAAGGATATCTCAGGTAATGAGGAGTCACACATTAGGATTGGATGACTAAGATTGCCTGATCCCCCTTAAGGGTACTCTGGGTGAGACGTTGGGAAGCTCTGTAGTCAGCGCACTGTGTGGTAGTGGCCAAGTGCATAAGGTAACTTATTTTAACCGGGCTGGTAGCATGTGATGTAACCGGGGCTGGTTGCGGGGCCAGCAAAGGGGTTGAATGTAAGCCCGTAGGTGGCTGGGAGCCACGCAAGATATCTCTCCATACCTAAAGCAAAGAAAAGGCGGGGACTCAGTGGAGGTGGGAACTCAGTGTTCTGAAGTTTTGCGAGACTTTGCAAAGGCTGCTTCACAAGAGATTTCTACACGTCACCTTCTGAAAGTTCCGAAATTTTAGAAAGATTATGGTTGAGGATGACGTGTGTGAGCTATTAAGGCCAGATCACCCATGGCCTCAAATAAAGTCACTTCAAGATGTGAGAAAGAACAGTTTCATAATGCGATGACATTCCAGCTCCACCTGAAAAACATGTAGTGGTCAATATGATGTTTTTCCTTATGCAATGACAAATATATTGTGAAGCTTACGAACAACACACGTTCATTCTAAACGTCTGCATGTTTCATAACTAAATAAACTGAAGTGCATACTGTGATGCTATACACAAATTCGTACAGGTTTGTGTGTATAGATATTTTATTTGTGACACTTCACCTGACTTTAATTACAGAACATGTACAAAATGAAAGTCATTGCATTTTAAATCATTCCTCTCAAATGAATGCATGTACTTATAATGTAAGAAAAAATACAGTAAATAAATGTTTTTAAAGGAGACTGCTTTTAAAAGGAAGAGTTCTCTGGGCACGCACACACACACGCACGCACACACACTCTGTTAGCCTGTTAAATGCAGACGCTGACAGATTTTGTGAATAACAGTGTAAAAGACAGAGTTAACAGCAGAGGTGGAAAGTAACGAATTACATTTACTTGCGTTACTGTAATTGAGTAGGTTTTTTGTTTATTTCTACTTTTAAGAGTAACTTTTAAATTTTGTAATTTTACTTTTACGTTTTAATGTAAAGATTGTACTTAACTGAATTTTAAATCCTATCCGTTACTGAGTAAAAATAAAAAAAAAGTAAATAAAAAAAATAACAATTGTGCGTGGAGGGAAGGAGGGGAGAGCGTGCCGGAAGCTACAGCTCGATGCGCGGGAGAACAAACGCAGTGCGCTAACTCAAAAAAGATGGAGACGGACAAGACAGACACACATGATGTAAACCCAGATGAAAGTGAAATGCTGCTTTATTTTCATTCTTCATAAACAAACCCATGGCCATATTTACAAGAACACTTCGAATTTAAGAGCAAGAAAGGCAACAGTTTTATTATGCGGTGTAAACTTTGTTTGCCCAAGACGCCTGAATTGGCAGCTTACAAAAGCTAAACATCAAACCTGTGTGAGCATGTTGAGGTAAGTTAAATACTACTTTTTTTACGTAATTATTATTCTGTTGCGCTGCATCAGCGTGTGACATTGCTAATGTTGGTTAGCACTAAGATCAGAAATTAACAGGAACTTAGAACAAAATTGTCAATGCACAATTAACGTTAAGCTATTACCAGTGTCACGATTTACTAAAGTCTATGAAAAGAGTTAGAATTGTTCTGCAGCAGATGTCGTGTTAGAATTGGGCATTACTGTATAACCAATCATACACTTTTGTTGAGAATGCGGTGTCCATTCAAAACATTTTGATTTGTCACTGAGTTCAACGCGTGAGCTGACTCTGCATTTGCGATTTCTCTCATTATCGTAAGTTAAATGACAAATTGTAATAGATTTTTTTAAATAAATAAAATAATTACTCGGTAAATTTTACTTAGAGTAAAATTTTAGAAGAGTTACTTTATACTTTTACTTAAGTAGATTTTTTGATCAGTACTTTTATTTGTACTTGAGTAAAATTTTATTGAAGTAACAGTACTTTTACTTGAGTAGCATATTTTATTACTCTTTCCACCTCTGGTTAACAGTTAGAAAAAAACGTCTGGGTGTGTAAAATTTGATTACAAATACACGTGATGGCATGACAATCACACAAATGTTTATGCGATGGCAATGTACACATCACAGGACTGAGAAAGGTTCCTGCACTTCAGCCAATCTTTTATATAAACAAAACAAAGAGACTTTAAGGTTTTTACTTAATATCAATCAGATCAGAAGTAACTAGTAACTAGCTACTTAAGTATGTTTTCCATCAGATACTTTTTACTCTTACTCAAGTAACTATTGGGATTGTTACTTTTACTCTATACCTCGACATCATGGTTCAAGCACCCAGACCCTGCAATCATACAAGCATTTAATTTATTCCAATTAATCCATAACTCCTTTCCCTTCCCCGACTTTTCTCTCCTCCCCATTTTCTTGCTGCACTGCTTTAAGAGCATGCTCCATCCAAAGCTACCTCAACAGTATTACATTTTTCCACAACCTCATTTACGGATCTCCCTCCCAAGCCATAGAAATGCTCTATCTATGCCTCATTTATTTAACTTATATCCTGCACTTTACTGTTTATACAACCTAATTCATGCCGTAAAATTGAACCCTAACCTTTAAACTAACCCTAACTAAAATCCGAACGTTAACCTAACCCTTACCTGAAATGGATATTGGCCGGGAATCAAGCCAAGTTCAACTGCTTGGAAGGCAGCTATGCTCACCACTATACCACCAACTATTGACAAACTAGTGAGTGTCCCTACCCTTACTACAATATCATCCTCCATATTGCATTCCGTTGCATTGTACTTGTACTTTGAATCTAATATAATATCCGAACTACCATACTGCTCAAAGGCTTTAAACACACACATCCTTATAAACTACAATCCTGATAAATAAACCAAGTGTGTCTCGCATGAGCATCAGAGTGAAAACAAACTGAAGCCATTTCCTTTCAGTACAAGTCAATGGGAAAAAGCCAAACTTTGAAATTTGTTTCCTCAGAAATTGCATTATTTACACAAACGGTTTTAATGATTTTGAAAGTGATTTTGAGTCTATACAGTGAGCAAACTGAAAGAATTTTTTTTTGTTAAAATTTATTTTCATGTGGCTCAATTTTATCCTAAAAAACAGTTACAGATTAAAAGAGTTGACTGGACTTACCGCTGTCGTCATGTCACAAGAAAAATCATTTACGCGGTGTCAACCATGATCAATCGCTCTGCACCAAAGCAGCAACCTGTTTACAAAGAGCTAACAGTGCTACATCATCATTGATAAAGCAGTAATGCTAATTTGAAGTTGTGATTGACTGTACATTCTTTCCACTCCCCCTCATATTGTACACATTCTGTCCTGGTGGGTTAATTCTTCAGCACCATAAAAGGGTAAAAAGCTCAACTTTCTGAAAAGCTTTTAATCTTTAGAAACAGATTGCCAGGCTGTCCTCAAAATGCACAGAAAGTCTTTCAAACTGAGATTGACACCTCTGCTGATAGCCCATCAGTGCTGTTAATGCTAACATGAGCTTTCACAGGCACTGCATGTATCACCATCAACCACATGGATTTCTTCCCAGTCTGGATTAATTATGGCCACTAAAACCGCCTGTGTGTGTGAAAAAACTATCATTACGCAGGGATTTTGCTGCCACTCCTAGTCACGATCTCTTTGTGCTCTACTGTGTGGGATAACACTGACGCCTTTCATGGACACTCACCAAAATGGCTCTCCCACTGGCAAAGGATTGAATATCTGGCTTTTACTTTGCCAAAGCTAAATGGCCGATCTAAACAGTCTGGCAATGCATGAACTTATGGTTTGACCTTTTCTGCTGGCCCATGTCTTTGACATCTTTTTCTCTGTTGTCTTCACACTTATCTTTTTAGTCTTGTTTTCTTCCAACCCAAGTCTTTTACTATTCTTTGGTACAATTTGAGGTGTACTTTTTCACTTTTCTTCTCAATGTAACCAGTTGGTTCAGGTTTTCCTTTGAAGAACTATAATTGGTCATGCTCCTGTGGTGTAAAGGACACTGCACATGGCACAAACTGAGCACAAATTAAACAGTTCCTGCAATTTCCTCCAAATTCACTTTCTGTCTCATCTTTTTTCAAATCCTCCTGGTCGTCACGTCACCGCTCCCTAATGTTAACCAATGCCGTATGAAAATATTAGTGAATCATTACGATTATTTTTTTTTTACTATTATTATTATTATTATTATTATTATTATTATTATTAATATTAATATCATTAATATATATTATTATTATTATTAACACTTAAGGTATGTTCACATCGAACGCGGTTCGCGCAGAAAAAAAGCCCTACGCGCGAGTGAATGCACGCGTGTGTTTACTTTCCGTTTGATCGCCCGATCCGCGCTGCAGAGCCGCTGAATGCACGCATGACATTCAGGTGTTGACTGGAATGCGCGGATCAGTGGGAGGAGCTACAGGTTCAGCAGCGGTGGTTTGGAAAATGGCGGACGGGATTGTAAAGTTAATTATCTGCATCACTAAGCTTTGAAATGCTCCAAAACATCAAAAAACGTGTTCGGGGCTGTGACTAGGAGCTTAGAATCCTACAAAGAGGCACCCTGCTCGGTGTGGTTCACCTACATTTTCACAGGAGCTTCAGTTTGGACCGCAGTCGCGTTCAGCGGGAGCTTCGACTGATCCAACCCCAGGTCCTAAGCTGTTGCACGGGCAGCTCCAGCAGGAAACCCGCGCGTCTGTCTCTGGTCAGTATTCATGATAAATTCTGTGTAAATAATGACCAAGAACCTCCTAACCTAACGAACGGACAGGACTTTAATAAAAAGATAAATAACTTTCGTTTTTAACAATTAAAACAACATGTTAAAAATGCTGTAATCATATAATGTAAATACTGTATTTGTTTAATATTAAAAATTTAGATTTATACAGTACAATATTGTATTTCTAAGTAATCTCAAATGAACTATAGATTAACTTGGTTCTTGTGAAGCGATAAACTGTATTTAACAGTGGTTTTCTTTAGTTTTTATTACACTATACTCATTTATTAAAGTAAAACATAACTTATAGTTGTACTTGTGGTGAATATATATTCCACAGCAACATCAGAATTACCAAAACATGTTAACCTTAAAATACTTAAATGTAGTACAGTTAAAACACTGCTGTTATGTGTAAATGTCAGGGTTTTTTAATTGCTAGAGTTTGAATAATAAAACTTGTTAAACAGTGGATTGAATGTAATACTGATGGTGAAACAAGTAAATCAGAGCAAAGGCTAAATACAGGTAAAGTTAGAAAGTTTAAACAGTAATGATGTTGTTGAAGACACCAGTGTAGTACAAACACATTTGCCATCATGGATCTGCAATCAGTTCTGCAACTAAAGTTCTGTTCTGTCTTCTCTCCTTCTTTCAGATTGACGGTGGAGACTCCAACCTGGTCATCATCAGCATCTTCATTGCTGGTATTTCCTGAGATTCCAAGATCGTCTCGGATGCTGGGACTGCAGTCTGGAACTGTTTGGTAGAGCAGTTTATGGCTGGACTCTTCACTGATGAATGGAGGTCCATCACTGAAGGTTGTTTGGTGGAGGAGTTAATGGCTGTGCTCCTCACTGATGAATGGAGGTCCATCACTGAAGGTTGTTTGGTGGAGGAGTTAATGGCTGTGCTCCTCACTGATGAATGGAGGTCCATTGCTGAAGGTTGTGAGGAGAAGAGGAGTCTCTTTAGAGGTCCTGCTCTGCTTGGAAGCACTGGACGAATATGTTAAAGGGTTTCTCTAGAGCCCAGCTGATGGTTTCATTAAAGCCTTGTTTCGAACTCTCGTGATTTCCATGATTCATGAAATGTTCTTGTTTTCAAAGAATAAATGGAGTCAACCTCCAAATAAAACCCATGTCTCAAAGCTTCTTTCTCATTACACAACACCAGTCCGATCACACATAGCAAAGCTTTATTGTAGGTGTATTTACAGTACAATATCATTAAAATAAATGTTTGGAATAAACATTCCGTTTGTAGCAATGAAATTACATTTTATTTACCTTAAATATATGAAAGCACTTTTTTTGATAGTACAGATAGATTTAAACCTAGTTTTGATAATTATGAATATATATATATATATATATATATATATATATATATATATATATATAAAATTTCTTCCAAGCAAGGTGCTTTTATATATTCTTTTATTATTAAATACATTTATTAATAAATAAAATTTATTCTTTTAAATTATTATTTATAATAAACTATTATTTATAACTTTAATATCATGAAGATGATCAGAGAGCACTGGCAGTTCACGTAAAGTTTTAATGACAGTCCATCACTGTTTTAATTCCAGACGGTCTCGGAGCTGCAGACGTCACAGCTACAGCAAGCTCCTGATTGGTCAGCGCGGCGCAGAAAATCTGCCGAAGTTCAATTTTTTGAACTCGAGCGATACGCGCGCGGTTCACCCGTCTACGGCCGGCCCGCCTCCTGTGCGCGGCTCACAACACGCATATCACCCATTCATGCGGCTCAATACGCGCCTATCGCGGCAACCGCGCCGCTCAATTCGCGTTTACCGCGCCGCTGAAGCCTCAGACGCGCGCAAACGCGTCTTTGCATTGACTTAACATGGAAACCATCCGCGATTACCGCGCGAACCGCATTCGATGTGAACGTACCTTTACGGTTTTTTTATGCTTTACTAAAGCTACATTGTGGGTGTTTACATTTTTAAAATTTTTAATCTGTGAATTTTACTCAACACAGAATTTGGCAATTGTGTTTTAAAGTGTATTTTAATCTTCATTATAGAACACTTCATAGAGCCCAAGATTCACAAAGCATTTTGATTCTTTTTATTTTTATAATAAATTACCTTCAAGTTGTTATTTAATTGAAAAGTAGCGGCCAGGAGACCAGAAGAGGACAGGGAGGGAGGCCGCACCAGGTGCAGTGGAGCCAGCACCCGGCCCCGCACACACCCCGACCAGCAGCCCCAGACCCCTCCCCCAGTCATCCATTCATTCATCACTCCATCCATGCACCCATTCATACATGAAGGGCGGGCAGTCACCGTCTGGCAGTGGACACACACCCCCAGGACAGAAGATGGAGACGGCCCGCCCACCCACCCCCCTTCATCTGCTTCCAATTGGGGTGTAGTGTAGGTGTTAGTGTACATGTTGAAGAGGTAAGTTGCATTAAAAATGGGGAGTGATGACCTGGAGCATCTCTGTTCATTGATGGATGATGTCCAGGCACCACCCCCCCAGTCCCTACTTGTCTAATATGTAGTAAAATAAGAGGGCAGTCTTCTCCGTCCTAGAATTGGGGAGGGGCCTGAATATAGGGCCTGATCTGTAATAGGCTGACCCCCACCCCCAATCCGCGACAGAGACCCCCAGGGTCCTATGAGTGAGGGGGATGGAAATGTACCGGGAACCGATGCAGGACCATGCCGGCAAGCCACCCGTCCCCCGCCACCCGGGGGGTCACGGAAGACTCACCAAGGGCGGATGCGGGCAACCAGGCGGCAACTGCACCTCTTCGAAGCTCATCAATACACAATCTAAACACGCTCACACATACAATCACCCGCACTCATCCACCCACCCTTACACTCACACGCATGCGCACACACACATTCACCCACTCACACCCCCCTGCACATGCACACCCACACACACATGCACACACCCACACACATCCATTCCCGCAGAAGCCGTCAGCACCCAACAGGGCAAGAGCAGTAGCCCCCCCAGGGACAGGACAACTAACTACATGTCGCCTGAGAGGAGAGGGCAGTTCCGCTCGAATCACACTCATCCAAAAGGAGGGACCGGTCATCTGTTGAGATCCTCTGAGCAAGATTCAGTGCAAAAGGGGCATTAAAAAAGATAACAAATATCAACCATTTATGTGAAGGCAGAAAATGTTTCCGGGTGAGATAGTTTAATAAGATGTTGTTATATTGAGTGATGCTTAGT
>SRMA01026159.1:13189-33684 GCA_007224835.1 Danionella cerebrum
GGGAGTTGGTCTAAATGACTTGTAGTCACATAGGGAACATTATATGTCACTGACCCCTCCATAGCAACCGTACTGGTTACCATAGCAACCAAAATGACACATCTCTATCTCAGCTTAGTAAAATGAGAGAGACACGAGAGCGGGTCTAAATGACTTGTAGTCACAGAGGGAACATTATATAATGTCACTGACCCCTCCATAGCAACCATACTGGGTACCATAGCAACCAAATTGGCATATCCCTATATCAGCTTTGGAAAATGCTAGAGACATGGGGTTTGTTTTGTTTCACTCATAGTGACACTGGGAACAATCTATTATTTAAATGACCTGTCCTGAGCGACCAGACTTTTTACCACAGCAACGCAATTGCCATATCTTTATCTTAGGTTAGGCAAATGCTAGACAGAATTTCAACGTACTTATAACTTTCAGCTTCCACTTTAAACTTTTGACACTTTAAACTTTCAAAAGTTTCACCTTGAGCTTCCACTTTCTATTTTTGACACTTTCAACTTTACAATGCTTCACCTTTCAACTTTATACCTTTTCAACTTTAAAATGTTTCACCTTTCAGCCTCCACTTTCATCTTTTGATATTTTCAACTTTACAAATGTTTCACCTTTCAGCTTCCACTTTCAACTTTTGACACTTCCAACTTTCTAATATTTTAACATTCAGCTTCCACTTTCAACTTTACATATTTCAACTTCACAATGTTTCAGCTTCAGCTTTCAAATTTTGACATTTTCAACTTTATAATGTTTCACCTTTTAGCTTGAACTTTCAACTTTTGACACTTTAACTTTCTAATGTTTTTTTCTTTCAGCTCCTACTTTTAATTTTTAACACTTTCTACTTTCTAATTTTTCACCCTTCAGCATCCACTTTCAACTTTACATATTTCAAATTTACAATGTTTCAGCTTCAGCTTTTGAAACTTTCTAATGTTTCACTCTTCAGCCAAGGAATTCAGCAATTTGAGCATTCCCTTTCAGCTCTCTGCATTCACACGCATTTTCCGCTAGGAAATGCACTTTCTAGTTATTAGTGTGAATGCAGAGGCATTCACACTATTGTTATCCTACGTATTTATTATTCCGCTTCTTCTTCTTTTTATTATTCCCCCCCCTTTTTCCAACCCTAACTACTCCCGCATACTTTGGCCAAGAAACACCAAACGTCAAAACGTTCAGCTTTTTTCAGACTAGGTTGCTATTACGTTTCACTTTTCAAACTTTTATACTTTTTATAATATTTAACTTTATTCAAATTATTCTTCCCATTGAAATGAATGGGGATATTCTTCAACCTTCCTTTAAACTTTCACTTCTTTCAACCTTTATAACTTCAGCATACTTTCCACTAGAGAAACCATTCAAACTTTAAATAAATCTACACCCTTTCATCTATTAGATGCATATTTCAACTTTTTTATATATTTTATACATTTTTATTAATCGCAGTTTAAGTTTCATGAAGATTTCCAATTTGAAACTAATTCTGCTCCACTCTAGCTTCCACTCTAATTTTTCACATCTCAAACTTCATCATCTATTCTTCTTTCTTAAACTAAATTTTAACCTTTATGCACAAAATTTATATTAAAGTAGTAGAGAGATTTGTCCTCTTTTTGAAAATGCAGTTGTTTCTTTCATAGGACCTACGGTTTTTAAACTAGGAGGGCTAAACCTTAACGAGGGAAGAAAATTGCTTCATTAAGATCAAGGCATTTCACCCAGAAAATGATCCTTGAAAGTTTTAAATTAAGGCTTTTTCTAACTCGCCATAACTAATAGAATTTTCCACATATCTTGAAAAATTTACACCATAATCTTCATTGAGGCCTTCTGCTTCTCACAAAGAAAGAATCATCTCGATATGTCTTACGGTTCTTCTGTAATGTTTATTTGTTTGAGGCATGGTCTACATCTGAGAAATGTCTCCTCGATTCAAAAAGTGGCAGTTGGAGGCAGCTGTTAATCAACTAATTTGAATAACGAAATTTGATTGGCTTAGCCTTCTCATAGACTGACAATGGGCCATAGAGATGCATTGCTGCCATTCATTTCAATGGGGCAATTGATTCCCATACGATCCTATTGTAAAAGAGCTTTTGTATTTGGTTCACAATGGAGAGTCATAGCAAGATTGAGGATGCATATAACTAATCCAGCCAATCATTGCTTATGATTTAACATAAATTCATCAAGCCACGCCCACTTTTAAACATCATTTTTGAATGTCAAATATCTTCTAAGTGGAACATCGTAGAAACATGGGAGTTGTTTTATATTGATCTAAGTTGAATGTAGATTACAACATGATGTCACTAACTCATCCATAGCAACCAGATTATTTACCATAGCAACCAAATTGACACATCTCTATCTCAGCTTAGGGAAATGCGAGAGACACAGGAGTTGGTCTAAATCACTTGTAGTCACACAGGGAACATTATATATTGTCACTGACCCCTCCATAGCAACCAAACTGGTTACCATAGCAATCATATTGACACATATCTATCTCAGCTTAGGAAAATGCTAGAGACCTGGGGGTGAGTTTGTTTCACTAATAGCGACCCCGGAAACATTCATTGAGGTAGCGGACCCCTCCATAGCAACCATACTGGTTACCATAGCAACCCATTTGGCACATCTCTATCTCAGCTTAGGAAAATGCTAGAGACACAGGAGTTTGTCTAATTGACTTGTTGTCAAACGGGGAACCTTATATAATATCAATGAACCCTCCATAGCAACCATACTGGTTACCATAGCAACCCAATTGACACATCTCTATCTAGGTTTAGGAAAATGAGAGAGACACGGGAGTTGGTCTAAATGACTAGTAGTCACACAGGGAACCTTATATAATGTCAATGACCCCTCCATAGCAACCATACTGGTTACCATAGCAACCCAATTTACACATCTCTATCTCAGCTTTGGAAAATGCTAGAGACATGGGGGTTGGTGTAATTTACTTGTAGTCACACAGGGATCAATATGTTGTGTCAATGACTCCTTCATAGCAACCATACTGGCTACCATAGCAACCCAATTGACACATATTTATCTCAGCTTAGGAAAGTGTGAGAGAGACAGGAGTTGGTCTAATTGATTTGTAGTCACACAGGGAACATTATATGATGCCAATGACCCCTCCATAGCAACCAGTCTGGTTACTATAGCAACCCAACTGATACATCTCTACCTCAGCTTAGGAGAATGCTAGAGACATGGGGGTGAGTTTGTTTCACTAATAGTGACCCCAGGAACATTCACTGATGTAATGGACCCCTCCATAGTAACCATACTGGTTACCATAGTAACCAAATTGACACATCTTTATCTCAGCTTAGGACAGTGCGAGAGACACGGGAGTTGGTCTAATTTACTTGTAGTCACACAGGGAAAAATATATAAAGTCAATGACCCCTCCATAGCAACCATACTGGTTAGCATAGCAACCCAATTTACACATCCCTATCTCAACTTTGGAAAATGCTAGAGACATGGGGGTGAGTTTGTTACACTAATAGTGACCCTGGAAACATTCATTGAGGTAGCGGACTCCTCCATGGCAACCAGGCTGGTTACCATAGCAACCCAATTGACACATCTCTATCTCAGCTTAGGAAAATGCTAGAGACACGGGAGTTGGTCTAAATGACTTGTAGTCACACAGAGAACATTATATAATGTCACTGACCCTCCATAGAAACCATACTGGTTACCATGGCAACCAAATTGACAAATCTCTATCTCAGCTTAGGAAAATGCTAAAGACATGTGGGTTGGTGTAATTTTCTTGTAGTCACACAGAGATCAATATATAATGTCAATGATCCTCCATAGCAACCATATTGGTTACCATAGCAACCAAATTGGCATATCTCCAACTCAGCTCAGGGAAATGCTAGAGACACGGGGGTTGATTCATTTCCCTCAGAGTGACACAGGGAACATTCTATTATGTATTTGACCTGTCCAAAGCAACCAGACTTTTTACCAAAGCAACGCATATGCCATTTCTCTATCTTAGTTTATGAAAATGCTAGACAGAATTTCATCTTACTAAAATTTTACCTTTCAGCTTCCACTTTCAACTGTTGTACACTTTCAACTTTCCAAATGTTTCACCTTTCAGCTTCCACTTTCTACTTTTGATGCTTTCAACTTTACAATGCTTCACCTTTGAACTTTTGACACTTTCAACTTTCTGTTTCACTTTTCTTCTTCCACTTTCAAATTTATACATTTTCAACTTTATAATGTTTCACCGTTCGGCCTCCACTTTCAACTTCTGACACTTTCAGCTTTCAAATCTTTCACCTTTCAGCTTCACTTTTCAACTTTTGAAACTTCCGACTTTCAAATCTTTCAGCTTCATTTTTCAACTTTTGAAACTTTCAAATATTTTACCTTTCAGCTTCACCTTTCAACTTTAGATTTTTTTCAGATACTTTCAGCCTGCTTTCATTTTCAGCTCTCTGCATTCACACGCATTTTCCGCTAGGAAATGCATATTCTAGTTATTATTCTTCTTCTTCTCTTTTCTTCTGACAAAAATTCTACGCACTACTCCTCCTAGCCCGTTCGAGCTACAACCACGAAACTTTCCACGGTCGTCCAGACTGTTCCCACTCGAGTTGCTATATCTCTTCGGACCGATTGGACCAGCGGTTTCCGTATAAATCGCGAATTTCGGCCCAAAAATCGCTCAAGTCATTCCCTATGGGAGACCTAGAGTGGTGATGTCATCGCCCACTCTAACTTTGAACAAGCTCAGTCTTGTTGCTACTTGCACTGTTTTCTCAACTAAAAATTAACCTTTACACACACATTTATACCTAAATGGTAGAGATTTTTGTCCTCTTTCAGTTGGTGCTGTTTTCATTTTTAAAAAACACACGGTTTTTACTCCAGGTGGCCTAAACCACAAGGAGTGCACATAATTGCTCCATTCACCTCCATTCAAAAATTCTGGTGGATTCTGTTCAAAATCTCAATGGCAGGCTATTTTTAACTCGCCATAAATCATTCACACTTTATCACAGCTTCACAAAATTTACACCATTCTCTTCCTTAAAATCTTGGGATTCTAACAGTAAAAGAAATATTCCAATACCTCTGTTCATTCTTTCGTAATGTTTATTTGTTTGAGGGTATGGATTTCTCTAAAATGAGCAGTTACCCAGAATCAAATGAAGGCTATTTGTAGCTCGCCATAATTTTTTTATTTCTAATCACACCTTCACAAAAATTACAGCATTCTCTTCGTTAGGGTCTTCTGCTTCTTACAAAGAAAGAATCATTTCGATATGTCTTACGGTTCTTCTATAATCTTTATTTGTTTGAGGCATGGAAATTGGATTTTCTCCAGCAGATTTGCCATCGTTTGAAAATCTGACAGTTGAGTCAGCTGACTCGTTTGAAAATCTGGCAGTTGATGACTCCAGGTGCAGCTGATTTCAAATAAGTAGGTCAAAGGTGTCTCATTGACTTTCAATGGCCCATTGAAATGAATGGAGCATGAACCCCATAGATCCTAATGTAAAAGAGCTTCTGTAATTGATTGACACTGGAAAGTCATACAAGCATTAAGGAAGCAAATTACTTATCCAGCCCATCATTGCTTGTGAATTAACATAAATTAATTAAGCCACACCCACTTTTTGACATAACTTTCAATGTCAAATATCTTCTAAACGGAACACAGTAGAGACATGGGGGTTGCTTTATATTATTCTAAATGAAAAGTAGATAACAACATGATGTCACTAACTCCTCCATAGCAACCAAATTGTTTACCATAGCAACTATATAGCCACATCTCTATCTTAGCTTAGGAAAATGCTAGAGACTTGGGGGCTGGTAAGCTTCACCCATACTGACAGCTGAAACATATTATGTGAATGACACCTCCATAGCAACCAGACTGGTTACCATAGCAACCAATATGGCATGTCTCTATCTCAGCTTAGGAAAATCATAGAGAGATGGGGTTGCTGTATTTTACCCGTATAGATATGGGGAGCAATATATTAGGTCAGCGACCCCTCCATAGCAACCAAACTGGTTACCATAGCAACCAATATGGCGCAGCTCTATCTCAGCTTTGGAAAGTCATAGAGACATGGGGTTGATGTATTGACATGGGGAATAATGTGTTAGGTCACTGACCCCTCCATAGCAACCAGACTTGTTACCATAGCAACCAATTTTGCATGTACCTATCTCAGCTCAGGAAAATCATAGAGACATGGGGTTGCTGTAATTTACTTGTATTCATATGGGGAACAATATATTAGGTCAGCGACCCCTCCATAGCAACCACACTGTTACCATAGCAACCAATATGGCGTATCTCTATCTCAGCTTACGAAAGTCATAGAGACATGGGGTTGGTGTATTTTACTCGTGTTGACATGGGGAACAATATGTTAGGTTACTGACCCCTCCATAGCAACCAGACTTGTTACCATAGCAACCAATTTTGCATGTACCTATCTCAGCTTATGAGAATCATAGAGACATGAGGGTTGGATTATGTTATTGTTGCGGAATTGACAACATTTTAAAAAATAGGTATTAACAGTACCAACGCAAGCCAACATCGAAGTTTGCGTGCAAACTTTAAAATCTAGTTATTATTCTTCTTATTCTTCTTCTTCTGACAAAAATTCTACCGTCAACTCCTCCTAGCCCGTTTGCGCTACAGCCACGAAACTTTCCACACACCTCAAAGCTGTTCTGTAGATTTATGCTATGTCTTTTCGGACCGATTTGACCAGCGGTTTCCGTAAAAATCGCGAATTTCGGCCCAAAAATCGCCCAAGTCATTCCCTATGGGGGCCCTAGAGTGGTGATGTCATCGCTCACTCTAACTTTGAGCAAGTTCAGTCTTGTTGCTACTTGCACTGTTTTCTCAACTAAAAATTAACCTTTACACACACATTTTATACCTAAATGGTAGAGATTTTTGTCCTCTTTCAGTTGGTGCTGTTTTCATTTTTAAAAAACACACGGTTTTTACTCAAGGTGGCCTAAACCACAACAAGTGCACATAATTGCTCCATTCACCTCCATTCAAAAATTCTGGTGGACTCTGTTTAAAATCTCAATCGCAGGCTATTTTTAACTCGCCATAAATCATTCAAACTTTATCACAGCTTCACAAAATTTACACCATTCTCTTCCTTAAAATCTTGGGATTCTAACAGGGAAAGAAATATTTCAATACCTCTGGTCATTCTTTCGTAATCCTTATTTGTTTGGAGGTATGGATTTCTCTGAAATGAGCAGTTGCACAGAATCAAATGAAGGCTATTTTTAGCTCGCCATAATTTTTTTATTTCTAATCACACCTTCACAAAAGTTACAGCATTCTCTTCGTTAGGGTCTTCTGCTTCTGACAAAGAAAGAATCATTTCGATATGTCTTACGGTTCTTCTATAATCTTTATTTGTTTGAGGCATGGAAATCAGATTTTCTCCAGCAGATTTGCCATCGTTTGAAAATCTGACAGTTGAGTCAGCTGACTCGTTTGAAAATCTGGCAGTTGATAACTCCAGGTGCAAGCTGATTTCAAATAAGTAGGTCAAAGGTGTCTCATAGACTTTCAATGGCCCATTGAAATGAATGGAGCATGAACCCCATAGATCCTATTGTAAAAGAGCTTCTGTAATTGATTGACACTGGAAAGTCATACTAGCATTAAGGATGCAAATCACTTATCCAGCCAATCATTGCTTGTGATTTAACATAAAATAATTAAGCCACACCCACTTTGACATAACTTTCGATGTCAAATATCTTCTAAACAGAACACAGTACAGACATGGGGGTTGCTTTATATTATTCTAAATGGAAAGTAGATTACAACATGATGTCACTGACTTCTCCATAGCAACCAAATTGTTTACCATAGCAACTAAATTGGCATATCTCTATCTTCGGTTAGGAAAATGCTAGAGACTTGGGGGTTGGTAAGCTTCACCCATACTGACAGCTGAAACATTATATCATGTCAATGACGCCTCCATAGCAACCAGACTGGTTACCATAGCAACCAATATGGCATGCCTCTCTCTCAGCTTAGGAAAATCATAGAGACATGGGGGTTGCCGTATTTTACCCGTATTGATATGGGGAACAATATGTTAGGTCAGCGACCTCTCCATAGCAACCAGACTGGTTACCATAGCAACCAATATGGCGCAGCTCTATCTCAGCTTTGAAAAGTCATAGAGACATGGGGGTTGATGTATTGACATGGGGAACAATGTGTTAGGTCACTGACCCCTCCATACCAACCAGACTGGTTACCATAGCAACCAATATGGCATGTCTCTCTCTCAGCTTAGGAAAATCATAGAGACATGGGGGTTGCCGTATTTTACCCGTATTGATATGGGGAACAATATGTTAGGTCAGCGACCTCTCCATAGCAACCAGACTGGTTACCATAGCAACCAATATGGCGTAGCTCTATCTCAGCTTTGGAAAGTCATAGAGACATGGGGGTTGATGTATTGACATGGGGAACAATGTGTTAGGTCACTGACCCCTCCATAGCAACCAGACTGGTTACCATAGCAACCAATATGGCATGTCTCTATCTCAGCTTAGGAAAATCATAGAGAGATGGGGGTTGCTGTATTTTACCCGTATAGATATGGGGAGCAATATATTAGGTCAGCGACCCCTCCATAGCAACCACACTGGTTACCATAGCAACCAATATGGCGCAGCTCTATCTCAGCTTTGGAAAGTCATAGAGACATGGGGGTTGATGTATTGACATGGGGAACAATGTGTTAGGTCACTGACCCCTCCATAGCAACCAGACTGGTTACCATAGCAACCGATTTTGCATGTACCTATCTCAGCTCAGGAAAATCATAGAGACATGGGGGTTGCTGTAATTTACTTGTATTCATATGGGGAACAATATATTAGGTCAGCGACCCCTCCACAGCAACCACACTGTTACCATAGCAACCAATATGGCGTATCTCTATCTCAGCTTACGAAAGTCATAGAGACATGGGGGTTGGTGTATTTTACTCGTGTTGACATGAGGAACAATATGTTAGGTCACTGACCCCTCCATAACAACCAGACTGGTTACCATAGCAACCAATTTGCATGTACCTATCTCAGCTTATGAGAATCATAGAGACATGGGGGTTGGATTATGTTATTGTTGCGGAATTGACAACATTAAAAAAAAGGTATTAACGGTACCAACGCAAGCCAACATCGAAGTTTGCGTGCAAACTTTAAAATCTAGTTATTATTCTTCTTCTTCTCTTTTCCTACGTCAAAAATTTACAACGCTTCTCCTCCTAGCCCTTTCGAGCTACAGCCACGAAACTTTCCACGGTCGTCCAAGCTGTTCCCACTCGAGTTGCTATGTCTTTTCGGACCGGTTTGACCAGCGGTTTCCGTAAAAATCGCGAATTTCGGCCCAAAAATCGCCCAAGTCATTCCCTATGGGAGCCCTAGAGTGGTGATGTCATCGCTCACTCTAACTTTGAGCAAGCTCAGTCTTGTTGCTACTTGCACTGTTTTCTCAACTAAAAATTAACCTTTACACACACATTTTATATCTAAATGGTAGAGATTTTTGTCCTCTTTCAGTTGGTGCTGTTTTCATTTTTAAAAAACACACGGTTTTTACTCCAGGTGGCCTAAACCACAAGAGTGCACATAATTGCTCCATTCACCTCCATTCAAAAATTCTGGTGGATTCTGTTCAAAATCTCAATCGCAGGCTATTTATAACTCGTCATAAATCATTCAAACTTTATCACAGCTTCACAAAACTTACACCATTCTCTTCCTTAAAATCTTGTGATTCTAACAGTAAAGGAAATATTTTAATGTGTCTTGTCCTTCTTCGTAATCCTTATTTGTTTGGAGGTATGGATTTCTCAGAAATGAGCAGTTGCACAGAATCAAATGAAGGCTATTTATAGCTCGCCATAATTTTTTTATTTCTAATCACACCTTCACAAAATTTACAGCATTCTCTTTGTTAGGGTCTTCTGCTTCTGACAAAGAAAGAATCATTTCGATATGTCTTACGGTTCTTCTATAATCTTTATTTGTTTGAGGCATGGAAATCAGATTTTCTCCAGCAGATTTGCCATCGTTTGAAAATCTGACAGTTGACTTTCCAGCTGCAGCTGACTCGTTTGAAAATCTGGCAGTTGATAACTCCAGGTGCAAGCTGATTTCAAATAATTAGGTCAAAGGTGTCTCATTGACTTTCAATGGCCCATTGAAATGAATGGAGCATGAATCCCATAGATCCTATTGTGAAAGAGCTTCTGTAATTGATTGACACTGGAAAGTCATACTAGTATTAAAGAAGCAAATCACTTATCCAGCCAATCATTGCTTGTGATTTAACATAAAATAATTAAACCACACCCACTTTTTGACATAACTTTCGATGTCAAATATCTTCTAAACAGAACACAGTACAGACATGGGGGTTGCTTTATATTATTCTAAATGTAAAGTAGATTACAACATGATGTCACTGACTCCTCCATAGCAACCAAATTGTTTACCATAGCAACTAAATTGGCATATCTCTATCTTGGGTTAGGAAAATGCTAGAGACTTGGGGGTTGGTAAGCTTCACCCATACTGACAGCTGAAACATTATATCATGTCAATGACGCCTCCATAGCAACCAGACTGGTTACCATAGCAACCAATATGGCATGACTCTCTCTCAGCTTAGGAAAATCATAGAGACATGGGGGTTGCCGTATTTTACCCGTATTGATATGGGGAACAATATGTTAGGTCAGCGACCTCTCCATAGCAACCAGACTGGTTACCATAGCAACCAATATGGCGCAGCTCTATCTCAGCTTAGGAAAGTCATAGAGACAAGGGGGTTTATGTATTGACATGGGGAACAATGTGTTAGGTCAGCGACCCCTCCATAGCAACCAAACTGGTTACCATAGCAACCAATATGGCACAGCTCTATCTCAGATTAGGAAAGTCATAGAGACATGGGGGTTGATGTATTGACATGGGGAACAATGTGTTAGGTCACTGACCCCTCCATAGCAACCAGACTGGTTACCATAGCAACCAATTTTGCATGTACCTATCTCAGCTTCAGGAAAATCATAGAGACATGGGGGTTGATGTATTTTACTCGTATTGACATGGGGAACAATATGTTAGGTCACTGACCCCTCCATAGCAACCAGACAGGTTACCATAGCAACCAATATGGAGCATCTCTATCTCAGATTAGGAAAGTCATAGAGACATGGGGGTTGATGTATTTTACTCGTATTGACATGGGGTCCAATATGTTAGGACACAGACCCCTCCATAGCAACCAGACTGGTTACCATAGCAACCAATTTTGCATGTACCTATCTCAGCTTATGAGAATCATAGAGACATGGGGGTTGGATTATGTTATTGTTGCGGAATTGACAACATTTAAAAAAAAGGTATTAACGGTACCAACGCAAGCCAACATCGAAGTTTGCGTGCAAACTTAAAATCTAGTTAGCTTTGATATTTTTTGACACACAAAACAGACATTACAAGAGCGATGACACATAATTGGCTAGGTAATTAAAATACAAGTTTAAGAAAAGGTGTGATTGAATTTCAGTTTAATTTTTCAGATCCCAAATCGGTGCCATCTAGTGGTGAAAAGGAAGGGTAACCCCTGGAGCTGTGATATGGCCTGTGGTTTTCAAAGCGCTGGCACAAAAAAAGTGTTTCTTTAAATTTTATATAATTTTATTTTTTGTCTGAACACTTAATTTTTGTGGAAAAAAAATGTTTGTGTTATGTAATTAAAGAATATGAAAGAAAAAAAGAAGCTGGGGTTTTACTATGAAAATAATATATCAAGCATTGCCACAAAAAAAAACTGATTAAAGGTAATTTATTAGAGCAAATTGTAAAAAACGCTTAAAACGCCCCAGACTTTAAAGGGTTAAACATACATAACAAGCATTTTTTTGACTCCTATTTTAATCACATCTGAAGTCATACACACTGGTTGGTATGTATTGGCTGGGTATTGTGACCAATTCGTCAATTCGATTCTTATTTTTATGGTTTGATTCGATTTAATTTCATATTATTCATAATTTTCCAACCTGCTTATTCCCTTTTTGGTGTAACGGGGGTCTGCCGCGCAGCACAGATAGGCGGGGGTACACCCTGAACAGGTCGATTAGATAAACATTTTTAATTTAATTAGTTTTGCAGACATGGGATCCATTTTTTGATAAATGCTGGTAACTGAAACTTTATAAATAATAATAGGGTGCACAGAGTTGTTTATTTTACGCAAATTTTATTTTAACGAGAGGTGAATATTCATATCCTCGTATGTGAAGCACACGCATTTCCCGAATGAAGATTGTTGCGTTAAACTGAAGATCGATTAAAATCTGAGAATCCATATATTTTTTTTTTACCGAGCCCTAATTACCACTTTTACAAGATTACAAGTCTACATCTTCCTGGGAAAACCTCATTTGAAGAAGAAATCAAGTTCACGCAGACTTTAGATGTCCCACCACCTCCAGCCTCCTCAAATACAAATTAGCCATAGCTGCAAAGATCTGGAACCGCTTTAAAATAAGCACAAGACGAGTGCTGCGAATGCAAATGAGACAAACAGCTTTTGTTTCGGTGAGTGAGCTGTTCGATTTGTTTTAAACTTGGAAACTAGCAGACAGCGCCTTTTGAGGAAAAAGTTGGTATGTTTAAAACAAGAATTAAAATCCTGATGAAGAACAGAGCGAGTGCATGCTTCTTTACTTTGTACATTCTCTTCTTAAAGCCGCAGATGTGCGCAGCTCATTAGAAGCTACGCTTGAGCTGTCTCTCATTCGGGGGATCAGCATACGTTCGGTTGTGCGCATTCTTTAAGGGATTTTCTCTCAGGATTAAACTCAAAATCATTCAGAATGACTCGACTCAAATGTGCTAAAGGGAATGCTAGACTTTGATCAGTCGTCTGTCTCTCCTTCCTTGAAACTTTCAACACGCTCTTCCCTCATTACCCGGACATGGAGAAAAAGGAGTTTCTTCCTCCTTCCCGAAAGGGTAGTTCTTTTTCTATATATTTCAAGGTATCATTACAGTTTGGATTCCATGGGAAGGCTTGACAAAGAGGGCAAGTCTAGACACCTCCCATCCTAAGTCTTTCTTCAGCAACCCCTTTCAGGCTCATAACTTCTTCTCTGACAGGTTTCTACCTGCCTCATGTTGAATATAACCACCTGTACTTTGACTTTGGTCTTGGAAGGATCAGACCGACACGGATAACAATATTTGTAAAAATCTGGCTTTGACGTGGTTGTAAACATGAACTGTACAGTTTTGTGAGACTAAAGTAGGGCAAGCTGCACTCAGATTTGTGTATGTTTTGAAATCAGTGAGAGATTAGCTGCTTATTTGGACTGTAATCGCAGGCTTACAATGTATCCCAAATATTCCAGCACACTGACTTACCAAATCTCAGAGAAAGTTTGTATTAGCATGTTCCTGAGGAGCGATGTCTCTTTTGTGGCTTTCCAGTCGTCAGTTAGACTTACTCTTTGGTTCGTAGTACGGTTCTGTCTAAACTAAGACCTCGCTTTCTACAAACAACATGAAATGTCAAGCATGTGTTTAGGCAAGCATTGTCTTTATTACGTACACTTGTTCAACTGCACATTTTTAGTCAGCGAATTGCAAACTGGTTTGATCTACTACATGGGGAAGTGGCATGGTTGTTGGTGTCTTGAGTATTTCAGAAACTGCTGATGCTAAAATATCCAGTGAGCGGCGGAAATAACCACTTGTTACAATCAAAGTCTGCAGAAGAGTATCTCTGAAAGCACAACACGTCGAACCTTGAGGTCCATGGGTTACAACAGCAGAAGACCACACCCGGTGCCACTCCTAAGAACAGGAAACTGAGGCTACAATTTACGCAGGATCACTAAAAATTGGTTAAAATATAAGATTGGAAAAACGTAGCATGGTCTGTTGAGTCTCAATTTTGCTTCGACGTCAACAACATGAAAACATGGATCCTGTTCACCCTCTCCTCACGTGGTTCACTTGAGATCACATCCTTCTTGCTCCTTGAAATTCTCCTCCATTGCCTTCTATGCGTCGACCACATGGCCTTTAACAAGTTTTGCTCTGATGTGAGAAGAGACATCTTGGGCATGGTCAGGATTTGAATCTATGAGGTTCTAATGATGGGAACCATTGAGGCTATGGTCTCTTTGTATTGTTCTAGGCTCATCCCCCAGCTTTCTCAGGAACATTGAACCTTCATGAGATTTGCCAGTCATTTTGATTTTCTTCCATTTTCAAATAATTGAACCAAATTTTGTTTTGCCCAATCTTCCTGCAGCCCATCCCAACCTTTGGCAGGTCTACAGTGTTGTCCCTGGTTTCCTTAGACAGGTCTAGCTCATGGTGGAGAGGTTTGAGTGATTGGTTGAGGTTGTGGATGTTATTATCCCGGTTATGAGTAGACGATTGGGGGCTTGTCAATAGCCATGTTTTCATCCAAAGATGCGACTTGAATTTCTGGAATATCGCATAAAATGTTGGCGAATAAAGCACCGTTTCCATCCAATGAGTCAAATCGTTACTTCCTGATAAACTGGCACCAAATATCAAAAGAAAATGGAAGTTGCTGCATTCGGAGAAGACGAAACGCAATATGCACAGTCATGTCATCTTGCTTTTGGAGGCGGGGGATTGCTCTTTGGAAACGCAGAGGCTCAAGATTTTTAGGAATCTTAGAACGTCCAAAACAACATTTCAGATGTTGTGTAATGACGCTCCATTGGTTCGTCCCTTAATGCCTCCCCGTCGCTCCCCAGATCTGACAAAAACTGCAGATTGCATTGCAGTGGGATTTATTTGGTAAATGCATCAAAATTTATGCACATTTTTTCTTCTTGAATAACACGTTTTTCCTACTTCGTTGTGCACATTAATTTTTTTTATGCACATTTACATCTTTCCCTTTCCACACAGGGTTTTTTTTTATGAGATTTTTCAAAATGTGCAAAAAAAAGTGGAAATTACACAGCAAATATTATGACAAACGTATTATGACTGATAATACGGGTCAGTGCATGTACAAGAATGGAGGACTGGGAATAGTTGATCTACGTTGAAACGTGTTTGTACAAATAGTGGTGAAAAACGTATAAAAGCTTACAAAGTAATCTAAGAAAAATTGAGGGTTTACATTTATCTACGTGTATTTCTTCACTTTTCGAGATTAACAAGCAACACCTTTGAGCCTAACTGTTCTCAAAATGGAATTTCGGAGCTGTCTCCTGTAAAACGAGGAAAGTGAGCAGTGCACGAGGGTCAGGCTCGGAGGTGTGTTTGAGCTGCAGATGACTCAAATCCTTCTTGTGTTTTTATTTGGAAGCAGATGCTTTGGTCTGTAACAAGCACCTAGACTGAGAAATGAAACGAGACAATAAATATATTTATTAATTCCAGTGTTTTAATGAGGATTATGCTGTTATTTGCATGAAAAAAAACATGGTGTTTGTCTGCAGAAAAGCCTTGACCTGTCTTTTCTCTTCAGAATAGTAAATATCTGCAGCATTTGATTATGCCAAAGACTAGAAAGCTCCATACACTAGGTGTTTTTATTCATAATGAGAAAACTTAAAGATAGTCAAGCAAGCATTTCACATATGGATTGTCATAATCAACAGTCTTTCAGCCAAGGAAATGTTCAAACATCCCTTTGCACATCAATGGTTGCTCAGTCAGGGAAGTGACATTTAGAAATGAAGAGGCAGCAGCAGCTAAATCGACATGATTGTCATTAAAATAAGGTTTCGTTGAGATTATGGCTCAGAAAAAGCCAGTACAAGAGATAAATTGATTTGTTAGATGTTTTTTCAATGCTAATACATTTTTTATTACTTCTGAAACCTCAGACGTCAATAAACAACAACCGGTAACTGTTACCATGTCTGTAAGTACCTTAATATGTTTGCTTGTCATCTCCCCCTAGACCCCTCAAGCTACAAACACCAAAGTTTGGCTAGATATCCAAACTGGTTTGACTCAACTGGTTTGATATTTTCAGACTCGTACCACTAAAGATATTCTGGGAAATTTTCCATGCGTACAAACTTTGCAAAACTGTAGAGAACCCCGTAGAAACTTCAAACTGACCACACCTGTGAGGGTTATCCATCTGTGCTAGAACATATCAACCTCTGTGCAAATGTATTTGAAGCCCAGGCTTAATTTTCCATTGAGTTGTAATGGCCATTAAAAATAAACGCGAAACGGCGATGAAAATATCTTCAAAAGGAAACTGACAGCTCCTTAGCAACCAAACCGTTTACCCTAGCAACCAAATTTTCTAAACTCTATCTCTATCTTTATGCAATGAGTTTCGCATAATCACTACTTGAGGTAGTTTTCCTGCCTCATGTTAGGGGACACTCTTGATCCCAGAGATTACCACATTTCAGATACATGCTAGCAATTCAAGTACTGCCGTCCAGGTATTCTTTCATATTTGCCTCATTTTCCTCCAAAATTGAGGATTTTACAACTTTAAACTCCAAATTTTACAAATTGGACTTCAATCAAAGCAGGAGAAAGTTAAAAGAAAAGAGGCTTCCGTAATTGAAAGTAAATTAGAACTGAATTAAAAGTAAAATTAAATTTTAACCAAAACACGTGAAACGTTGCTAATCAAAAGGTGATTTAGTCACTCTGCAGAGTTCATATGTAATGTTTTCTAAATCATTTTAACCAGTCTAATCGTTTAAAAAAACTTTTTCAAATACATGTTCCTGGGTTTTTATAAAGCTACCATTTCATGGACTGATAGAGTTTTCAGAATCAACAGGGGGTCAAACATTTCTTTCCCTCTTTACATTCATGGAGGTTAAGCTAATCCACGCAGTGTGTTTCCTGTTTATCCTGTTTATCTGTGACTCCCTTTATCACAACAATGTCTCACGGCTCGCGTTATCAAAGCATATACTGTTTTTCCAGCTGTTCATTTTAGTTCCTCTACAGTTTTCCATCTGTTCTTCTGGGTTGCATTTCTTGTGGACCAGGATGGGGTTTAGACAGCACACCTGGGATGCTATAAACTATCTAGTCTTTTCTAGTCCATGTCACCCGTGTTGTGCCACCAGTCACATACACTGTCCAAAGTCACTCGCTTCATGGAGGTGACCTTTCAGCTCGAGATTAGATTATAAATCATGTTCTTAATCTCTATAGACAGAAAGTCACCCCACAAAACAGGGAGATGGACTTCTGTGGAGATGGCGTCATGTCCCAACAGATGGCATTAGTCTTACTCTTAAAAATGAAGTATTAATCACTGGTGGTCGCTATTTTCCGCAACAAGCAGTGGGTGAGTAAAGCATGATTGATGGACTCTGGGATTCGAGAAGTTCACGTGCAGACCGACCCCACCTGCTTTGCTCTGGTGCACCCTCCTCCAAACAGGATGCTGACCTGTGAGATAGACAGGCGGATCATTCCGGATAATTAGTCTGAGAGGTGATGTGTGCACTCGCCCTCTCGCTCCCAAAAGAGCGCCTAGATTTAGCTCCTGTCACCAAATCAGCAACGCGCCCTACAAGCAAACAGAAGGGCAGGTGTTGGCTTCAGAGTGATGCTGCGAGCTGCTGAGTCAGTTAGTGTTTGCATGTTTGTACAGCATGTGCTGTCTGGGATAGAATCATGAAGAATGATGACCAGCTGCGGAATATTAGCGTTTTATCTCCAATGATCTGGAAAAATGCAATGTGCACAAATCAAGTCAAGATATATTTTATTTAACCTTTAAAATGTGACTTATTTTTATTTCTTTATGATGACTCGAGCACTGAAGGTGTGTAGAACACTATTGTAAATACTCTGGGTACTATTGTTTCGCCTCTTCCTGTGCATTTCGAGGGTCTGAATGTGATCGTAACGTCACAGAATTTCCCACACGTCAGAACTAGTGAAAATTTACATCTGATTCAGGTTCAGTCTATGGTGCTTTAACAGTTTGTTGTGTGCGAATGAAATTCGGTGTACCAAGACTTAAAAATAAGTGCGTTTCCGACAGGAATTTGGTAAAAACCTCTAAAAATGGACACTTTTGCTCGCGCCTTTGACAAATTCCTACTTAATATTGTATCTGTTTATCTCCAAACTCCATCAGGCTCATCTTAAGGCAAATGGGATATTAAATTGTGAAGCTTTTACGATTTTGATAAGCTATATGAACATGGTGGCTGTTAAAATTTTAAATTTTGTCATAAACAGGAAGTTGTTAGTAATACAGCACTGCATTCTCTGATTGGGTTCAAACTTGGCATGGCTGTTAAGAGTCCATGTATGATCAAATATATATAGCAACCTACAGTTTCAGTTATAGCGCCACCTTTTGGCAACATGGAATATATCATTTTCTGCTGTTTTATAAATCTATTTCAGACCATGTTTGAAATTCTGAAAATTGAAGGGACCAAGACTAATTAAAAGAACTTCTATTTTCTTAATCCAATGTGGCATATGTAACAATAATATGGTTAAAACAACAACAAGAATATTCTCAGTCATAAGGCCACCTGGTGGTAAGGAGAGATTATTTTCTCATTTTAATTTTTTTAAGTTTTAACAGTTCAGGTTTGAGTTCATCTACTAATTTCTGATTGCTCATAATGGATAGTTCATGATTGCTCATAATCTGATTGCTCATAAGATTTAGCACATAATCTTATGTGAAATGTGTTTCCTGACTTAAATAGGTTCAAAAAACATGCAGATTGTTTTTTTTTTTTCAAACATATTTAGGCCAAACATGTTCATTCAGGAGGCCTTCTTTGTGCCAGTTTACAAAAATCCCAATCCATATTTTTCAAATACATTGCTACAAAACTCACCGGAACCTGAACTATCCAATTTGAAAGCATCAGTACAACCATAAACAATGTTTATTTGTAAAAGTTTTTGTACTTGTAAAAGTTGCAATAATTTCATTTTCAGAAAGAAGTTTTCATTTTGGCAGAAATGTGAGTTATTAATCTCCAAGTGATTGCCTTGTGTGTCAAGTTTTGACATAATGGACAAAAGTCTGCAAAACTTGTGTAAACAAAAGGCAAAAATTGTAAGCAACTGCAAATTTCTCAATAGTTTTTACAGTGTACCATGATATAATTTTAATTAACCACTGTATTTGATTATGGACTGATTTATGTGGACTAGACCTTCAATTCAAGCTTATATTATTCTATTTTTTCATAAGCGCATTGTTTAGCAGTTGGCACATCAAATAATTGTATATCTTTTATAAAACACGTACTATTCTATTCAATATTCAATTCTAGAACTCTATTGCCAAGCGAGCTGGAGTGCTTTTTTCCTGTCACAAGGTGATTTCTCTATAGCCTGAAATTTAAAGGTCTTTTATAAGAAATGTAATTTTTCTGTCAGTACCGATTGTTATAATTCATAATCGTGTTTTTATCCTTTTATCCTATTCCTCCGGATTCAGTACAGGTTTCCTCATGAGTGCCCTTCAGTGCCTTTCCGGGTTTCAACCACTTTCAAAGGACAAATGGCTGGTGAAATTTACATAATCGATGCTGGGTTGACTTTACATAAGCTGCTTTCACTACCTGGCCGTAAACAGTCTGCTCAAGCTCCATCTCAGTCGCATAATCCCAAATCCCATCACCATCAAAACCATTTTTTTAACCAATAAACACACAACAAGGCACTGGGCTTACCTTTAGGGAGTTTGAGTGAACTTCTTTTCCGAGCGTGTATCATGTCATTCGGAATGACAAGATGGCTGATGATTTTTGTTATGTAAATGTTTGCTGCAAATTCTTTTTTGCGCATGCTTTCATTGATGCTAATGTAATCTGAAGGGGCACTAGGGCTCTTTCCGATCCCAGCATGCACTGTCTTAATGGCAGCCTTCTGCATCCCTGGACATGGGCAACATGATGAGAACCACAAGGCATCATTACGTTGTCTCTGCAAATCAGGGAGGAGACACTCTCAGTCTATGGGTGAGCCAGTAGACATGTCCTCCCCAGCACCATTAGTGAAATCAGCCTCGTCTCCTGTCAGATTAAGTGTCGGCTTGAGCTCATAATTAGTAAAGAAACTTTCACTCCTTTGCCTTGTTTTGCCCATTCTCCGAGATGATTTCTGTTTTTGTCTCCTACTAGATTTGTTATAGTCTTTTCTGACAATCAGCTGTAATCGGGTTCTTACCTAATGGATTACAACAATTGCATCAGTGAAAGCCACAGAGCATAAAGTTTGTTTCTGTTATCCAAGTTAAGCTTGCCTGTGTATGCCAGGCTTCATTGCTATGGATATTTTCTACCGAAGCAGATGTAGAATATCGTGTTATTTTAAGATCAACGAGAAAATACATGTCATTATCAAGAGAAAATAAC
>SRMA01026160.1:5859-137620 GCA_007224835.1 Danionella cerebrum
TCTCATGGAAAATCGTTCACAGTCAGTGGGTGTTTCTCAGAAACAAGTCTCAGGAACTGTCTCTAATTGTCTCTTTGTTGGAATCAGCAGAGAGTTACTCATGGATGAATTAAAAAGTCAGCTGTCTCCCAAGAATCTTCTTGTTTTGCAGTTTTAGTTTTCCTTCTTGTAAATGGCTAAATCTGACCTTGCAATACATCAAGGAACTGATTTTTAACAATAAGTAGAGATGGTTCTTTTGAACAGACTTTAAACTTTTTCTGCAGTGGATTTGAGTATGTTTAACACGACTTGGAAATTTTTAATGTTAGAGGTCAGTAAATGTATTGCACCTTCAACTATTTCCTACTAAACAATTGTACGAAAAGTGGCAATCGGCGCTACAAACTACAGGAACCCATGGTGTTGAATCGCCTCATTTTTCCTTGAGCCCTCACACTCCACTTCATGATTAGACCTGCCCCTTAGGCTTCCATTTTGATCTTTTGCATAGTTCTGTATATTGTTGTAGTGTTGTACTATACATTGTATAGTGTTTAATTTTTAAAACTGGATTTATGAAATATAATTTAAAAAAAATAAAAATATTTTGTTGAATATTTGTGGATTTACCCACCTGGAGACCATAAGCCAATAAAGATTGGTGTATTTCAAATCGTAAACTCATTTACTTCAATAGACTAGGAGACCATTAGACACATTCAGCAGAGGTTTCATTTAGCTCTGAACCATTCCAGCATTAAAAATAGAACCTTCTCAGCCTTTCTTTTACTTTATGAACAAAATGGTCCATCCAAACTGGAACCAAAGTCCTTTTGTACAGAGGAAGTGACTCTTTCAGGTTATGCCACATCAATAATGTGTTTATACTCTTTTAATAAGCTGGAGTGCTTCGAATGGCCGCTGGTGCACTCAGTGGGAAATTTGTCGGAGATACTGAACTGATTATAAAACCCCCATTTCCCTCCTCGTGACACTGCAGGCAAACTTGGCCATGAACCAAGATCCTGTGACCCAGTCTGTCTGGATCTGTCGGTTATGACCAGACACTAATTTTATCCTGCATAATAGTGCTTTACTTGTATGGAGGTGCATTAAATCATTAAATAAATATAGCTATTCTATACAATCTAATGTCTATTTTCAAGTTATTAGGATGTGGTTTAAATAATGGTTTATCATTTGTGTCTTTTATGCTACAGGATTTGAAGAGCAAGACACTGATCTTTTTCTCTGCGACACAAACAAATGCAAGTATGATGGCGAGTGTCTGCGAATTGGAGACACAGTGACGTGTGTCTGTGATTTTAAGGTAGGAATCAATGCTCTTCCTATGAGTATGTTCAGCACACTAAACGTCTCAGACTAGACTTGCTGAAGCATGTTATTTAAATCTTCCCCACATTTCACTACTCACAGAAAACAAGAACCGCAGTATCTTAAATGAAACAATAAACAATTTCTTCTAATCCAGATCAAGATTTTCCCAAAATTGGCAGCATACGCTAGATAACACATAATGGTGAATAAAGGATCTTGCACATTGAAACCATCTTCACTTTTTCACTGCAAGAAAAATTCTTACAGTATAGCAGAGTTCCATTTCTCTCACTTACTCCTACCTTTTACCCCTACACCTACACCTCCCCTTAGCTCTTGAAACTGAGCACTAGAGAAAGGGATGAAAATATCCTCCTATTAATTGAGACACCACTACAAAGCCATATTCTTCAGCAAAATTGTTCTGAAGAATCAGCAAATGGATTATGTCCTGCTGTTCACTTGGTGTACACGTGTCTATAGTGTATAAGTAACATTATTAGGCAAAATAACAGTGTATTAATCACGTAAAACTAGCCATTTATGTGCATTACTGATCTTTTTATGGACCTAAAAACATAAAACAATGGTTTTCGGAATTTAAAAACTTGATCATTGAGATGATAAATAACATAGTTATTTACATTTATGGACCTGTTTGGTTGCATTGGCAGAAATATTTATATTTCTATCTGTAATCTTAGCAGAATTATTTTTGACCATTAAACTTAGTAGCATACATTTTTTATCTGTAAACTTATTAGCACACATTTTCAATCGGTAAAATTAGTAGCATACATTTTCGATCTGTAAACTTAGTAGCATATAATCTACCCACAGGCGTTTCAAGCCAGTGACTTTTGTGCCGGTCCCAAGCCCGGATAAATAGAGAGGGTTGCATCAGGAAGGGCATTCAACATAAGACATGCCAAAAACAAAATATACAAGTCATTAGTTCAATTTCCATATCGTATCGATCGAGGCCCGGGTTAACAATGACCGCCATCTACTATTGGTTGTAGAATTGGAGGTGGATACAAACTGTTTTACTATGGTGTGGATAGGAAGAGAAATGGGGTAGGAGTGATCCTGAAGGAGGAATGTTTTAGAGGTGAAAAGAGTGTCAGACAGGGTGATCAGTTTGAAGTTAGAAATTGAAGGGGTGATGTTGAATGTAGTGAGTGGTTATGCTCCACATCTAGGCTATAAGTTGGAAGAGAAGGAGATATTCTGGAGTGACTTGGATTAGGTGATTGAGAGTGTTCCCAAAGGGGAGAGAGTAGGGGTGGGAGCAGATTTCAATGGGCATGTTGGAGAGGGCAACAGAGGTGATGAGGAGGTGATGGGCAGGTTCGGTGTTAAGGAAAGGAACCTAGAAGGACAGATGGTGGTGGACCTTGCCAAGAGGATGGAAATGGCTGTAGTTAACACTTATTTCCAGAAGAGGGAGGAACATAGAGTTACCTACAAGAGTGGAGGTAGGAGTATGCAGGTAGACTACATCCTTTGTAGACGAGCCAATCTGAGAGAGATCAGAGACTGTAAAGTAGTGGTAGGAGAGAGTGTAGCCAGACAGCATCGGATGGTGATGTGTAGAATGTTTCTGGTGGTCAGGAAGATGAGGGGAGGAAAGAAGACCAAGTGGTGGAAGTTGAAAAAGGAAGAAGATTGTGAAGAATTCAGACAGAAGCTGAGACAGGCTTTGGGTGGCCAGGAAGAGCTTCCAGATGACTGGGAAACTACAGCAGAAGTGATCAGGGAGACAGGTAGGAAGGTGCTAGGTGTGTCAGCTGGAAAGAGGAAAGAAGATGAGGAAACATGGTGGTGGAATGAGGAAGTGCATGACATCATCCAGAGGAAGAGGATAGCTAAAAAGAAGTGGGACATCAAAAGGACTGAAGAAAGGAGACAGGACTACAAGGAATCACAGCGCAGAGTGAAGAGGGAGGTGGCAAAGGCCAAACAGAAAGCATATGATGAGTTGTATGCCAGATCAGACACGAGGGAAGGTGAGAAGGAATTGTACAGATTAGTGAGAAAGAGATGGGAAGGATGTGCAACAGGTAAGGATGATTAAAGATAGAGATGGAAAGGTGCTAAAAAATGAGGAGAGTGTGCAGAGAAGATGGAAGGAGTATTTTGAGGAGTTGATGAATGAGGAGACTGAATGAGGAAAGAAGGGGGGAAGAGGTGAATACTGTAGAGCAGGAAGTTTAAAAAAATCGAAAGGATGAGGTGAGGAAGGCTCTGAGGAGTATGAAGAGTGGAAAGGCTGTTGGTCCAGATGACATACCTGTGGAGGTGTGGAAGTGTCTAGGAGAGACAGCAGTGGAGTTCCTTTCTAGGTTATTCAACAGGATTTTAGAGAGTGAGATGATGCCTGAGGAATGTAGGAGAAGTGCCCTAGAGCCAATCTTTAAGAACAAGGGAAATGTACAGAGTTGTAACAACTACAGAGGCATAAAGTTGATGAGCCACACAATGAAAGTAGTGGAAGCTAGGCTAAGAAGGGAAGTGGTTATTTGTGAGCAGAAGTATGGCTTCATGGCCAGGAAGAGCACTACTGATGCAATTTTTGCTCTGAGAATGTTAATGGAGAAGTACAGAGATGGTCAAAAGGAGCTGCACTGCGTCTTTGTGGATTTAGAAAAAGCGTATTACAGGGAGCCGAGAGAGGAGCTATGGTCCTGTATGAGGATGTCAGGAGTGGCAGAGAAGTACATCAGAATAGTTCAGGAAATGTTTGAGAGGAGTATGATAGCAGTGAGATGTGCTGTAGGTCAGACAGAGGAGTTCAAGGTGGAGGTGGCGCTACATCAAGGATCGGCTTTGAGTCCCTTCTTATTTGCTATGTTCCACATGTTTCCGGCACGGTGGTGCAGTGGGTAGCACTATGGCCTTCCAGTTGCCGGTTTGAGACTCGCCGGTGAACTTTCTGAAAGAAGTTTGCACGTCCCGATGCTTGCGTGGGTTTCCTCCGGGTTGGAAAATGAATTAATGTTTGCATTGTAGATGAACAAAGAGTCCTGTTGTAATTATTGGCTTATGGATAAGTGCAGACACTACTACTGTTTGCTTCTATATGGATTGACAACATGATGGTCAATCATACCTTTGCAAAAAAATGTCAGAGCACATCGATGTATTTTAGCCCGGTGTTATAGTCTCAGCCTAAGTGGCAGCTCCCTGCTTGGTCCTAGTTTTGACCATCATCATTTACCATAGCATGACACTGTGACTGAGCTGCAGGGGACGAGACCTTCCACAGCACACTGAGCTGCAGGGTGAATTCCAGACTGATTATATTGGATTACACCATCTGTCACGTCTGATTTATGAGAATTTTTTTCTATTAACTGGTCTCATGGCTGTTCGATTTTGTACCTAATAATTGATCTCAACCTTCTGGAGGAATGTGCATGTGGCTGTTTTTATTTCTTTTATATAAAATCTATTGCTGCAAACCAAAGGCTTCAAATGCAATTTGATTCATTTTGATCTCAAACTTTGATTCAAAACTGGAAAAATCTATTTTCAAAGCTAGCATTAGAGAAGGAGCAGCATCAGTCAGGTAAATGGCATTATCTGTCTGCTCTGACTAGGAGCAAGGGGAATGTTTCTTCGATACATTTGCTTGACCGTCCAACTTCATTCGGCAGAAAATGCCTTGTGCACTTAAGAAGGGTCACACTGCTTTTATTTCTGCTCTCTAATGCAATTGAGCGACTCTGACGCTTGTCTGGGGCCATGAGACTGATGCTCTCTGTGGTGTTGCATGTGTGTGTGGTTTCTTAGGGGTGGCCATTGTGCTTAGTAAGTGTGAGTGTTGGGATGCTATACTCTTGCTTTGCTCTCCTGTTAGACTCCCAGTGCATGGATGCATGTGTGCGTGTGCGTGTGTGTGTGTGTGTGTGTGTGAGAGAGAGAGAGAGAGAGAGAGACAGAGAGAGAGAGAGAGAGAAAGATGAATGGATGTGATCCGCACAAGTACACTTACCGACATGCTATTGATCCAGCTCTTATATGAGGGGAAAAGAGAGAGAGAGAGAGAGAGAGAGAGAGAGGAGTACAAATTGAAGGCATCGTTTGCTTTATGGAGCAATATCAGAGCAAATGGAATTGCAGCATGTCTTTTTAGAGACCCAACTCCTACAGCATAAGATAACATACAAAACAAAACCACAATAATACAAATAAAACAAACACAGCACAACAACTAAACTATTTTGAATATGCTGTGCTATTTTGCAATAGAATAAATAAAATCAGTGTTTATTACAGTTTTAAACAACACGCACATTCAGTAACATGCAGACTGTATTTTCTTTAACCTTGTCCTGTCCTGCTCAAAAGCAACCGAATGGGTGCATAGGTACTTTGGTTGAGCTTGTTTTGTTATCTCCAGGGGAGTCAACATATGATGTGGAGTTTCCTGCTCTTGATGGAAGCAGTGAATTTATGTAATTATTTTTATTTATTTATTTATTTTTCCCATGGAATCAGTTTGCATTCATTAGATCAGGACTGGAGGGTGTTAGCAAAATATTACCCTTTTAATATTAAAGACTTAAATGACGTGATTGTAATGAACAGAAAGAAACAGGTTTATTTATTGCACTGAAACTTTTTATCACCTTATACCCCGAGGGGCGCAGGGAAGCAATTGTTTGCTGCATTGAGCTCCACTATCCTGGTCAGTAGTGAGTCAAAGAGACAACCAGGAAGCCGACAGGCAGGTTTAAACAATACCGCAATACCCAGGAAGAGCATCACCTCATGAGTCACAGTGATCTTCTAGCACATCATATATTTAATCTTTAACATAATATTTAGCATCATTGTTGATATTATAATTATATGTAATGCTTACAATTTTCTATTAAAATGCTAAAAGAAAAGTGGGGAGTGAATGAGAGATGCAGGTGAGGGGGAAAGATCCAGGAGTGGGAAGAATACCTACCTGAACATAAAATAGCAGTTTGTTACGGATTGATATATTAAATAAATAAGTGAGTGTAGTATGAAGTGCCTAGGACTCAATCCATAAGCAGCAACCAAACATACCAGGTGTTATATGTAGCCCTCTGTGACCCAGGTGTGCTCAGAAAAGGGAAAAGGGGGGAGCGAATGAGAGATGTAGGTGAGAGGGAAAGATTCAGGAGTGGTAAGAATACCAACCTGAACAAATCATATACGTTTGTTACAGTTTGTGTAGTTCAGTTTTTGCAGTTTGTACATAACTACACACATATATAAATATACATACACACAGTTAATGAACTATGCAGGGTAACATTGTGGCGCTTTATAATAAGGATGATACATCACGGATGGGGGTGGACAGAATCATATGCGTCACATTACGATTTGATCTGAACTGAACGGAGACACATAGACATAACGGTAATAAATAAATAAGTGAATGTAGTATGAAGTGTCTAGGACAGGAGGGGGCAAGGAGGGAGACTGCACCAGGCGCAACAGTTACCAGGGAGACTGCGGACAGCCCCCTCACCGGGGGACTGCAGAGGCAGCACCACCCATGAGGACAGGCCCCCCCACACCACCCAATAGGCCCACCCAGTCACGCCGAGCTGACCTTGGCAAAAGCTTTATTCTTTTGTGAGCAGCGGGAGGTTGTTACTATCTTTACAGTCTTCACATCAAACTTTCTTTTGTGGCTGTCTTTTGCTTCATCCTCAAGACCAAAACAAGGTCTTGCTCATCTAAATTATTATTTTTTTTGCTAATAAAATATGAAACACTAAAGATGTGTTTAATGACATTATGTTGCCACAAGTCATGTGATCGATATGTGCAATGTGGCTTTGTGCCACAGATTTATGCCGTTTCGCAAAAAATAAGAACTACACAGTAAAATCCTAAGAGTTAAATTAACTCTACTCGGAGTATATTTGGTCCCACTCTATATAGAGTTAAACCGACTCTGAGAAAGAGTAATTTAATAATCTGTTTTCTTCATGTTTTTTCCAAATCTGCATGGAAAATACAAACTAAATATTAACTATTCAGAGAGGGACCAAGTCCACTCCAGAAAGAGTAAAAACAGACAAAAATAGACTGTTTAGTTCAAATAGACTTATTTAAATAACTCTCCTTTAGAGTTGGTTTAACTCTATATAGAGTGGGACCAAATACACTCTGAGTAGAGTTAATTTAACTCTTAGGATTTTACTGTGTAGCAGTTATTACATTTTGGGGTAAAGATAAAACAAAGAACAGCTGTACTTCCTCCCATAGTAAAGTATAACATATGGCAACAGAACTCAGCAATGTCTCAATTGCCCTGTGGGACTTTGCTGCTTAATGACCCTAAAATGAATAACTGAGTGCTTCAGGTCAATAAAGTTAGCTTTAGCCTCGATTAGCAGCCACTAGCATTGTAGTATACCCCTTAAACACTAGTAAAAAAGATGTTTGTGCTCAATCTTTCCTTTGACTTTCTCTTTTTTTCTCATTTGTTCTGTGCTGGTTTTTCTCAGAGGATTAGTTTACATATTAATAAAGAATAAGCTTTTGTTAAACTTGTCACAAGAGGAATCATCGTTTGCATCGTCGCATCGATTTCTGCTTTACAAGCGGTGTAGATCAGTGTTTAGGCAAAATTACATTTTTATAAATATATCAGTTACAACTTTGGAAACAGCTTGTTAGAGGGGGCTATTAAACACGGGTCCAGAATGAAGGATGGTCGCCTTCAGAGCTGAAAAAACAATATGAGAGATAGATGAGAGCAGTTACAGTAAATGGAAGAACGGGAAGAGGGAATTTCTCCTAATGACATGTTTTAACATCCTCAGCCACGGACAGCCGCTAGGTTCTAGAGAGGAAGCTGATCTTACATCATCCCTACTTTGCTCTCTATTTATACCTCACCTAGTTTCGATTTTCTGTATTCAGTTCTTTTCCAGTGTCCTGCTCTATCTCTTTCTTTCTCTCTCTCTCTTTCCCCCTCACCTCTCTCTCCCTTTGTTTTTTTTTGTAATTTTACATATGTTGAATTTTAGTGATGAAATCTTGATTTCAGATGTGGTGGTGGGGAAGCACAACTAACATTTGTGTGCAGTGAAAGTAAGGCTTAAGCAGTGCCATACCTTCCCTATTCATCAAGGTTATGTTATGTTCTAAATATGTTTTATAATAAAAGCTTCTCTTCTGAGTGGTTTTATAGTGTCAAATACCACATGTATGATAAAAAAAAACTATTTACTAGTGCTGTCAATCGATTACAAAAATTTACTTTTTAATCTCACTGTTTTAATCTCGATTAATAGACACACTTTTTGGATGTATAGAATGTGTAAAATCTAAAGGCATTAATATAACAGAAGCAGAACCCAAACATAAGCATGGGATGATTACTGGTTTCCATGTTTACCACGGTTTGAAAAAGCCATGGTTTCAAAACCCTAAACAAAAAAAAATTGTCTAGTTGCTAAAATGATGAAAATGTTTTATTTAGATATTGATTTTTTTTATGAACTATGACAAATGGTCATGTTTTTTATTTTTTATTACTGATTAATTTTTTTTGGGAAAATGTTATTTATGTTGATTATTGTTGAGTTGAAGGTTTAGGCTCACACTAGTGACTGCCATTTTAATAATTAAAAAGATTTCAATGTTTTTTTGTTTTTTTTTACATTTTCTGACTGATGTTAAATGTTACAAAATGTTCTATATGTTTCCTAAAATAAAATATACTGTTTTCAATTGGGGAGCAAAAAAAAAGGAGTTCTTTTCGTACTTAAAAAATTAAATATAATATTGTAGAGCAGTAATTACAATACTGTGAAACAGAGATATTTTAATCCAAGGTTATCACAGCTTCCGAATCTTATACTGGCCCATACCTATTGTGACAAAAAAAAACCTTCCTTGGTGTTATCCATACTTCTTTGAATGTTAAATATTTCAAATTAGGTGGCACGGTGGCGCAGTGGGCACCACTGTGGCCTTCCAGTTAGAAGGTTGCTAGTTGGAGGTTCGCTGGTGACTTATATGGAAGTGGTTGTTCTCAATGCTTACATGGGTTTTCTCCGGGTCCTCCCACAAACCCAGAAACGTGTCAGGTTTATTGAACCTAAATTTCCCTTAGGTGTGAATGTGTGAGTGAATGTGTGTGCGATGGCTTGCGATGAACTGGCGACCTGTCCAGGGTTTACCCCCGCTTCTCCACAAAGTGAACTGGACACCAGCAGACCCACGTGACCCCGGGTAATAAGGGAATGAGCGGGTATGGAAGATGAATGATGAATGAATTAATATTTCCCATTAACCTTACCAGGCTCCTGCTGAGGTGGAAAGAGTTATAAAATATGCTCAAAAGTAAAAGTACTGTTTCTTCAATGTGCTAACCAACATTAGCAATGTCACGCACTGATGCAACGCAACAGAACAATAATTACGTTAAAAAAGTAGTAAGTTTATCTTACCTAAATGTGCTCGTGCAGGTTTGATGTTTAGCTTTTGTAAGCTGCCAATTCATTCGTCTTGGGTAAACAAAGTTTACTCTGCATAATAAAGCTGTTGCCTTTCTTGCTCTTAAATCCAAAGTGTTCTTGTAAATATGGCCATTGGTTTGTTTCTGAAGAATTCAAATTCAGCAGTATTTCACTTTCATCCTGTGTTTACATCATCTGTGTCAGTCTTGTCCATCTCCATCTTGCTTGAGTTAGCGCACTGCGTTTGTTCTCCCGCGCATCAAGCAGTAGTTTCCCCTCCTTCCCTCCACGCACAATTATATATATATATTTTTTTATTTAATTTTACTTTTTTTATTTTTACTCAGTAACGGATAGTATTTAAAATGTAGTTAAGTACAATACTTAAATCAAAACGTACTTAAGTAAAAGTAAAATTGCAAAATTTAAAAGTTACTTTTAAAAGTAGAAGTACACAAAAAACCTACTCAATTACAGTAACGCGAGTAAATGTAATTCATTACTTTCCAGCTCTGGGCTTCTGTGAAGCTGCTTTGACGTTTCTAAATAAAAGTGCTATTTAAACCTGACAAAATATTTCAAAATGTGTGTAATAGTAAAATCAAATTAAGTTAAAACACGATGTTAAAATGCATCTTTCTTCATTCCAGTCTTTGCCCGTTCTTGGCGATCTGCACTGAACTTTAGATTACAGACAGATTCGGAACGTTTTGATTCATGAAATTCACTTCCCTGGTTCACGGTGTGCTGCTTGGGATTTATAAATCACAACAGAGATGTAAAACTTTGAAAGAGTCACTGCCTCTGTTTTGTCCTTCCTACTTGTTTTCTCCTTTACCCTCAGGCTTTGTGTCAGCAGTTCTGAGTAAGTTTCCGGCTTGTTTGCTGTGTTGTGTGTGTTTGTGTTGAGACAGATGGATGAGCTCTTGTTTAATGGCTGATGTAAATAAGTTCTCTTGTTCTAGTGTTAGGGCTGTTGATATATGAGTGAAAGCTCTTCAACCTTCTGGGTTTCTGCATCTGGGTACTTCTCAAACTGCATTTATGTTTGGTCTTTTTAATGTTTATGGTCTACCATCAGTCACATATGCTCTGTGCAATTTTCTTAATTTAATTTTCAACATTTGTTTTGATATGTGATGTCATTATTGGCAAAATTCTCTTGCAAGAAAGCAAATCATATACATGTAACCCACCTATTATCCTTGCAGTCAGACTGCATTGAGTGTTTAAAGTACCTGTTTTTTTCCTTCAAATTGAATGATTTTCGTAATTTAATGGGACAACATGGTAAACGTAAATGTAACATGCAACATATTTTCCAGTGGCCTGTAAACATTTTGTCATATTGATTTTCCTTGAAGTCAATTTTACCCCAGGGTCTTAACCCCCTCCCCCCTTTCTGTCACTGACATTTTTAAAATAAATTAATCGAAATTGAGTTATTCATTCATTTTCCAATCCCCCTATTCCCTTTTAGGGTCACGGGGGTCTCTAGCGCACATTGGGCGAGAGACAGGGGTAGAACCTGGACAGGTCGGCAGTCCATCGCAGCAAAATGGAGTTATGGCTTTTGGAAAAAAACTTTTCATTTGTTAGACGTCCGTTTCAGAGAGGCATGCGACACGCGATATCCAATGAGAGCAGATGCTTCGAATAACCCATCATCGCAGGTTGATATCGTAATTAATCCTCACCAAATCAATGACCCCATTTGATAGAAATACAGATCCAGCCATTCAAGGAACCTTTACCATGCTTCACTGGAGGCTGCAGACACTCATTAATGTAACACTCTCCAGCTCTTCACCAAAAACACGTTCTGCTGCATTCAAATATTTCAGAAAGGGAGAAACCTTGTTAGTGCAGTATTACTACCATGTGTCTTGTTTGTGGTGCTTTTGTTCAATCATGCCAAGGATCTGTAATTGTTAAGATTTTGTCTGTTCCTCTTCCATTTAAGCCTCCTCCACAGCTGTTTCTGTTTCAATTCATGACTGGGTTTTAACCTACATGTGACAATGATGATCATTAGCAGCTGTTTGACATGTTGATATAATCCAGTTGTAGGATGAAACATGTCACTTTAATTCTATAAAAGCCCTGACTTTGTTCAAGCGTTCATAAAAGAATTGATGCTGGTTTGAAAATCAAAGATAGTAGCAAAATGGAATTGTTTTGCTCTCTTTGCATTTAGTAAATTTACAAAAATAAACAACCATTATTTATATTTTTGAAAGCATTGTTTGTTCACACCTGCAACAGTACTAGATCCATGACATTTTCTGAGACTTTAGTAGAGATGTTCCGATACCATTTTTCCCCTCCCGATACCGATCCCGATACTTGGGCTCAGGGTATCGGCCGATACCGAGTACCGATCCGATACCTGGGTGTGTATCTGTAAATACAGCTGTAGATACCACTAGCCCTGTATTAATTGACATTTTATAATTAAAAATAAATTATTTTATGCTGTGCTTCAGATAAACTCAATATGGCAATGACAATAATCAATATGGACATGAAAAAAAATTAATAGACATACCCTATCTTTGAAATGTGGATACAAGAGAGTGGCAACTGCATACAAGGGCTCTTCCTCGATGGTTGCGAATCGTTTCTTGACGGCCTCAAGAAGAGTGTTTTTCATTGTTTTTAATACCAGTGTCCTCCTGGCTCTCCCGAGCAAGGTGCCGTTTTAGAACTGTAACTGAGGAGATCACTTCCGCTACAGACGAGGTGGAGGAGCCAATCTGTTTTTCATGGTTTTTTCATGTTGCTTGCGTTGTCGTGCAAAATATTCCACTTCACAAGCATACCCTTGATTGATTCAACTATGGACGAGTGCGGGCCGCGAAACCAATTATTCTGCACACTGCACTGCACCTTTTACTCTTTTACTGAAGAGTAAAAGGTGACGGCGTCACTCTGTACAGCTCCAGATGTGAGTAGTGAAGCTGATAGTTCGCACGTCCTTTAGTTTACATGAAATGTGTTCACGCATTGTCTCATATAGCTCAGGAAGCGCTGTTTCCGAGATATATTTGCGACCAGGCAAACTGTACCGGGGCTCCAAATGTTAATTAAGCAGCGAAAGCCCACGTTTTCGACCACTGACAGTGGCTGCTCATCCAGTACAATAAACTCGATAATCCTGTCGGTTATCTTTATTGCTCGTTGGATGTCTTGTGCAAACTTTTCTCTTTGTTTGAATGAAGCTTCCAATGTTTGTTGCGTCTGGCACGGCTTGTCCTTCTCCTTGGTTGCTTGTGGCAACACGACACAACTTCCTCTGTTTACATTCTGAGCAGCGAAGAAGAATTGATTTCCGCTTTGCAGCGATAAGCAAAGCTAGCGGGCATAATTAGGTTATGTTTATGAAAATGGTATCGGATCGGTAAGTGGACTCCAATAATCACCGATACAGATGCAAGATTTTTTGTGGTATCGGCAGCATTTTCGATACTGGTATCGGAACTGTAGAATTTAGCAGTTTTTCCAAAGCATTTAACAGGTGATTTAAGTTGTTGCATTCAGCTCTTGATTTCACTCTTCACTACCTGCACAGATGCACCTGAACAGATGTCTTGTGTTTCACAGGGCCAATGTAATTAAAGTGTGTCCTCATCTGATCTCCACCATAAAAAATGTACATACATCTGTGACACCCACAGCTTAACCTCTGTCTCTCTCTCTCTCTCTCTCTCTCTCTACTCAGTGCAGCGGTGATTATACTCCAGTGTGTGGATCCAATGGCGAGAGCTACGAGAATCACTGCCTCCTGCGCAAAGATGCCTGTAAACGGCAGACGGAGGTGCTTTTGGTGTCAGAGGGCATCTGTCCTGTCGGTATGTCACTTTGTAAAGCAGATGGAAGTGAGAGGTTCACTTGAACGTACAATATGTTCAATTTATATATTTTTTTCAAAATCTGAAAGTTTCTTCTTAGCACAACCGCACATGCTTTCATCATTGCGGTTATGTGAACTGCGTTGTAATAAAGTTGTGCTCAGGGCTGATTCGGTACATCTGGGGGCCCTAAGCAGGAAATTTTGTGGCCCTACCTTAAAACTAATTAATTAAGTATTGTCTTCACAAAACATCAAATGTATACTATCTAATGTATACCCCGAAAGGGTATATGCGGGCAGGAAAATGAACGAACAATAATACATTCAGAACACAGCATTGGCAAACTTACCAGCAACATCATCCATTCCACTGAACCAGCAGTAGAGTCATCACCTCCAGCTGTGATTTATAATGTAGATATTCAAATCAGATTATAATGTAATCAAAGTGCAGAGTAGATTAAACTAATCATAGATTTATCTTAAATTAACTATATTGAAGTTACCCACAATTCAAATGAAGGGAACTATATTGTGTCATCTCTGGTGTCAGCCTTCTGTGACGATGTTTGTCCACAACCACCAAAATGTTCAAGAATGGCACCTCCTGATAAGGTGATTTTTTTTTACAATTTGTGTGTACAGAAAATAGTGTTAATAAAATTAAATAATTCCGGTTGTATGACATTATTTAATCTAATTTATTACTATTTATGGTTTAACTGTTATATTTCATATTTTAAAACTTCATATCATGGATGTAGCGATAGCTTTTCAACTTAATATTTAATTACCTATTTTTAATAAACCTCAACATGATGTTGCCACTTAAAAATCCCATTGAGTTTGTCTCTTCTCGTTATCATTCTTTTTTTTCTTTTTTTTCTGCACCTGAAGGGTAGATTCGTTTAATTTTTGCAGTTTGAATCGACGATTGGGCGAGTTAAAGGCCATTTATATTATTATTGACAGCAGCGTGCTTTGTAATGACATTACTCAACCAAAAGGTTTGAGCAGCTAGTAAAGGTAAGCATTTGCCCTTGCGACCTGTTGGCTTGTAATCAATGTTTGTGCGCAAAAGGTTTCTGAGTTTCTGGCTTCTGATAGACTCTTGCCTCTTTAATCCAGTAATGCGCTGACATTTCTGAATTGTGAGTGATGGGGAAGGCAACAAAGCTGCAAAAGGTAGTTAAAGTGTCAAAACAAGAAAGGGATATAGAAGAATCCAAAGAACTGGGAATGCCAATCAGCAGTCTTCCAACTAAGAAGTGGAGAGAGAGGGATTCTGTCGAAACCGACAAAATTTTCTGCTACAACTGGCAGAAATCTTGTAAGGGGTGCAAAGAATCTATTTGGAGCGATGACACCACAATTTATCTTTTTGGCCACAACCAGAAAAGCTACTTTTGGAGAGGATTCAACAAGGTCTATGATGAACGGAACACCCTCTCCACTGTGAAAGGCAGGTCACTGATGTTTTGGGGATGTGTGAGCTCCAAAGGGACAGGGAACTTAATAAAAATAATAAAAGCATGTTGCACTCATCAGCCCAGAAGCTGTCCAGTCTAACACGACAACGACCCAAAGCACAAGTCCAAGTCCACTTATTGTTGGTTCCACCAGAACCCTTATTTTCTTTTTCAGTTCTTCTCAAGAATCAAATACCTGTTTCCCATACTATCTGTTGATCATTTATTCATAGTTTACCTTTAAGAGTATTTAGTTATATGAATGTACCATTCTCCTCTCACCATCCCCTCAATTTAACATTGGGAAATGATACATTAAAGGTGATATATTATGCCATTTTCATAGCATTTAGTATAATTCTTTGAGCCCTCTATACTAGCACTGCCCTCTATACCAGCAATAATTTTCAAAATAAAATAACGGACAGACGAAGAGCTCCCCGATGCCATGCCCAAGTTGGAACTCGCGACAGAAGCCATAGCTGAAGTGGTCGCATATGCAGGAGCCCGAGTGGAATCACTGAGGCTGCCGCTGCCATATGCCCCAGGAGCCTCTGAAGTAACTTCAGTCTGACCACTTGTCGAGAGGACACCGCAGACAATGCGGCCAGCAAGGCCCGGGCGCGATCTACCAAGAGGCATGCCCGCATGCTCTCGGAGTTCAACTCCATCCCGAGAAAAGAAATGACTCACCGGAGTGAGGTGGCTCTTTTCCCAGTTGACCCTCAGACCCAATCGGTTTAAGTGCTTTAGCACCTTGCCTCGGTGTCGGATCAACTGGTCCCTGGACGAGGCTATGAGCAGCCAGTCGTAGAGGGAGGGCAGGTTCCAAATGCCTGCCCGGCGGAGCGGGGCAAGGGCGGCCCGAGCAACCTTCGTGAAGGTGCGAGGGGAGAGGGCAAGACCGAAGGGTAGGGCCTTGTACTGGTAAGCATGGCCCTCGAAACAGAACCTTAAAAAGGGTCTGTGTCTCGGAACCAATTCTACCTGAAAGTACACGTCCTTCAGGTCGATTGTTGCGAATCAATCTCCAGGACGGATGCACGGTAGAATGCAGCGGACCATAAGCATCCGTAACCGAAACTTGGCCAGCTTTCGGTTCAAATGCCTTAGGTCCAGGATTGGTCGCAGCCCACCTGTCTTATTGGGGACCATCAAGGGCTGTAAAATCCACGTTCTATGTCGGCTAGAGGGACCGGCTCGACTGCTCCTTTTGTCAAAAGGGCGTCGATCTCCTCGCGAAGGAATGAGGTGCCTGTATGGGAGACCGGAGTGTGTACTACACCTCAAAACCTGGGGACTGCCATGCCAGATTGTCCGGACCACGGGAAGCTTTCGCCAGGCTCCCAGGTAAGCAGACAGGTGTTAAGGTCGGGACGTGCCAATGGTCATCAAGGCGGGGCCGCTGTGAGGCAGACTGGTGGGCGGAATCACCAGGGATGGACCCTGGGAAATGGTAAGATGAGGGAGGGGGAGCTGGGCCCCCGCGCTCTCTGCCATGGCCAGTGGAACACGCGCCCAATTCAGAGTCTTCATCGGAGGCCGAGGAAGATACAACCCAGACCGCGGGGCATGCGGTTCCACTATTCTCGGAAAGGGAATGAGATCTGTCTTTGACACAATAGGTGCTGCCATCCCATGGAGATCAGCTCCCATTCAGTCGGTCTTATCCCGACTAACGTCTCCGAGACCGACTGAAAGGGAACAGCACCAACGAAAAGAGGACAAAAATCTCTACCATTTAGATATAAAATGTTTGTGTAAAGGTTAATTTTTAGTTGAGAAAACAGTGCAAGTATCAACAAGGCTGAGCATACAGCCTTGTTGATCAAAGAAGAAGTTTATCTTTGAGTATGAAACCACTCTAGAACCCCCATAGGGAATGACTTAGCCGATTTTTTTTTTGTGCTGAATTTCGCAATTTTTATGGAAACCGCTGGTCCAATCGGTCCGATGAGATACAGCAACTCTAGTCAGAACAGTTTGGATGACTCTGGAAAGTTTCGTGGCTGTAGCTCGAACGGGCTAGGAGGAGTAGTGCTGTACAATTTTTCAGGAGCAATAACAATATGTTGGCTTTGCAAACCAATTTAATAAAGCAAATTTAAAACCTACTTAAATCAAATTGTGTCATAAAAATCCAATCATATTGTGTCGAATGAATAAAACTAAATATAATTTATTACATCCAGCCTCTACTGAATTCAGTAAACAATGGGGTTAATTGATGAATGAGTGAGTGTTTAAAAGCTTGACGACATTGACCAGAGATTGACCATAACCACTTGATAGAACATGTTTGGGATGATGTAGAGCAGAGGCAGGACTGAGTCACTCCTTTTAAAGTGAAGTCAAGTTCCTGGTCAATGCAGGGCAAGTCCAACTCAAATCAAAAGTTCAAGTCACTTCAAGTCATTTACATAAAAAGCCAAAATAATAATAGATAGTCTGATCACAAAACTCCAAATGAAAATACAATACTGCCAGCAGCGAATAGATGAACTTACATCTTAAAGAAGCTGCATGTGCCCCCCCCCCCTCTCACAGACACAGAAGCATGCATGACACAAACTCGCACAGAGTGCAATATGAATGTGTATTGCATATTATGAGTGATTTGGGTTTAAGTCCAAATCCAATGACTCGAGGCCAAGTCATATGACTCAAGTCCACACCTTTGATATAGTGGGAAGACTGTGTTGACTTCAGGTGCACAGTTTGCCTCTCTTTTTGCTCGCATGAGGAAAACAAACTGCTCTCAATGACTCAAAACTCTTCTTTAATAACTCTCAATGGTAAACGTCACACATATACACAGGATAATAAACGTAATGTAATTGGCTAGTGTTACTATCGTAATAAAACAGGTAAGATCTTAGCTTATTTGTATCACAACAAATAACATTCTCAAAATAATACAGTGTAATAAAACGATTATCAAAAACTCTGTTGCTCAGTTACACGTTTCTTTGTTACACATATATTCTTTGAAACATAATTCATCTTCCAAAAAGTTCTTCTGCTTTGTGCTTGGTTTTGTCATTATGTCTGCAACCATGTTCTCAGTTGGACAATACTGTAAAAGTACCTTGCCATCATTTACTGTTTCTCTAATGAAATGGTATTTGATGTCAATGTGTTTACATCGCTCTCTGCAGTCTGCATTTTTCGAATGCTGATGTCCCTTGGTTGTCCTGATAGACTTTGGGTTGTTCATACTCATATGAATCAATACCTTTAAGTAACTGATTCAGATAAATACACTCCTGTAAAGCGGAGGCTAAGCAATTGTACTCTGCTTTGCAAGTAGACAGGGAAATCATAGCACTTTCTTCATTTAAACTAACACAATAACCTGAAGTGCTGCATCGGTCACTTGCATCCTGTCATAAAATTGTTGCACCACTGAGATTAGAATAGGACCCAAATGAGACAGTCCAAACAGAGCTCCAGAAATCAAGTCTTTCTTTATTTAAATAATACAGAGAATCAAACTCCATGAGGGGAAAAGCAAACAGCTGAGCAACAGCAAAAATGTAACAAAAAGAAATTCCCTTACTTGTGGAAGAGCGAAGAGGATTAGACTATACAGCTCAACTGTGTCCAAACAAAAACTGAGTGAAGGGCAGGGGAACAAAGCAGCACTTAAATAGCTAGTTGTGATTGAGCACAGGTGAGAAACTTTACACTAACAAAAAACCATGAAGAAGAACTAAGGCAGCAACAAGTGTGGTGGCCTCTAAAGGCATGGAGAGGAATTACTGCATATGACACATCCGAAGCCCAATCTGCACGGTCATTAACTCGCAGACCTCAATTGTTTCTGACACTTCTTCTGAAGCACAATCCTTGGTCAGCTGTACCTTTTAAGTACCTAAATACCTGTTTCCTTGTGTTCCAGTGTTGCTCTGTAGGTTCAGAAAAATATTGGGATAGTTTACTGATCACAAAGCTTATGTCAAGTGGATAAGTAGATTAAGCTTCCCACTGCTTCTCTGAATTTTCTTGGTTCTTTCATCTTCTCTGCATAGTCTGCAAGTTTTGTCTCACAGGGGGATTCTCTTGCTTTGCAATCCTGCATCCTAAAATGGTTTTGTTTACATACCGCTCCAGTGACATCTTAATTAGACCTTCCCTTTGTTCAAAATCAATGCCTAAGAAGTGTTTTAACATTCCCAAATCTTTCATTTTGAATTTGTTTGTGACCATTTTCTTTACACTTTTCTGGACATATTGAGTGTTTGCTGTAATGATAAGGTCATCTACACATTTCACATCATCTACACATCGTGTAGGGTGGTGTTCCAATTTCTGCCTGCTTGTTTGAGACCATGAAGTGATTTCTTTAACTTGCACACTAATCTTCCATCTGTTTTTGATTTTTGCTCATAACCTTCTGGTATATATATATTTCATTATCAATTGGCACATGCAAATATGCAGCCTCTACGTCCATCTGGTGTAAGATCAGGTCCTCTTGCACTGCTTTCTGCATTACTCCTCTCACACTTGTCATGTCTGCTGTGGGTGAGAAAGTCTCCTCATAGTCAGTTCCATATTTTTGGCTGTAGCCCTTTGCTGCAAATCTGGCTTTGTATGTTTTAGATCTGTTTGCGTTCTTAATTGTGTAAACCCATTTTCCTCCAACTGGTTGTTTTTCTTCTGGTAAGCTTGTGATGGTGAAAGTCTTATTTTCCTTTAGAGAATGCATTTCTCTGTCCATAGCATCTCTCCAAAGGTTTGATTTCTCTGGCATCATGGCTTCCTGGTTGGTCTGGGGTAGATCACACACTTCTCTGTAGCAAAAGTCTATGTATGCGTCTAATTTCTCCATTTCTTCAGTTTGGAAGTCTTTTAGGTGACTTGGCTTTCTCCTAACTCTTGGAGGGTTCTTTTTAGTTGAAGTCTCATCTTGTTCTTCTGTGTTGTGAGATTTTCTTGTTTTTGTGGAGATTATGGATCATTCGTCTGAAAAATCTCTTCTGGCTTGACTTCGTCATCAGATTTTTCTCTCGTGGTTTTCGGTTAGACTCCCATACTGCACAGAGTTTCTTTCTCTTTGGTTGCTTTGTTTGTGAACTTCACTAAACTGAGTTTTTGTATTTTCTCTGTTTTAGGGTAATACACTAGATAAGCTGGACTATTTCCATCATACACAGTAAAATCCTAAGAGTTAAATTAACTCTACTCAGAGTGTATTTGGTCCCACTCTATATAGAGTTAAACCAACTCTGAAGGAGAGTTATTTAAATAAGTCTATTTGAACTAAACAGTCTATTTTTGTCTGTTTTTACTCTTTCTGGAGTGGACTTGGTCCCTCTCTGAATAGTTAATATTTAGTTTGCATTTTCCATGCAGATTTGGAAAAACATGAAGAAAATAGATTATTAAATTACTCTCTCTCAGAGTCGGTTTAACTCTATATAGAGTGGGACCAAATATACTCCGAGTAGAGTTAATTTAACTCTTAGGATTTTACTGTGTACCAATGAAGATTCCCTCATTGCACCTTGAGTCAAATTTTCCCTTCTCTTGTTTGTATGCAAAACATTTTATTCCACATTTTTGCAGCTTTGAAACACCTGGTTTTCGTCCAGTGAAAAGCTCATTAGGGGTCTTTTTTGTGCGCTTACAGTAACATCTGTTTCTCACGTAAGCTGATGTTTGTAAGCATAGTTCCACAGCTCATCCGGCAATCTTTGAATGTCTACATAGTTACAATGCCCCAAAATTTTGTGGCAAGTTTGTAGATCATGATAGACTTTGCATAGATCATCTTTATTTAGTTCAACAGTCTGCTGCCATCTTTTGTGATCATGTGAGTATTTCCTCTATCAAAAGTGATTGTTGCACTTGCTTTCGTTGCCCTCGCTTCTGAAAAGATATCATGTGGGTATGAGGGTATTTATTGAGCGTCTCTTTTGTGTGCTGTGTGCTTTTGTCCAGACACATCAAGGAAGTGGATTACAGCAGTCCCGTTAAATTTTGTTCCATCAGCCAGTTCTCCTAAGTGTGTATTTGACTGGAAGGAACTGTCAAAATGCCTGAACTTTTTGATATTCACTATGTGTGATGTTGCTCCAGCATTTTACTTTTTTTGGGGGGCTTTTATTTTCATTTCAATTGATCTTGATCATTAGCTCTGATTCTGCTGCGCTTCCTATAGCTTCATCATGCGTCCCCTTTTTCTTGCATAGGAATTTAGGAATTCCTAAATTAGGAAATTAGGAAACTGCTGTTTCTACAGTAGTTGCACCACACACATTTTTGCTATATGTCTCTTTATCCCACATTTGTAGCACTTTACATCATTGTCGTCTGTTTTCTTCTCTTTTGCATATTTCTGTGAGAAACTTCTTCCTTGTTGCACATGTGTTTTCATCACATTATCAGAGTTTTCTGTCCCTTAAATTTTTTCAGATTCTTCAAATATTCTCAGTCTTCTCTTAAAGTCTATGAAGGTTACATCATTCTTATTTTGCGTTACATGCACAGCTAGTGGTTTGAAAGTCTCTGGTAACCCTCATAGATCCATTGCAATGAGTAGTCCACCATTCATTTTCTCACTTCCACTTATTCATCATCTGGTGCATTGTGTCTAATTAATGATAGACTTTTGTCATCAATCCACCTTATTAATTCGGCATAGCAGTCAGCATTCTTCCTTATGTCCACGGCTTGCTGTTCTTCATGGCTTGTTCGCTCAAGCCACGGCTTGTCAGCTCATGCAGTATCGTCTCTTTTAACTTCACAGTATGTAGGTATCCCAAGAACCGTGTCTCCCATAGATCGTATTTTTCTTCCGAAGCATCGAACACCAACTGAGGTGTCATGAGTCCGAGAGTTTTCCCAGCCATTCTTTATCTTTGTTTAGCTTATACTTGCTAACGCGTTATGCTTTGCGTTGTTGACTTACTCAGACAAGTCACTTTGTTTTCACTCTTGGGCCCATAACCTGTTGATGTCAGGTGCACAGTTTGCCTCTCTTGCTCGCGTGAGGAAAACAAAACGCTGTCAATGACTCTGAAATTCTTCTTTATTAACTAAATTTTAAGCCGTCTCTCAATGGTACATATGTCACACACACACTGGATAATAAACGTAAGGATGTGTAATGTAATTGGCTAGTGTTACTACCGTAATAAAACAGGTAAGAGTGCATCAGGGTTATATCTTAACAGACTGACATGTTTTGTTTTGTTTTTTTCATCTTAAACCTATTATTATTTTAAATTCTGTGTATGCTATAGGATATCCAAACCAAAAAAACTTATTGTATCTTTAACCAGCTTGGACCAAAACAGTTTAACCTTGAATTAATTTGAAATTTTTTTTTAACCTTTGTATTAAGGCAATGGGTGAACATCATTACGTAAGACAGCATTTTGTCATAATTGTAGAAAACATTTTTGTTTGTTTTTTCTTAAATAGATTTACCGAACAAACAAATTACTATTGGGGGGGGGGGGGCAGATTTTCCCTTTGTCCAGGTTTCAAAACATTTGAGTGATATTTGATGATTTTTTAAGCTGTTTTCTTTGATAAAACTTAATCTCTCCATGTTCACACATTGAGGATATATTGCTTACAGAAAAAAGCAGAAATTTCAAAGGTAAATTTAGGAGCAGACTGCTTTCACAGAGAGCATGTTATTGAAACGTGCCCTGAACACTCTGAGGTGCAACATCGCCTCCTTTAAACATGATTCCTGCCCTGGCGCTGACCTGTGAATGTGAAGCATTTGAAATCAGAGTGATTACAAGCTGAACTAATGAACATTCCTTGACAGCCTAATGATTAAGAGTGAGCAGTTGTCTGCTGTCTGCTGAAATACACAACCAAACAGGTGCTTCAGAAGAACAACGCTGGGAATAACTGTTGCAGACAGCAACAATATGTGAAATTGTGATTGATTCCTTTAATATATGCAGAGATGCACTTTTTATCCAAGTAAAGGTACAAGTGACTACAAACATCTTTAGCCACCAATTATTTCTGGTCCAAAAGTTATTAAATATTCATTCATTCGTTTATTTATCAATTACTTGTCTGCCATGGCAGGGTTTACTACTGCATGTAATTAAGTAAAAGAACAGTTCAAATGCACCAACATTTTTTAGATTGTTTTCAATGTCTTTGTTGAATGAATACTATTTTTTGTATATATTTTACCATTGAAATAATAAATATATATATATGATACAGACAGAGCGAGAGAGAGAGAGTCAGAAAAAGATCAAAAAGTATTCTAATATTCACAGCTTGGTAAAGACCTCTGCAAACATGCTTAAGATTCACCCTGACACTAAAGTGTTGATTATCAAGAGGTTGAAGACGAGATCCACTGCTGGGGTGGCAGACACCTTCGATGTGTCTTGTTGTCAAATACAGAGGCTAAAATAAAATTTGAAGAGACATGAGACATTTTTAAAGATTTTACAAGATTGTTTGGGCTCAGTGTTTGAGTGGTCAGATGCTTAATTTTATTACTTTGTCACATGCGTGAGCCATGCGCTTGATTGACAAGATTCCTCTTTTGTTTATGTTCATTGCATGTCTGATGCGCTGTGTATGTTTCACCTATCTATGTTTTGGAAGCCTCCTGAATCTCGTTCTTGTCACCTGGCCACAGTTTGGTCCTTGTAAATTTGTCCATTTTGATGCTTGCCATTTCTGTCCGCCGCTGGCTGGATCATTGTGTACTATACTCTGTGTCATCTTTGTGCCTGAGTGATTAAGATAAGGAGTTGTACGATTTATTTGCACGATGACCTATATGGGATCGGTGCCGGTCTGTCTATAAGTTGTTTTATAGAGTTAGAGATGTTGAGCTCTGAATGGGTTCCTTAAAACACTCAACCACCACCATCGACGATAAAGTTGATCTAAGTGAGTGATTATAGCTCTGATAGAATTCTTCTCAAGAATTCCACTGCCACTTGTCATTGAAGACCTAAGCATGAAGATGTTTTGTATAGAATTGAGTCTGTATTTTTCAGAGAGACAGTTGAGATGCAGGCTTGAGAAAAACGCTGCCAGTTTGACAGCTGATGGAAGCCAATTCCAGCCGATCTCATCTGCCAGAACACCAGAGAGAAAGAGAGAAACAGACATAGAAAGACACCCAAAGCACATACTGACTGTGCCGACACTTGCTGAAATGAAATGAAACGAAAAAGCATCATGTTAATCTAGGCACCTAACCCTTTAGTTTGTCATCTGAACACAGCTAAAGCTACTTAAATGCAAAAAGCTTATATGTTGTTTCAAATTTCCCGAAACCCTGTTAAAAAAGAATTCAAGAATATAAATTTGCTAAATGTCTTCCATTGTAAATACCGAAATCTCATGACTCGAATGGTCTCTCCAATACTGTAAAGATTTCCTTTCTTGGCACACATTTAACCCATAGATTTTGTGAACGACTTCTCTGAATTTGATCAGCGTAAATTATTATTTTCATGCTATGATGAATCATGGCTGCCAATCACATGGTCCCACCTGTTTTTTTTTGGAGGTAATTTTAATTGTAATTTAGTGTAATTTACTTTTACTTGAATATATTTCTAGTTCTGTATCTGTACTTCCCTTTCAGTCGGTCCCGGAGACGTTAGTCGGGATTAGACCGACTGAATGGGAGCGAATCACCGTGAGAGCGACTGACGAACATATTAACGGGCAAATTAATTTGCAGGCGAAGGTGATTGATTAGCAATCAGCCGGGTATAAAGCCGGGCGTGCCTAAGCCTCAGTATGCAATTTTCCTTCGGAGCTGACTGAGTGAGACTCTCTCTCCTGAACTTTGACGCTTCTAGCTTGAAAGATCAGCAGGTTGCTTACCTCTTGGCTCTTTTGGTGTAGACCTCTGCTAGCTCAGATAGCATGCCACCAGCAAGTTAGCACCTCGAAGATCTTCTCAGGCAAGCCTGTCCAGTGATTCAGCCATTTTCTCAGTATCTTGTCCATTTTTCACGACACGATGAGCAAAACATGCACTATTCCTGGCTGTTGTGGGCTTCTCGTTGAAAAGACGGTCACGGGAGTTGCGCGATGTGTTTGGTTTCCAGCACACCGACGCGGCTCTCGTGAAGTGTGAGTGTTTGCACTGCAGCACTCTGCTGAGTCGCACGCGGAAGTTTTGGGTAGAGCGGCGTCAGGTGATTCCTCGCGTCATCCCCAAACACCGAGCGTGCTTCCCGTCTGGTCTGCGGGTGAATCGGACGGCGCTTCGGTGTCGCCCGGTACCTCGTATGATCCTGTAAACGATCTGCTCTCCCACGCAGCATCGGAAGGGGCGCGGCTTTCGGTTCTCCAGTTCAACTGCCTCCTTCGGGATTGCAGCCGAGCTGGAGCCGGAGGCGTTCGCGGTGCTCTCACAGCCGCAGCCTCGATCGGCGGGAGGTGACTCCTCCCCCCCGAGTCGATGCTGTCACGGCTGGAGAATTGGTGGCTAGGCAGGCGCCGGGACAGGTTCCCCGCATACCGCTAGTGCCTTTTTCTCCCCGAGAAGCACGAGGAGCTCACTGATTCTGGCAGGCTCCCCTGCCCGTCAGGGGATTGAGCTCCTCCCTCTTCACCACTCTGGTCAATGCAGCAGATACGGGTTACTCTTCGATTCCCCGAGTGGGTAGGTTATCGCGGTGCTTACCCCGACAGCGCTGCTGCTTGACGGTCTCGTTCGGGTGTTCCCGCCAAAGCTGGGAGGTTTCATCAGTCCTGATGATGAGAGCTTATTCAGCTGCAGGTAAATCTGCTGCATCATTGCATGCTATGGCGACCTTACAGGTCCTCCGTGTCATGCACCAGGGTGGTGGTGACCAGCAGTCTCTCTGAGACTTGCTTTCAGCCGCTGATTTGTCGCCTTGTGCTTCAAGATCAGCCGTACTGAACATCGGTCACGCGATGTCCACGCTTGTGGTCCAGGAACGCCATCTGTGGTTCGAGCAGGCTTCAATGCGTCCCGAGGACCGATTTTCGGCTTCCGTACGCGCCTGTCTCCCCGGATGGCCTCTTTGGCGTCGCCGTGGAGATTTTCGTCAAAGGTCTCCACGATCAGGAGGCAGGCGGAGGGTCTGGGTATAGTTCCACGCCAGAAGCAGCAGGCGTTGCTTCTGGGCCGGAACCCTCTCCGCCTGTTCGCTGCCAAAGAGTACGTCTCCTGCCTTGGTTTACTCCTTTGACCTCTGGTCCGGGGAAAACCCCTGCATGCGGAAGACGGAGCCAACCTCTGAGGGTTTCGAAAGCAGACGAGGGTTTCTAGTGAAGCTCCCCTGAGGTTGGCGACTCGGGAGGAAACGAGCTCTTCTTTGGGTCTGGTCATCGACCCAGCTCCCCCAGGGGGGGGGGGGTCCACCACACACTCCTCGCTGCCGTCCTCCGGGACGGCGGCACCTATTGTGTCAAAGATAGAACTCACTTCCTCCCGAGAATAGCGGTCTCGCATGCCCGGCGGTCTGGGGTTCCTCTTCCTCGGTCTCCGACGAAGATCCCGACATGGGCCCGAGCCGCGCTGGCCATGGCAGAGAGTGCGGGGGCACACCACCCCTGCCCTCATCTGACCATCTCCCAGGGTCCTTCCCTGGTGATTCCGCCCACAAGTCCGCCTCCGGGCGGCCCCGCCATGGGGACCATCGGCACGTCCCGACCACGACCCCTGTCAGCTTACCTGGGAGCCTGGCGGAAGCTTCCCGGGGTCTCACAGTGGGAGGTCCGGACAATCCGGCAGGGCTACACGATTCTCAATTCGTGTCCGCCCCCAGGTTTCGAGGTGTGCTTCACCTGTTCCCCGAACAGGCGCCTCATTCCTGCGAGAGGAGATCGACGCCCCTTTTAACAAAAGGTGCGGTCGAGCCGGTACCCCCAGCCGATATGGAACGAGGGTTTTACAGCCCTTACTTCCTGGTCCCCAAGAAAGCAGGCGGGCTGCGACCAATCTTGGATTTGAGGCGTCTAAACCGGCACCTGGCCAAGTACCGGTTCAAGATGCTGACGGTCCGCTGCATTCTACCATGCATCCGTCCTGGAGATTGGTTCGCAACAATCGACCTGAAGGACGCGTACTTCCAGGTAGAAGTGGTTCCAAGGCACAGACCCTTTCTAAGGTTCTGTTTCCAGGGCCATGCTTACCAGTACAAGGTCCTACCCTTCGGTCTTGCCCTATCCCCTCGCACCTTTACGAAGGTTGTCAGGGCCGCGCTAGCCCCGCTCCGCCGGGCAGGCATTCGGATCCTGGATTACCTCGGCGACTGGCTTCTCATAGCCTCGTCCAGAGACCAGTTGATCCGACACCAGGGCAAGGTGCTTTCGCACTTAAACCGTTTGGGTCTGAAGGTCAACTGGGAAAAGAGCCACCTCACCCCCGTGAGAGTCATCTTTTTTCTCGGGATGGAGCTGAACTCCGAGAGCATGCTGGCGCGATTATCGGTAGAACGCACCAGGGCCTTGCTGACCGCACTCTTCGCGGTGTCCTCTCGACCAGTGGTCAGACTGAAGTTAATTCAGAGGCTCCTGGGGCATATGTCAGCTGCAGCCCCAGTCATTCGACTCGGGCTCCTGCGTATGCGACCACTTCAGCAATGGCTTCTCTCGCGAGTTCCGAGTTTGGCATGGCGTCAGGGAGCGCTACGTCTGCCCACGGCAGACATGCTCCCTTACCTGAAGGTCTGGAAGACGGAGTGCTTCTGAGGTCTTGGGTGCCTCTTTCGAGCCACCCACCACCGATGCCTCCAAGACTGGTTGGGGCGCCATGTGCGGTTCCCACCGAGAGTCCGGTGCCTGGACCGGAAGACGCTCTTGCTGGCACATAAACCGTCTCGAGCTAGTTGCAGTCATTCTAGCGCTACGGCGCTCCTGCCCGCTCCTCCGGGGGCGGCACGTGCTGGTCAGGACCGACAGCACTGCGGTAGTAGCGTACATCAACCACCAGGGCGGTGTACCCTCCCGCTTCCTGCACTACCTCGCCCAACAGCTGCTCCTCTGGAGTTAGAGCGACTTCCGTCGCTCAAGCCTTCATATCCCTGCGGAGTGTAACAGGATCGCGGTTCCGCCGTCCAGATTCCACCCCTCGACAGGAGTTTGGCGACTCCATCCTCGGGCTGTTTAGCAGACTTTGGACATCTTCGGCGAGGCCCAGGTACCTGCTGCCTCCCGTGAGAATACCCATTGCTGGCTCCTATTCCCCCTGGCTCCTCTCGGGACAGATGCGCCGGCTCACTGCTGGCCCAGGAACAAACGCTTATGTGCGTTTTCCCCAGTGAAGCCTCCTAGCACAACCTCTGTGCATGGTCAGGGGGGACGAGCGCGGGCTACTCTTTCGCCCTCTTCTGGCCGAACAGAGTATGGTCTCCAGACCTCTCTGCGCTCGTGACAGCCCCCCCTTGGCCGATTCCCCTGAGTCCAGATCTGACTCAAGGGGGGGGGATACAGGCACCCGCGGCCAGACCTCTGGGCCCTACTTGTATGGCATATCTGTCCACGGTGGACCCCGAGCCTTTACCACCCCTCGCGGTGACTACCTATACCATGCGTTAGCCCCCTCCATTGAGTGTGCTACGCTGGCAAGTGGGGTCGGTTCGTCGAATGGTGCTCTTCCCGCCAGGAAGACCCCGGGACATGCCCCATCTGAGTCGTGTTGACCTTCTCCAGGAGAGGTTCGATCGGGAGCTGTCCCCATCGCCCCTCTAGGTCTACGCCGCCGCTATTTCTGCCTTCCACCTCCGGGTTGAAGGGAAATCAGTGGGCAGCCACACACTGACGGTGAGATTTCTCAAGGGGGCTAGGCGCCTCCGGCCTCCTAGACCACTCTCCATTCCTCTTGGGACCTCTCCGTCGCCCTTCGGGGCTGCGGAAGTCACCTTTTGAGCCCTGGCATTTGGCAGAGCAGCGTGTCCTCTCACGGAAGACCGCACTCCTACTTGCTTTGGCCTCAATTAAGAGGTTGGGAGATCTCCAGGCACTGTCCGCCGACGAATTCTGCCTGGAATTCGGCCCTGGTGATTCTCTGGTTACCATCAGACCCAGGCCCGGATTCATCCCCAAGGTCCCATCCGTCCCCTTCCGGGACCAGGTGGTGACCCTGCAAGCTCTGCCCCGGGAGGAGGCAGAACCAGCCCAGGGTTCGTTATGTCCTGTGCAAGCTCTCCGGATCTACTTGGACAGAACCCGGGAGCTTCGTCGCTCCCAGCAGCTCTTCATATGTTTCGGAGGCCAGCGTAAGGGTTCCGCTGTCTCCAAGCAAAGGCTTGCCCACTGGCTAGTGCGGCTATCCGCTTAGCTTATGAGGCGTGTGAGGTTCCCTGCCCTCTCCATCTGAGGGCCCACTCCCCTCGCCGCATCGCTGCCTCGTGGGCGTTGGCTAGAAGGGCCTCACTCGCCGACATTTGTAGAGCTGCGGGCTGGTCTACACCTAACATGTTCATCAGGTTGTCAACCTTGATGTAGGCTCTGTTCCCTCTGCGGTCCTGAGTGGTGGCAGTCACCCTTAGGGGACGGAGCAGGTGTAAGCTTGCAGTACTCTCCTCATCATCAGGAGAAGTACACCTTTCTAAGAGCTCCCCCTTCGGGCGGCTCTCCCATCCTCCCCCCTTCGGCATCTGACTGAGCGGAGCAGTCAGCGCTGCCAGGTTCCGTGTGGTGGCTTTGCTCCGGCCTGGTCCCCGCAGAACTAGGGTACAGATCTGGGAGTCCCTCTCTGGCGCTCCCTTTCTATGTTCTTATACAGCTCCCCCTTCAGGTGGCTAGTATGAACCCGTTCCGTTACTCCCCTTGTTTTTGGTGCGTAACGATGACTTCCGTCTCTGCCGATTTTTTCTTGCAGAACGATGACCCGCTGGTAGCCCTTCGGGCCTCGACGCGATCTCCGCCACTCCTCCCTGCGGGTCGAGGGGTGCCTCCTTCTGGTCGCCAGCATCAACCAAGTACAGCAGATGCTCTCAGTGTTGGACTTCCCCGTCAATGAGTATTCCGGGCAGGGGCAGAAGGAGTTCCCATTCAGGTACTAACGGCCTCTTACTAACCCCTCTCTTGGGTTTAGTGCCGACCTGTCTGGATGGACTTCGGGCATGGCCCTTTACAGAGGCTCCCATTCAGTCGGTCTAATCCCGACTAACGTCTCCGGGACCGACTGAAAGGGAACGTCTAGGTTACTTGCGTAACCCCACGTTCCCTGAATAGGGAACGGAGACGTTACCCTTCGCCATGCCCTGGAAGTCATGGATCTGAGGTAAGCTGGGAGGTAAGTGGGTCCAGCTCCTCGGAAAATTCCATACTGAGGCTTAGGCACGCCCGGCTTTATACCCGGCTGATTGCTAATCAATCACCTTCGCCTGCAAATTAATTTGCCCGTTAATATGTTCGTCAGTCGCTCTCACGGTGATTCGCTCCCATTCAGTCGGTCTAATCCCGACTAACGTCTCCGTTCCCTATTCAGGGAACGTGGGGTTACGCAAGTAACCTAGACGTTTTATTGCACTATTTTTCTTCAACCTGCCTTCAGGAGTTGGAATATCTGGACCTGCTTTAAGTTCAGAAGCGCGTGTGGCGGGTACTAATGTGCAGGCTTGCTGTCTTGCTCGGATGCGTCCGAGTAGACCCCCATGAGAGGTGAAGGGGAGGAAGGTGGGAGCGATGAAGCTGATTCAGACTGTTTCAGAATTTAAAAACTTTATTATTGTTTTTAAATTTATTTTTTCTACAGTGATTGGCACCTATCCCCCTAAAAAGCCTCTGGTTTCAGCAGCTGAAATGCCCCCTGCAGTTCAACTCACAGGCTGTTGAACATTAGTCAGACATCCAAGGATATAGGAAGTATATATTCCGTTGTCTTAAAAATCATCCCTGTATTATGAAGGAGGTGAAGGTCAAGAATGATGATGTCAAATTGTTTTTTAACCTCTTAAGCCCGAGAGTCCCCGGTACCGGGGACTTGCCCCCTTGTGCGTTACATTTTCACTCATAGCTCACTAACCCTGAGAATAACCCACACATATTAAATACTGTTGTGTTCAGCGGAAACTCCTCTAAAAACGTATCTAATTCAATTTCATATCCGTTAACCACAGCTCGAACGCCATGCAAATAAACAACAACATGTCCGGAGTATAATTCATGACCACGTTTTTGTTTATGTGCGATATGTATCCACAATATAAACGGAAACACCCGAACCATTACATTAAATGAAAGCTAACAACCAGCTGAATCCAGTGATATGCAACTCATTTACATTGCATGAAGTATTTCAGAGCAGGGAGCGAAAGTTCCCCGAAAAAACGCCAGCAAAACCAAGCAAGCATGTAAATCTTGTCTTACCTTTGCCGTTTTTTCAACAAAAAGTTATTTCCATAGCGATAAAAGTCCGTTTGTTGTTATGTCCGGTCGATAGCTTCGCGCAAACGCCATTTTGGATTATTTCTGTAGCTTTGTGGCGTCATTACGCCACCAAATATGGAATGACTCCCCGTGCGTAAGAGGTGGTCTCTCCACGCTGCGCGTCGTGTGATTCGTCGGCGATCCCGTCAGTCTCAAAATGGTTGAGCTGATTGGTTTCCATAGAATCAGAGCTTTCCGTCGATATATAGATCTTCTGGATTGGACAGATGGTCGGAGGGGTAGGGACAAGCAGAAGCTTGATGTCAAAGCGTTTGTGAGTGAAACGTTCCCAAAAGCGCAGCAAGATGGCGTAAATGAGCTTCTACCCCCCTTTTACAGCGTTTCTTTAGGAGTTTTTTTTGCTGAAATCATGTCCCATAAGCAACAAAAGAAGACTATTAACGTAGCTGAAGCTTTGGACAAGATTTTTTCCATATTTCAATTATTGTGCCAAATTGTGCCAAACTGTGCCAACATGGATTACGCCTGAACTTTGTTCAATCAAAACCTTTACAGAATATTAGTTTCTTGTAGTATGAACACCAAACTTGCTACAGATGTTCTTGACATGTAGTGGTTACAATTGATTGTGTTTATTTGCTTCGTTATAAGTAAAATAAGGAGATATTGGAGGAAACATGTGTTTTTTTTTTTAGGCGGAGTTCATTTTTTGGCCATTCCAACATCAATTACTCTTACCCAGTGTTCTTGACTGTCAAATTAACTCATCCACACCACTCCCCAAGAACCTATCTTCATTTTGATACCAAGATTTGCAGTTTAGGCCTTGTAAAAGCTGAGAAATGCCTTAAAAAGTAAAAGTATAGGATTTTCGGAAAATAGGCCTCAGGGCTTAAGAGGTTAAAGCATCAAGTGGTTAATAATAAATAACTCTTTTCATCTTTTATGTTAGAACAATCATTCTGCTGTGTTTTCATTCATTATGCTTCACTTACATTTAAGTCTCTTTGATCTTCTGTGTTTCCTTTTCTTCTTTTCCTGATCAACTATATGAAGGGTAGAGACGCAGCTTCAGGAAGCTGTTTCTGATAATCTCAGGGGGCTAATTGTGGTGCGTTTATACTGGTTTGATGAGTAATGACATTGCTCCACCACTCCACCTTTTTTCTCACACTGACACACAGTTAAAGGCAGACATTGACTCATTAGAGGTGACTTTATTGTGAAGATCCACATACACAAAAACACTGTTCAGCTCCAGCTGCAATTTTCTATTTTTGTCCTCTGTTCTTGCACAGTTTTATCATCTTCTTTATTACGGAAAGTGGTAATTCAGCACAGATCAAGCTAATACATTACTATCTGAATAAATCATTAAGTTAGTTATAAATGATGATAAAAAAAGGAATAATGATCACAAGCATCTATGTGCGTGCGTGTGTGTGTGTGAGTGTGTGTCTGTGGGATGCGGAGATGCAGGGTTCTTCAGTGGCAAACACAGTAATCAATGTCAAGTAAAGTAGGCTACATTTTCAGCCAGACCACAAATCACAGTGTGTGCTATATGGGAGTACACGTATCTGAGTGTGTGTTTGGAGACAGAGTAAACACAGGTCACACTGCTATAAAATTGATCACCCCTTACTCGTAAAGAAAAGAAAGATGCAAGAGGCAGTTATAAATCAGGCCCTGTGTGTCTGGAGAAAAAGAAAAGCTGGAAGAAGATAGAATCGAAAAAGTCATCATTAGAATAATCCATCAAAAAATATAGATGCTCCCTGCAGAGCAGTTAGGGAGCAGGGGAGGGGGAAAGGTATGAGTGGAAAGAGAGAGAGTCTAGCTAATGTAACACAGAGCGGACAAACCATTTGGTTAATTGTGGAAGATCAGAGCTGCAGCGGGGATTGGTCTGATGAGTAATGGGAATGAAAGCATATATTTAAGATAAGCAAATGAAAGGCTATGTACACAGAGCTCTTTCTATTCCACAGAGTAGATTGTCAAAGGTTGAGAGGAATGTGAACCTGTAATTGAGCCCTTCATTAAAACACCAACAGGCTCATGAATAAGAATGAGTTGAGTCTCATTTGCATACTGTACTTTACTTCTGAGTGTTTGTGAGAAAGTTAGGAGACATAGTGAGAAATTTTAAGGACAACCTTGTCGTTCCTTAGCTGCTTTTAGCATTGTGACATTGGTCACTCATAAAGTCACAGTTTAAAGAAAAATGCTTCTTTTCCACTAAACTGGAGATAGGCACCAGCAGACCCCCGTGACTCCAAAAGGGAATAAGCGGGTTGGAAAATGAATGAATGAATGTATTAGAACTCAAAATTGATTTGTTACTTCAGAGACCTCCATACACAGGAGAATCCAATCAGAAGAAGTATTTAAATGAGGCCAATTGTGTTTCTCCTTTTTGCATCTTCTTAAAGAGTGCCAACATAGGAGCCTCAAAACAATGATTATTGAGCATCATGGTGTATGGGGAAGGACACAGAAATCTGTCTCAGAGATTTAAGTTCTCCATGAGGATCTGTGAGGAACATTGTGAGGAATTGGAAGACCAGAGCCACAGTTCTAGTTAGGTCAGAAGTGTTAGACCAAGAAAAATCTCAGATAAGCAGAGACACAGGGCGGTGAGAACAGTCACAGTCAACCCATCAACCCACAGACCAGCTCCAAACGCTAACACTGCTCAAAATCTACTGAGGCATTCATGCAGAGGAACTAGTATAACGTTCTGGAATTACCATCTCAGTCCCCAGACCTGAATATTATTGAAAATGTGTGGTGTGATTTAAAACAGGCTGTCTTTGCTGGGAAACTGGAGATGTTTAATGAAGAACTATGGTTCAAAATACCTTCCGTCTGAATCCAGACTCTAATTGGAATCTATAGAAACATTTAGAGGCTGTTGTTTCTGAAAAAGAAGTTTCACAAAATATTGAGTTTTTTTGGTGCCTTAAATGCACGTTTTTAAATGCTTGTGATACTTTTCTTGAATCATATAAACTTTATTTCACTTCTAAAATATCACTGCTTTTATTTGACCGAGAGAGCAGCTCGTGTTAAAGCTGAGGTATCAGAGTAATAGCCTGAAGAGGAAAACCTGATAATGCACGCAGGAGGCACAGAAGGAAGTTATCAGGAGTGAAACAAACAATACATGTTTCCTATTTCTATCAGAGTGCCATACTCAAGTTCACTGATCTGCTGAGAGTGCACATTTTTTGCATGCCCATAGTGAATTTATACACGTGATAGGAACATCTGGATTTTGTTCCCTGGATTGGCAAAACAAAATTGATAGGAACATCTGGATTTTTTTCTGGATTGGCAAAAAAAATTGATAGGAACATCTGGATTTTTTTTCTGGATTGGCAAAACAAAATTGATAGGAACATCTGGATTTTTCCCCTGGATTGGCAAAACAAAATTGATAGGAACATCTGGATTTTTTCCCCTGGATTGGCAAAACAAAATTGATAAGAACATCTGGATTTGTTTTCTGGATTCGCAAAACAAAATTGATAGGAACATCTGGATTTTTTCCCCTGGATTGGCAAAACAAAATTGATAGGAACATCTGGATTTTTTTCCCCTGGATTAGCAAAACAAAATTGATAGGAACATCTGGATTTTTCCCCTGGATTGGCAAAACAAAATTGATAAGAACATCTGGATTTTTCTGGATTGGCAAAACAAAATTGATAGGAACATCTGGATTTTTTTCTGGATTGGCAAAACAAAATTGATAAGAACATCTGGATTTTTTCCCCTGGATTGGCAAAACAAAATTGATAGGAACATCTGGATTTTTTTCTGGATTGGCAAAACAAAATTGATAGTTTTTTCTGGATTGGCAAAACAAAATTGATATGAACATCTGGATTTTTTTTCTGGATTGGCAAAACAAAATTGATAGGAACATCTGGATTTTTTTTCCCTGGATTGGCAAAATAAAATAGACCAAGAACAGCACTGCTGCAGTGATGCGGGCAAAGAGAGTTCAGAATTAAGGGAATGACACATTAAGGCCTCTTTTTGCTGTGGCCCTCACAAACGAAGATTTATATTGGATTTGGGCAGGGAATAATTGCTAAGTTGATTGATGGAAGGGCAAAGAGCTGTATGCTGCTCCTCTTCATCATAGCAAATTGATGAATGTCAGATTTTCTCAATGCCTTTGGGAGTAAAACCCAAGAGCCAGAAAGCCCTTGCAGCACAGTTGAGTCACAATGCCTGTGTCCTTCACTGTGATATAGAGGGAGAAAGAAAGAGAAATTGGGGTTATTTGGGGCTGTGTGTTTCAGTCACCAAAAATGAACTCAGAAGAAACCATTATTTATTTTAGGGAAGTACATATGCAGCTGGAAGTGAGAATTTCAAGTGATGAAACAAAGATGATAAGGAGAACCACCATTTGTTTTTGTTTTTTTATTTGAAACCATTTAAGCTTATTTCACCACAGTTTCTTTATCCCGTAGATCAAAAATACAATATCATTATTTAAAAAAAAAATGACCTTTTATGCTGTGACTCAGTGGGTAGCACTGTGGCCTTCCAGTTAGAAGGTTGCCAAATCGAGGCTCGCCGGTGACCTTGCTGTTCCTGTTTTCTGACACTACTAAGTGCCCGTTCAGTTATAACGGTAACAAACGCACTGTAAATAACAGACGCCAAATGTTTAGCACAAATTGGCAAACAAAGTGGGTTGGATACCAAGTTTTTGCCAAAGAAGTTTTTATGAAATTATTAGATTATTGAACATGCAACTATTTTGCTGGCAAATCATGCAAGATCATTTCTAATTTCTGGAATGATGTGGTGATGGGGGGAGGGGTCATAACTCCTGTGGAAATTACGTGCCCGGTGAAGTAATTCAGACCCCAGACCTAAATCATATTAAACATCTCTAGAGAGATCTGAAAATGGATGTGCACCAATGCTGCACATACGACCTTATGGAGCTTGAGATATGCTGTAAAAAGGAATGGGTGAAACTCAAGGCTGTAATTGCAATCAAATGTGCACTAATAAATGTGAGCTTCTTTTTACTACTTTACAAATTACTTTTGAAACCGTTTTTTTTTTTTTTTTGTGGCAATGCTTGATATCAAATGATATAATGATTTTTAGTACAGCCCCAGCTACTTTTTACAAACCTGTAAAAGAATTCCACAACAAACCTGAAATTGTACATTGAACAAAGGAACAGCAAGAATAACTTGTTGAGAATGAACATTTTTTATGTTTTATATCAAAAATCTAAATTGTTGAGAAAAATTTTTTACAAATGCCTGAAAAAAGGTCAAAACCACTGTGACAATTTTATCAAAAATCCAGGCAAACCTGTCCTAAAACTTATAAACTATTCCAAGCACTTTTTGTTGAACTGTGCTTTATTTTGTGCCAGAACTTTGAAAATTATGAGCCATATCTCATGTGTGACATGTCACATGTCCAATGGTATCCCTTCTTTTTGGACTATGTCATTACTCTTGTAATGTTTGTTTAAAAACAAAAATATATAAGCAAATAACCATTTTAAAACCCACACATTATATTTGAAATCAAAATTAAACAATAGGTTGGTCTCGTCATTCCTACTAAATTCAAAACAGGCAGTGTGATTGGTGCACATACCCATGCATCCAGAGACTCCTAAGGGATTAACATATGATGTCATGCCACTTCATGTGTTTTATTTTTTTTTATTTGGTTTAATCCATGTTTATAAAGCATGGATTATTTATTTTTTATATAAAAAAATGAAAATGGTGGCTCTGGTATTTCTGACAAGATGAGTACATGAACTATGTGATTCCATGGAATTTGAGTGTGCATGCATGTGTCTGTGTGCGATTTATTCAACATTCCTATGCATGGACAAAACCTTTCATTATCCCCAATATCATATGTTGGATGTAATGATTGATGTAAGTTCCAAATTGCATACTTTTAGAAAAAAAGTTCATATAAGAATCAATACTGCAAATATCGCAACACATTTGCTATCCAAATTTGATTGTTGAACTCACCAACCTGGAGTCATTAGTTGTGGTGATCCCTTAAAGCGGTTTTTATTTAATTGAAATCAAAGAGAACTTTTACATAAACACCTTGTGTTCTCTCCTGTAAGCTGCTCAAGATTTCTTTACCCCCATTGCCCTAGCAAATCTGGAACCATAGACAGCCAAATACAAGTGTTCCTGTTTCACCACATTCTTCTCTGTTTGCTGGTTTACTGTGTTGCATCCATAGCAGCTTTGGTTGGTTGAGCTTGGTGGACAGACAATTACTTTTATGGAATATTTAGGGTTGAAATTTAATAGGAAGTGGATATCATCCTGTATGTTTATAACATAACATTTGGAAAACCTACAGAACTGTGTATACATTCTGGATGAACTGTATCTGGTGGTTTAAAACAATATTTTTAGAGCTCTTTGTTCAGCGAGATAAATCTAAACTCAAACCGTTTAATTTCCAGACAGCACTTTTCTTACCATGTCTGAACTGTATTCGAATGGACAGCAGGTGGGGTTCAGCACATCTAAGAGTCATCCTTACAGTTATCAACAGCACCAAGCTGCAGATCTCACCTACAAACATAATGTGTGCGGGTAAAATTGCTATAGCATGGAAAGCCTTTTAAGACTTTTGCTTCATACATTGACTGGTGAACTGAGTAACAAACAACTTGCTTCATAATTGCTGAACAACTTCTAAATTCTTTAGTGAACAGAGATTCTATCATCAAAATGAGAAAGGCAAATACCTAGAAAAGAAGGGACCCAAGCACGTTAGAGTCAATTAAAGTACTATAAATGTTCAGCAATTAAAAGCTTCCAGTAGAACAGCATGTTATTGTTACATAAATGTCTTTTATAAATAGAACGAAGAGGGATTATCACTGTGTGCAGTCTGCTATATTGAACTGTTTCTACAAGGCTCTCTGACATATAGAGGTTGTAGGTGAAATTAAACAACAGAACATTTATTTTTAGTCTAACCATATTAGAGAAAATAGTATCTAACCCAAAACACTGAATGTCTTTTTCATTTTTATCCTAAAAGGTCCAGAGCCATTTGAGCATTTTCTTACTACTTTACAATTTGCTCTAATATAATGGCAGTAAAACTTTTTTTGTGGCAATGCGGGATGTTATTTTTTAGCACATCCCCAGCTTATTTTTTAATAAATATTTTCATTAACTTACACAATATATCTACAACAAACCTGAAATTGTACAAAAAAAATCATTTAAAGTAGTAGTTTTTTATGTTTTTGAACAAAAATCAAAAGTGTTGAAACAAAATACAAATTCAAAAATCCCCCAAAAACGCAGACAGGCTCAAAAAACGTGAAAGATATACAAAAAAACAGGTGAACCTCTCCTAAACCTTATACAATATTATAAGAACATTTTGTGCCAGAGACTTCGAAAAACACAAGCCATCTCACAGGTCTTGGACTTCCTTTTTTCACCAGTAGATAGCACTAATGGCACCGATTTTGGGTCTGTAAAATGAACCTGAAAGACATACTCTGCAAATGATGTGTCATAACTCTTGTAATGTTTGTGTAGAACCAAAAATATTGAAACTAATAACCTTTTTTAAACCTACACACAAAAAACAGGGTTGCATCATTCCTAATTACTTCAAAACAGCCTCTGTAATTGGTACATGCATGTTGAAAGAAACTGAATAAAACTGATTTTTTAAAGATTTGTATTTGTACATCAAATATCTAGCTCAATTTTTAACTCTTCATCAACTCAATACATACAAATAAACACAAATCTTCTGTTCTCATGTTCTTCTGTTTTTTGTTTCCTAGATGCTGGCTCTGGATCAGGGGATGATGGTGAGTATGATCAACTCTCCATCTCAAATCTGGAAATGTCTCTTTGCACATTGACACAACTATATAACAGCTGTAGCACGCACAGCATCATTATTTATTTACAATAGGGTGGGAAAAGTGATGGAAAGATCAAGGTGTTGAGAGTAGGGCTTTAAAAAGCAGCGCCATAATATCCTTATGCATCAAATATGACATTCTAAACATATAACTACAGGCTTCTAAGAGGCTTTTCATTACAGTTGACACAATTGTGCAAAAATGTACCTCATTTACTTTTAAAAATCTGTGGTAAATGCAGGTTTGTGGACTGCACGGAGGCACAGTTGGTAGCACTGTGGCCTTTCAATATAAGGTCACTGGTTTGAGGCCAGCGGATGGGTCCTTGGGAGGCTTTGCATGTTCTCTTAATGCTTGCGTGGGTTTCCTACGGGGGCTCCGGATTCCCGATTAGAGATGTTCCCATAAGAATCCTCTAAATTCTACTTAGGAGTGAATGTGTGTTTCCCTGTGATGGACTGGAATCTGTCCAGAGTGTCACCCACTCTTTGCCAAGTGCACTGCAGAACCATGTGACCCTAAAAACTGACTGAACTGTACATTTCTCTACAAAATTTTCCGAAAGCAGCAGAAACTAATGCTGTATCATTTTTTTTCTCAAGTTGAACGCTTTTAGACATTAGAAGCACAGGACCACCAAAAAAAGTATACCTTCAAAACAGAGAGCGCGCTGTTCTCTGATTGGTGGCTTGCACATGCTTGACCAATTACATTTTTATCCACCCATTGATAAAAAAAGAAAGGCTGATATCTCAATCTGTTATAATAGATACAGTGATCATGAGTTAAATGTTTGTGAGAGTGTGTTATAGTAGCACGGTTGAGAAAGAGAGAGAGAGAGTAAAAAGTGTTGTGTGCCTGTGTGTTTGTGAAATCCTACACAATTCAACCAGCACACTCAGGTCAGATAACTCAACAAAACACTGAGCTTCCAACACTTTTGGTTAATGGAATTTAAATTTGGTTTTAATATTAATATTTCTCCAAAACTTTGAAAATCACAAACCATATTACATGTATCACAGGTACTTCCAAGGATTATCCCTTCTTTTTACCACTAGATGGTGCTGAAAGACTAACACGCAATTTCTCACATTTTACTTTGAATTACAGTGCAAATTATGAGTCATAAATCTTGCAATGTTTGTTTAAAACCAAAAAAAAGGAGACCTAATCCATAAACAGCAAGCAGCAACCGAACAACTCTGGTGTCATGTCTAGCCTTATGTGATGTGAGCTCTGCCTCAGGCCAAGCCCCACAAACAAACAGAGCCACCCGTTGGGCCAGTCCTCCCCACATGGAAAGACACGACCAGGGGCCCAGACCCCAGAGCTGGACCTGCTGCAGCGGGAGGACAGACAGCCCAACCCCTGCAGGCCCCATCCATGAACACCGCAACCTGCATAGCCCCCCGGTGGTAGGCCCCCGCCTCGGGCATCACCATGGACCCGCAGGCAAGAGGATTGTGGCCAAGACACCAGAAAGGGACATGGAAGAACCCCACACCAGGTGCAGTGGGACCACCTCAGCCTCACGCACACCCTGACCAGCAGTCCTAAATGTAGTGTGTCCCTGAAGGTGATGCATGGGGCACAGGGGCTGACCAGCCCCTGAAGTGAGTCAGTTGCAAATTTAATTGACCTTCTGATCCCTCCAGGAGGGAGGCCCCTCCCAGCGCCCTGGAAATGTTCAGTGTCCCCGACTTGGGGTAGGAGAGGGGCCAAGATTGCCAATAAGCCACCCCACCCCCTTAATCCCCCACAGAGGCAAAGACCCTCAAGGTCCTATGTGTGGGGTAAAAAAAAAGTGTACCTGGATGTCCCTGACTTGCTTCATCTATGTGCTATCCGTCTGTCCATCCAGGGGCAGTACTACCCCCCATCCCAGGGGCCATGAGAGAACCACCAAATGGACAGGGGCATCCAGGAAGAGCTATCTTTGTTGTTTTCAGAAAGCCACATGAAAGTTCTCCCTTTTGCACTCTAGCTTTTGAAATGTCATCAACGCTTTTACACTAGCTTCATGTTTTCTCTTAAAATCCCCATGAAAAAGCTCTACAGATATATTTTCGAAGAGCCAATTGCACAGGTTGCTGCTGTTTAGAACACTGAAAGTGCACCCTATGAACAGAGGAAGAAAATAACATAGAACTCAGTAAAGAGAAAAAAGGGGACTGGAAATTGATTTAAAATCACAGGAAAAGGCAATTGTTGAACACTGAGTGACATGAATTTATTAGTTCTGAATTGAAGATCCAGGCTACAGTTTCTTACAATGAGGTAAATAAACTGAAAGAAACCTGAAACATAAATCCTCTTTGTGCTTCCATTAATATGTATTAAGAAGTAAACGTGCAAAATTAATTGTGTAATGTTTATCTTGCTGTGCTTAAATTAATTATATTTAATGACTGATGACCTTGGATTTAAAAACATGTACACCAGCAACCCTGCTTGGATTCAGGTCTGTGCACTGATTACTCCTATGTAGTTTCCTGTCACTTTCCTATTATTTGTCCTTAACTGTCCTTTTATTTGATTGAAGAAAAAAAATCTTACATAGCATGAATAATATTCATTAAAAATATGTTAAAGATTTATGTTTGATATGTGAGCATTGCAGGCGACACGGTGGCACAGTAGATACAGTGTTTCCCCTAGGATCAAGGCCTTGGGAGGGGGGGTGGGGTTGTGGTGTTATGGGTGGTGCGGCAAAACACAAACACAAACACTTCATAGTGTTTATATGTTTCTTTTAATTGCAGTATACCAATATATTATAATGTCTGAACAATTACTGTACAATAACTAAATAACTGTACACTGAACTAAACACTAAACATCAGATTTATTTTAATATGTTAATTATTCACAAAGTGTGCAGCTTTTGTCACTGCAGTGCATCTTTCTGGGCTTCTGAAAGAACATTTCCAGAGCATCTTGGTATGGATAGTCTGAAACTTCTGGCCCATTTATTGAGATCTGCATGCAGGCTGCAAGATGGTCCCCTTGCAGCCTATTGCGAATGTCTGTTTTGACCTGTAAATACATTAACTGTTAGGCTTTAAAAGTGATAACTGATGGTAACAACCGTAAAAATCAACTTAACATAGTGATAGTTTAAAGCAGGAAATGTCATTGTATAACTAACTAGCTAGCTATTAGTTAAGCAATTTATTTATCAATTCGTTCATTCATGCTTGTGTGTATTTACTTACTTACCAAGATCAGTCTTGTACAGCCAGGGGGAGTATTTCCCCTCTGACAGCCAAGCTGGGTCAAAACCTGTCGTTCTGTGGTGGCTAGATTTTGCTGCTTGTCAGGGGCAGGACATGCAGCACTTGGGCTCTTTTCTGTACTTTGATTCGGAGTAGGAAAGCTACACCGGCTGCTGCTCGCAGCAGAACACGTGCTGTCATCGTCACCACCTTGGGAGCGTTTAAAAAACGTGGATATTTTTGCCTGCTGAGACATACTCTCCGACGCGCGGTCTCTGTCCGCTGATGGGTGTGTGTGTGTGCGCGCATCGGAGCGGAACTCCGCCGTGCGCGATACGGAGGACAATTGTAAACACGCAAACGTTGAGACAGAAATTACATTCCATCGTATAAATAACATAATGTTATTTAGTTTAATAAAAGAAAAAAAGCAAAAACCTGTTATATATAAATTACTTCTGTCATTATTCAACGAAAATAAAATAAAGTTAACTTGACCTTCAAGGGGGGCAGGGGGGTGCCGTTGGGTGGGGGGGCGGGGCACCCCCCTAATATAATGGTAGGGGAAACACTGAGATAGAACTGTAGCCTTCCAGTTAGAAGGTTGCCGAATCAAGGCTCGCCGGTGACCTTCCTGGAAGGAGTTTGCATGTTCTCCCTGTGCTTGCGTGGGCTTCCTCAGAGTACTCCGGTTTCCCCCACAATCCCAATAAACATTTCGAGTAGTGCGTTCAGTTCCATTTCTGATGCTGAGGGCACAAGTCCCAGCAGAATGTTAATTTGTCCAGCCAAACTCACCATTTACTGGTTCACTTCCAATTTTTCATCTGACCACCATAACCAGGCTATGTTAAATTTACTGTTTATTTCTGAAGCTGTTAAAGTGTCACATGGTGTGAATGAGTCAGACACAATGGTTGAAGTGAAAGTAAAACTTCACTTTTAAAACCCACTGACCCACTGTTCATTGACAAACTGTGGTGTGGAGTTATGAGCAATATTTGTGATACTAGGCTCTTGTGCTCTTCTGCCGGTGTGGTGCTCAGTGCTCAGTGGTCCGTTATGTAGATCCGAGTCCATTGTTGGCGACATACCTACTTAGCCCTGATCGAGCCCTCCTCTGAGGTTCATGTGCATGAGTCTCGTGAGGGTAAAATGAGAGAGAGAGTTACCGGAGCATTTTGACAGACCAGAGAATGATCTTCCCCAGGTGTGTGGCCTAAAGGAAAAGAGGCTGATTAGCAAATCGCCGCCCAGAGTGGCTTTTCCAGGGTGATGCTGATGTTCTGCTCACAAACTCGTCACAAAAGCAATAGAATGACACTAGAATGGCACTATATTCTACAAAAACGAGAAAGAATACAAGTCTTTGTTTTCTTTCTGAAAGCCACATTTTACAAATCTCAGCTCTACAAACACAGAAATGGGTTTATTGTAGTCAGAGTGAATATATATTTTTCTTCCACTGAATTATGTGTCCTCAGACTTTAAGTTGAAATTTTTTGTGTTCAACTTGCAGCAGCCAGCGAGGGTTCAGCAGAGATCAGTCAGAAGGAGACATCAACCTGTGACATTTGTCAATTTGGAGCTGAATGTGATGAGGATTCAGAGGACGTGTGGTGAGTCTCAAACCATTTTTTAGACATTCTGAGGAATGTGTCCGATAGTATTGTATGCCAATTATTTGGGCTCGAGCACCAAAGGTTTTTATTGTTTCAGGTGAAAAGTTATGTCTGATTGTGGTTTGAAAAATGGGTTTGTGAAGGCAAATGAAAATTGTAGGGTACCAAGACTTAAACATAAGTTTTATGGATTGAATTTCTAAAATCGTAAGGAAGTTGTTTATTTTGGAAAGATTTTGCCCATGTCATACTTAAATGTACTCGTCCTAGATTTTATCTGTTCACCCCCAAACTCCATCAGTCTAATTTTGAGGGATAGGTAATGGTACATTGCAAAGCTTTTTTGTCTTTATTAAACTATGTGCAGCATCCGTCAACACTTTATTTTGTGGTTTTCATAATTTAATTTGCCTGTATTTTTTCACTAATTTTAACAATTGGTCATAGTGGCAATAGTGGCAGAGGTGCGAAAGCCCTTTGATCACTGCTTGCAGCATTTTTTAGATGAATGGTTCTGTATGGTCAGCAAGACATATTCTAAATCTGACACATAATTTAAGCAAGAGCGAAAACAGGGGCAGTTCAGTACACCCAGCACATAGGTTTGTGGACTGTGGGAGAACATACGACGTTCTCTTAGAAAAGTCAGGCTTGGACCAGCACCATTGTGGCTTTACAGCTCCACAAAATCACTTCACTGTCTTTGATTTGCAAAAGCTTTTTCACCCTACATATCAGTAGCATCATGCAAATGTTCACTGCACAGTGCTTCCCCAACACAGTAAAATCCTAAGAGTTAAATTAATACTCTATATAGAGTTAAACCGACTCTGAGAAAGAGTAATTTAATAATCTATTTTCTTCATGTTTTTCAAAATCTGCATGGAAAATGCAAACTAAATATTAACTATTCAGAGAAGGACCAAGTCTACTCCAGAAAGAGTAAAAATAGACAAAAATAGACTGTTTAGTTCAAATAGACTTACCGGTATTTAAATAGCTCTCCTTCAGAGTTGGTTTAACTCTATATAGAGTGGGACCAAATACACTCTGAGTAGAGTTAATTTAACTCTTAGGATTTTACTGTGAATGTTTGCACCTTTGGGGTGGTGGTGATGGTGCTGGTGGTGATGTTTTTTTTTTCTCACCCATGTGTTTCTATTTGCATCAGGTAGTGTTGTAGAGCTCAAGTCCAAATGTATATATGTCACAGAAACAACTGTCTAAGTCTTGACTCTCTGTGATCTCGGTATCGTCCCGGTCTCTGCTGTTATTGATCTCGGTCTCGGGTTTCTAATGATCTGGGTCTCGGCTGCACAGGTGTTCTGAGGTTTTTAATCCAATAACAAAAAGAAAGCTGCAAGCGCTTTCATCAAATAAAACAATGTTATTGGCTCAATCATCAGCATATTTTCTCAAAACGAGCAGCAGCACTATAATTCTTTATTTTCTCATTGACAAATCAATTCATTGTATTTGGTCTTAGTATTCTATGGTTTCGGCTGGGTCATGGTCTCGGTACTCTCCCTGGTCTAGGTCAAGGTGGTCTTGACAACAAGACTAGCATCAGGATATAACTCCAACTCCACGATTTAGCAAAGGAGTAAAGGAGAACTGTAAATGCTGACTGTATCAAGCTAAAAATGTGAACCAGTAAGTAAAACAATCAAGATTTGTTCAAAATAAGAACAAGGTTTACACTTTCTTCCAAGGGAAACATCTCAAGGTAAACAATTCATCAAACTGCGAAGAAGTGTTATCTGGAGGGGGCTACCTGGGAAACAGGCGGCTTGTGCTCTACAATATAGCAATGGAAAGCAGATCCTCTATAGCACGGGTGTCGGGATCCATTCCTGGAGGGCCGGAACCCTGCTGAGTTTACTGCTCAGAGAGACCCTGAAGCTTTCAAACCTCAGGTGTGCATCAGGTGTGTTTAGTTGAGTGCAGGGGTGTGGCTCTCCAGGAACTGAGTTTGACACCCCTGCTCTATAGGGTCTTAAGAGGGACAAGGTGGATGGAAAGTATGAGAGCAAGAATGTGAAGTTGCAGAGCACAGAGACAATATTGAATCTCTTACTAGCTCCTTATGAAGACTGCAGAACACTGCCAGTCCAGCCTGTCGAGACTCTTCAAAGAGGCATAGCATGTGTCAGCATTAGCAGTACAAGAGGGCAGAGTGTTGCAATGGATGCACTTTTTTCTCATGACAAAAAGGGCAAATGCTCTTTAAACATGGAAGTCATAGTCAAGGAAGACATGAAGGTACTCATAGTTCACTTGCTTGCTGGGGCCTACAGCTGCTCTATTGCACTTCAGAAGAAGTGTTTCAATGCTTCAAAGTAAAAAGAAAGTGTGTTGCCGCCTGGGTGTGACATGCAGATTTCTGAGTGCACAATGAAAATGCTTTAAAAGGGAGGTGGGCCAGCCTGCTCAGATGTGGTCCCCTTAGTCATTCGGTACTACATCGAAGTACACTTTCGTGTATTTTATAGCTGATTGAATACATGGGTCAAAACCAACTAGTTAATACAAGAAATGGTAACAGAAAGCAGAAACAAGAGGAAGGTGAAACTGCTGACCATTCAAAGCAGCAAGCAATTCATACCAAAGACGGAGTGGAATACTAAAATCAATGGAAAACTGAAATATACTGAATGGAAATATTTTTCCTTTAACAATGTTTTATGTTTTATTGGTTGAGCTCAATAAATAAAACACTAGTTCATAATTTGTTTAGAATTATTCACACACTTTTGTAATAGTTGCCATTTTAACTCGACATCTGATCACATCACTAAAGTGCTTCCAGGTCATTTATTGTAATTTCTTGTTAATTACCACCAGTTTCCTTTCAATTCTGTAATTTACTTAACCCAGCGACTAGCATGTTGTCTCATGGCATTCTGGGCAGATTAAAATGTTAATTGTACCGTCGCCGGACCGCGAGGGTCAGCTGTGTGTCAGTCTGGGAGCATGATGGATTATTTGAGCATTCAGGCAAACTGAGAGATGGAGGCCAAAAGAGTGAAGCTCTCTTCTGCAATTCCATTTCCTATTAATAGAGTTCCTCCACACACACACAGACAGATTAAAACCTCACCACCATGAGAGGCAATTACAACTCAAATATCCCTCATGGTAATAGACTAAGGAGACAGATCAGAGGCAAACCAAGATCTGAAAAAGGAATGGGAGCAACTGAGGGAGAAAATGTCAGAAAGAGACGGATGAAAAGAGGGTAATGAGGCTGCTAATGTGTGTGAGTGAGCGAGATAAAGGGAAAGTGCACCCAAAATAAAATTACATCCTTTTGCTTTCTTTTTATTTGTTTTTATATTTTCATATGGATTCAAAAGAGCATATACTAAATAAATCCAAAAATTATAGCCAAATCAATAAAAAAATAAAATAAAATCAGCCAAATGTGAAGGAATATTGTGAAAAAAAATTAAATGTATATATATTTTTTCATATATATGAAAGATACGAATACAAGATACGAAATTAGTCCGTTCCAGGAGTCAGGAGTAACAGCGTTCTCATTGCTGAGAAATACAGGCTGATAATTATTTATCATGCAGTGCCATCAGGGAGCCATATGATTGGCACCAGATATATTCTGCAGAAAGACAACAACTCCAAACATGCAGCCAAAGTCATTAAGAGCTATATTCAGCGTTAAGAAGAACAAGACGTGATGGCATCTCTCACAGAGTGTCTGGGATTACATGAAGAGGCAGACAAATATGACAAAGCTACATCCACATCGTTTCTACATATGCACACTTGTAGATAAATCTGAATGGCAGAGTTGTCACCTCATTCTCTCCTTCCTAGCCTGTGACACATTTCACAATCGGGCTAATTCAGCTACCCCCTGAAATTTGAGTAAACAACACCAGCTATGTACCTCTTACCAATCAGAAACTAGTCAAACCTTTTTTAAAAATCATTTTATATAGAAAACCTATAATCCAGTAAAAACACTTGAATATGGCCAGCCTGATGATTTTATGTGAGATTGTGATGTTCAGCACTTTCATATGCAGGGAGACTTCAAAGCAAATATAGATGCTCCATTTCCAGTGGATTAAGTACATCGTTGCAAGTCACAAATCCCTACTGATCCTTCTATGCCCCTTTCATCAAATATATATATCTGGAAACCCCTGAAAACTCAGAAAATATAGTTTCCGTCAGGCACAGCGAACTGCGAATGTGCTAGAGTGTGTATCAATCATGCATCCTCCTTCTCAGTTCTGATTGGAAGCTATTTGTGTTTTTGTTGTGTGTCTGATAATCAATTAGCAGCTACATCAGCAAGCACTGGTCCTATGATCCAACCCAAGCCAACACTAATCTGTTCACAGCCTCTAATTGCATTCACTCCAGCTGAGTGGAAATGCAGTTATTCTGCTTCAAAGCATGCTGCGTTCAAGAAAAAGAGCCTGAACTAATCTGAAGGAGGGTGGTGAGGATCAGATGGCTGCACGAGAGCATCAGTGGAGATAAGTGAGAGTCAGGCAGGGTTCATGTTGCTTTCTGGCCGGTGTCTTAGTTAAGGTTGCCAGCTCTTCTCTCTTTTGATCCTCTGGGCATATCTGGAGGATTCGAAATATTATGGAGGGATTCTGTAAATCAATACCAGACTCGCAGATGAAGTGTTAGCCAGTAAATATACACTAGTACTTCGCTAAATTGGCAGATGTAAAAAATGCTGTATACAAAGCATGCTTTCAGAAATTAAAGTGTTATTAATTTATTTGAACAAAATGCAGTGAATGAACAAAAGAGAAATCCAAAGAAAACAAATATTTGTTGTGGGCACCCTTTGCCTTCAATGTAGCAGTAATCCTTCGAGGTGCACTTGTAATTTTTGACGGAACTTTTGCTGGTTGGTTGCTCCTAGTTTTGGAGAACTAAGCACGGATCTTTTGTGGATGACACTTTATCACATCCTTTTTTCTCTTCAGGTAATCCAAGACACTCTCGATGATATTGAGATGGGGGCTCTGTTGGGGGCATGAATCACTTCATTACATTACCGTTCAAAAGTTTAGGGTCATTTAGAAAATTCCTTTCTAAAACATTTATTTTTCAATGAAGACAACTTTAATCAGAAATACACTCTATACACTGTTAACGTGGTAAATGACTATTATAGCCACAAATGTCCAATATCTACATGGGTCTATAGAGGCCCGTTTCCAGCAACTATCACTTCAGTGAGCTTCTAATGGTACAATGCGTTTGCTCATTGGTGCAGAAGGCTAATAGGAAAACCCTTGCCCAATCATGTTAGCTTCAGTAATTAGAGTTTAGCTGGTTAGAGAAGCAATAAAACTGACCTTCCTTTGAACAGGTTTGTGGGGTCAAAATGGCCAGAAACTCGACAGCCTATTCTTGTTCTTAGAAATGACGGCTATTCCATACAAGAAATTGCTAAGAAACTGAAGAGTCCCTACAACGGTGTGTACTACTACTGTAACTGGCTCCAACCAGAGTAGAAAGAGAAGTGGGAGGCCGCACTGCACAACTGAGCAAGAAGATAAGTACATTAAAGTCTCTAACTCGAGAAATAGATGCCACACAGGTCATCCACTGCAGCGTCACTAAATAGCATCCACAAAACGCAAGTCTCAACATCTACATCCAATGAAAGAAAAGGTTTAATATAGCCAAAAGAAAACAGACATTGGACAGAGGAGGATTGGAAAAAGTGTTATGGACGAACAAATCTAATTTGAGGTTTTTGAAACACACAGAAGAACAATTGTGAGATGCGGAACAAATGAAAAGGTCTGCATTGCTATAATTGCTTCGAATGAAGGATTCTTTGACGTGTTCGTAGGAAAAATTAAGTATTATTTAAAATATATATTATTTCCAACCTTCCAACATTTGACTATACTGTAGACAGCGTACGAGGCTTCGACTCACTCAAGCTCCTCTGATACTTCAGATGACAATGCAGTTATCTCGGAAGCAGACAAGGTCTTCCACTAAGAGGCGCCCCTGAAGATAGGGCACCCGTGGCCTAGTGGATAAACTGATTGACTGGCGATCAAAAGGTTCAATCCCCAGCTCCACTGGGAGTTGAAGGACGAGTGAAGTTCACTATCTCCCACCTGTGACAACCATTACTGTGGGGACACTGTCAGTATTAAAAAAATAGTGTCCCCACCCCAAAGGGTAGACACGATGAGAGTGTGGTGCCTTGAGTACCTTTCAATCCCCCAAATAAGGCCCCTACTTAGGCATGGGGTTTGCTGGCAAAGCAAGAGATGGTTGGAGCTCAGACCTTTTCATTGGGTCATTCACTCCCCTGTGATTATGCTACTTAGTCCTAATCACTGCAGCCCTGCAAGGATGAACATTGGAACGTCCGGATTAGGACATCGGTCAGTTCACCTGGCGCAAGCTTCCCTGGGCCTCTCAGTGGGTAATCCGGACAGTCTGGCAGGACTACGCAATTCAGTTTGTGAACAAGCATTACCATGTCCCTTGGACAGGAGACTCACTAACCAAGGAGGGCTTTGCTCTCTACTGTTCTGCGACTTCTCTATTGATAATAGGGTTCTTATCCCCAGGCCAGGGGCAGACAGAGTCCACTACAGGTTACTACAGCCTTAACAGTTAACCCTTTTAAGTTTAGTGTTGGCCTATATGGAAGGGCCTCGTCATGGCATTTTCGAGATGTTGTAATGGTTGGAACAACTCGCTCTCTGAGGGTTTGTTCCCACAGTCTAACTCTGTTCCCTCCTTCAGAGAACGTAGTTAGACAAGTAACATTGACGTTATGGCTTGTTGGTACGTGTACTCATAAAACTGTCAAATTTACTGTATGTCTTTAATCACTGGATTAATTTATTAAGGCTCACAAACAGATCTAAAAAATCCTTATAGGCATTTAAACATTCTTCTGTGGGTTCAAAGAGTTGTCTAGTGAGTTAAATGGAGAAATTCTTAAGCCTTGTCCCCAAAGCCACTATGCTAAACACATTTAATATAGATCCTTAGAAGAAAAAATGGACTATGAGATAGAAATGTTCCGATACAATTTTTCCCCTCCCGATACCGATCCCGATACTTGGGTTCATGGTATCGGCCGATACCAAGTACCGATCCGATACCTGGGTGTGTATCTGTATATACAGCTGTAGATACTACTAGCTCTGTATTACTTGACATTTTATGCATTTTATAATTTAAAATAAATTATTTTATGCTGTGCTTCAGATATACTCAATATGACAATGACAATAATCAATATGGACATGAAAAAAAATTTAATAGACATACACTGTCTTTGAAATGTGGATACAAGAGAGTGGCAACTGCATACAAGGGCTCTTCCTCGATGGTTGCTAATCGTTTCTTGATGGCCTCAAGAAGAGTGTTTTTTATTGTTTTTATACCAGTGTCCTCCCGGCTCTCCCGAGCAAGTAGCCGTTTTAGAACTGTAACTGAGGAGATCACTTCCGCTACAGACGAGGTGGGGGAGCTTTATTCATGGCTTTTTTCGCAAAATAACATGAACACGGGATTCAGAAATATTCCACTTCACAAGCATACCCTCGATTGATTCAGCTATAGACGTGTGCGAGGCGCGAAACTCTTTAGCCTGCAGCACTGCACTTTGAAGAGTAAAAGACCCAGCGTACTGTTAAACTCAGTAAAGACCGCGGGGTTCTAGTCGCAGCTCCAGATGTCAGTAGTGAAGCTGATAGTTCGCTCGTCCTTTAGTTTACATGAAATGTGTTCACGCACTGTCTTATATAGCTTAGGAAGCGCTGTTTCGGCGATATATTTGCGACCAGCCAAACTGTACCGGGGCTCCAAATGTTCAATTAACTGGTCATCCAGTACAATAAACTCGATAATCCTGTCGGTTATCTTTATTGCTCGTTGGCTGTCTTGTGTAAACTTTTCTCTTTGTTTGAATGAAGCTTCCAATATTTGTTGTGTCTGGCGATGGCTTGTCCTTCTCTTTGGTTGCTTGTGGCAACACGACACAACTTCCTGTGTTTACATTCTGACCTGCGAAGAAGAATTGATTTCAGCTTTGCAGCGATAAGCAAAGCTAGCGGGCATAATTAGGTTATGTTTAGGAAAATGGTATCGGATCGGAACGTGGACTCAAATACTCGCCGATACCAACGCCAGATTTTTTTGTGGTATCGGCAGCATTTTCGATACTGGTATCGGAATCGGAACAACTCTACTATGAGATTTACTCAGTAATCAAACTCAGTTTGTCCTGAAGAAAAACAACCTGCAACCAATCTGCAAACACAATTAACTCCCGACGACACTCCAATCAAGAAGCCACCATCCAATCACAGCCATCTCCAAATCACTCACAACATTTTAAAAAACTCCTCCTCATATCTCCCAAATTTTTAGATCTAAAGTTTCTCGGTTTTGGAATTATATTTTGTAGTTGTTCTCCAACGGGTGGTTAGTGATCATTGACTTCCTTTAGTGTTAATGTTTTTCCTGTTTTGTTTGTTTGTTAATTTTGTTTTGTTACAGTACAGTGGTACCCCGAGATACGAATGGTTCGAGTTACGAAATGTTCAAGATACGAAACATCTTGCGGGAAATTTTTTGCTTCAAGATCCGGAGAAAAATTTGAGATACGAACATTTACCCGCTGTTCTGCTGTATTTTCCACTCAACGTCATGAAGTCACAGTGCGCTTCCGGGTCATGTCACGTTGCGCTTCCGAGGGCTGATACGCTTCAAAACACTTCAACAACACCCCAAAACATTATGTATAGATTACGACTAATGTGCTATAACAGATGTTAGAGTCAAGGTGTCGTAAAAGAAATAACGTTTATAATCTGGAAAGTGCTGTTCTGTAGCGCAAGCTAGAGAAACACAGTCACGCATTCTTAGAAGCGCTCTCCATCTGTCTCCACTTGTGCTTGAAACCGTGTTTGTGTTAGTAATTCTTGAAATATCTGGAGAAAGTTAACTTTTAGTGGTTAATGTAGTGCCGTAATGTTTGCTGCATCCGTTCCACCTTCTCCGTAACATCGCTTCACTCAAGGTAAGGTTTCGCATTTGTTGAAGTATTACGTATTTTGCATATGTTTTATTCTATTTTATAATCATATTTTACTTGAACAATGTGCAGATTTAAGGATTGAAGAAACGTTACTTGATTTTTCTCTGGTTTTACATTTTTCATCTACATATAGTCTTATACTGTTGTTTCTGAGAGCCGTTGCACAGATTAGGTGTTTTACATGTAAAACTTGATTCGACATTCGAAATGTTCGAGATCCGAAAAAACCCCTGGAACGGATTAAGCTCGTATCTCGGGGTACCACTGTATATTTTATGTGAGGTTTTGCCCTACGACGGGTTTTTGTGTTTATTTCTTTATTAAACATGAGGTAGTTCCATATAGCGAGTGTGTGTGTGTGTGTGTGTGTTATTCAAAGAAATTATGTACTTCTGAACTGTGTGTAGGTATGTATATATATATATATATATATATATATATATATATATATATATGAGGGTCCTGAGGGTCTACCAGTGGACATTCACCCTGGACAGGTCGGCAGTCCATTGCAGTATATATACTGACGCCGCATCCTTCTCTGAAAATAACAATACTGATTTAATGGTAACTTTTTCAAAGTGTATGGTTTGAATTGCTCTCTCTCCCTCTCCCTAGGTGTGTATGTAACATTGACTGCTCCCACATCAGTTTTAATCCCGTGTGCGCATCAGATGGCCGTTCTTATGACAATCCCTGTCAGGTGAAAGAGGTTTCATGTCAAAAACAAGAGAGGATTGAAGTGAAGCACCTCGGACACTGTAAAGGTCAGTGTTTAAACTACACCTTGCTTCAAAAGTGCCATGTAGTATTAACGTCTAAGTTACTTGCGTAACCCCACGTTCCCTGAATAGGGAACGGAGACGTTAGTCGGGATTAGACCGACTGAATGGGAGCGAATCACCGTGAGAGCGACTGACGAACATATCAACGGGCAAATTAATTTGCAGGCGTAGGTGATTGATTAGCAATCAGCCGGGTATAAAGCCGGGCGTGCCTAAGCCTCCAGTATGGAATTTTCCGAGGAGCTGGACCCACTTACCTCCCAGCTTACCTCAGATCCATGACTTCCAGGGCATGGCGAAGGGTAACGTCTCCGTTCCCTATTCAGGGAACGTGGGGTTACGCAAGTAACCTAGACGTTCCCTTTCAGTCGGTCCCGGAGACGTTAGTCGGGATTAGACCGACTGAATGGGAGCCTCTGTAAAGGGCCATGCCCGAAGTCCATCCAGACAGGTCGGCACTAAACCCAAGAGAGGGGTTAGTAAGAGGCCGTTAGTACCTGAATGGGAACTCCTTCGGCCCCTGCCCGGAATACTCATTGACGGGGAAGTCGTCCAACACTGAGAGCATCTGCTGTACTTGGTTGATGCTGACCACCAGAAGGAGGCACCCCTCGACCCGCAGGGAGGAGTGGCGGAGATCGCGTCGAGGCCCGAAGGGCTACCAGCGGGTCATCGTTCTGCAAGAGAGAGGAGGCAGAGACGGAAGTCATCGTTACGCGCCAAAGCAAGGAGAGTAACGGAACGGGTTCATACTAGCCACCTGAAGGGGGAGCTGTATAAGAACATAGAAAGGGAGCGCCAGAGAGGGACTCCCAGATCTGTACCCTAGTTCTGCGGGGACCAGGCCGGAGCAAAGCCACCACACGGAACCTGGCAGCGCTGACTGCTCCGCTCAGTCAGATGCCGAAGGGGGGAGGATGGGAGAGCCGCCCGAAGGGGGAGTTCTTAGAAAGGTGTACTTCTCCCGATGATGAGGAGAGTGTCTTCCGTGAGAGGACACGCTGCTCTGCCAAATGCCAGGGCTCAAAAGGTGACTTCCGCAGCCCCGAAGGGCGACGGAGAGGTCCCAAGAGGAATGGAGGGTGGTCTAGGAGGCCGGAGGCGCCTAGCCCCTTGAGAAATCTCACCATAGTGCGTGGCTGCCCACTAATTTCCCTTCAACCCGGAGGTGGAAGGAGAAATAGCGGCGGCGTAGACCTAGAGGGACGATGGGGACAGCCCCCGATCGAACCTCTCCTGGAGAAGGTCAACACGACTCAGATGGGGCATGTCCCGGGGTCTTCCTGGCGGGAAGAGCACCATTCGACGAACCGACCCCACTTGCCAGCGTAGCACACTCAATGGAGGGGGCTAACGCATGGTATAGGTAGTCACCGCCAGGGGTGGTAGAGGCTCGGGGTCCACCGCGGACAGATATGCCATACGAGTAGGGCCCAGAGGTCTGGCCGCGGGTGCCTGTATCCCCCCCCTTGAGTCAGATCTGGACTCAGGGGGATCGGCCAAGGGGGGGCTGTCACGAGCGCAGAGAGGTCTGGAGACCATACTCTGTTCGGCCAGAAGAGGGCGAAAGAGTAGCCCGCGCTCGTCGCCCCTGACCATGCACAGAGGTTGTGCTAGGAGGCTTCACTGGGGAAAACGCACATAAGCGTTTGTTCCTGGGCCAGCAGTGAGCCGGCACATCTGTCCCGAGAGGAGCCAGGGACAGGAATAGGAGCCGGCAATGGGTATTCACACGGGCGGCAGCAGGTACCTGGGCCTCGCCGAAGATGTCCCAAATCTGCTAAACAGCCCGAGGATGGAGTCGCCAATCTCCTGTCGAGGGGTGGAATCTGGACGACGGAACCGCGATCCTGTTACACTCCGCAGGGATATGAAGGCTCGAGCGACGGAAGTCGCTCTAACTCCAGAGGAGCAGCTGTTGGGCGAGGTAGTGCAGGAAGCTGGAGGGTACACCGCCCTGGTGGTTGATGTACGCTACTACCGCAGTGCTGTCGGTCCTGACCAGCACGTGCCGCCCCCGGAGGAGCGGGCAGAAGCGCCGCAACGCCAGAATGACTGCAACTAGCTCGAGACGGTTTATGTGCCAGCGAGAGCGTCTTCCGGTCCAGGCACCGGACTCTCGGTGGGCACCGCACACAGCGCCCCAACCGGCCTTGGAGGCATCGGTGGTGACCACCACACGGTTGGGGTGGCTCGAAAGAGGCACCCCAGACCTCAGAAGCACTCCGTCTTCCAGACCTTCAGGTAAGGGAGCATGTCTGCCGTGGGCAGACGTAGCGCTCCCTGACGCCATGCCCAACTCGGAACTCGCGAGAGAAACCATTGCTGCAGTGGTTGCATACGCAGGAGCCCGAGTCGAATGACTGGGGCTGCGGCTGACATATGCCCCAGGAGCCTCTGAATTAACTTCAGTCTGACCACTGGTCGAGAGGACACCGCGAAGAGTGCGGTCAGCAAGGCCCTGGTGCGTTCTACCGATAATCGCGCCAGCATGCTCTCGGAGTTCAGCTCCATCCCGAGAAAAGAGATGACTCTCACGGGGGTGAGGTGGCTCTTTTCCCAGTTGACCTTCAGACCCAAACGGTTTAAGTGCGAAAGCACCTTGCCCTGGTGTCGGATCAACTGGTCTCTGGACGAGGCTATGAGAAGCCAGTCGTCGAGGTAATCCAGGATCCTAATGCCTGCCCGGCGGAGCGGGGCTAGCGCGGCCCTGACAACCTTCGTAAAGGTGCGAGGGGATAGGGCAAGACCGAAGGGTAGGACCTTGTACTGGTAAGCATGGCCCTGGAAACAGAACCTTAGAAAGGGTCTGTGCCTTGGAACCACTTCTACCTGGAAGTACGCGTCCTTCAGGTCGATTGTTGCTAACCAATCTCCAGGACGGATGCATGGTAGAATGCAGCGGACCGTCAGCATCTTGAACCGGTACTTGGCCAGGTGCCGGTTTAGACGCCTCAAATCCAAGATTGGTCGCAGCCCGCCTGCTTTCTTGGGGACCAGGAAGTATGGGCTGTAAAACCCTCGTTCCATATCGGCTGGGGGTACCGGCTCGACCGCACCTTTTGTTAAAAGGGCGTCGATCTCCTCTCGCAGGAATGAGGCGCCTATTCGGGGAACAGGTGAAGCACACCTCGAAACCTGGGGGCGGACACGAATTGAGAATCGTGTAGCCCTGCCGGATTGTCCCGACCTCCCACTGTGAGACCCCGGGAAGCTTCCGCCAGGCTCCCAGGTAAGCTGACAGGGGTCGTGGTCTGGACGTGCCGATGGTCCCCATGGCGGGGCCGCCCGGAGGCGGACTTGTGGGCGGAATCACCAGGGAAGCACCCTGGGAGATGGTCAGATGAGGGCAGGGGTGGTGTGCCCCCGCGCTCTCTGCCATGGCCAGCGGGGCTCGGGCCCATGTCGGGATCTTCGTCGGAGACCGAGGAAGAGGAACCCCAGACCGTCGGGCATGCGAGACCGCTATTCTCGGGTAGGAAGTGAGTTCTATCTTTGACACAATAGGTGCCGCCGTCCCGGAGGACGGCAGCGAGGAGTGTGTGGTGGACTCCCCCCCCCTGGGGGAGCTGGGTCGAAGACCAGACCCAAAGACAAGCTCATATCCTCCCGAGTTGCCAACCTCAGGGGAGCTTCACTAGAAACCCTCGTCTGCTTTCGAAAACCTCAGAGGTTGGCTCCGTCTTCCGCATGCAGGGGTTTTCCCCGGACCAGAGGTCGAAGGAGTAAACCAAGGAGACGTACTCTTTGGCAGCGAACAGGCGGAGAGGGTTCCGGCCCAGAAGCAACGCCTGCTGCTTCTGGCGTGGAACTATACCCAGACCCTCCGCCTGCCTCCTGATCGTGGAGACCTTTGACGCCAAAGAGGCCATCCGGGGAGACAGGCGCGTACGGAAGCCGAAAATCGGTCCTCGGGACGCATTGAAGCCTGCTCGAACCACAGATGGCGTTCCTGGACCACAAGCGTGGACATCGCGTGACCGATGTTCAGCACGGCTGATCTTGTAGCACGGGGCGACAATCAGCGGCTGAAAGCGAGTCTCAGAGAGACTGCTGGTCACCACCACCCTGGTGCATGACACGGAGGACCTGTAAGGTCGCCATAGCATGCAATGATGCAGCAGATTTACCTGCAGCTGAATAAGCTCTCATCATCAGGACTGATGAGACCTCCCAGCTTTGGCGGGAACACCCGAACGAGACCGTCAAGCAGCAGCGCTGTCGGGGTAAGCACCGCGACAACCTACCCACTCGGGGAATCGAAGAGTAACCCGTATCTGCTGCATTGACCAGAGTGGTGAAGAGGGAGGAGCTCAATCCCCTGACGGGCAGGGGAGCCTGCCAGAATTAGTGAGCTCCTCGTGCTTCTCGGGGAGAAAAAGGCACTAGCGGTATGCGGGGAACCTGTCCCGGCGCCTGCCTAGCCACCAATTCTCCAGCCGTGACAGCATCGACTCGGGGGGGAGGAGTCACCTCCCGCCGATCGAGGCTGCGGCTGTGAGAGCACCGCGAACGCCTCCGGCTCCAGCTCGGCTGCAATCCCGAAGGAGGCAGGCCGAACTGGAGAACCGAAAGCCGCGCCCCTTCCGATGCTGCGTGGGAGAGCAGATCGTTTACAGGATCATACGAGGTACCGGGCGACACCGAAGCGCCGTCCGATTCACCCGCAGACCAGACGGGAAGCACGCTCGGTGTTTGGGGATGACGCGAGGAATCACCTGACGCCGCTCTACCCAAAACTTCCGCGTGCGACTCAGCAGAGTGCTGCAATGCAAACACTCGCGCTTCACGAGAGCCGCGTCGGTGTGCTGGAAACCAAACACATCGCGCAACTCCCGTGACCGTCTTTTCAACGAGAAGCCCACAACAGCCAGGAATAGTGCACGTTTTGCTCATCGTGTCGTGAAAAATGGACAGGATACTGAGAAAACGGCTGAATCACTGGACAGGCTTGCCTGAGAAGATCTTCGAGGTGCTGGCTTGCTGGTGGCATGCTATCTGAGCTAGCAGAGGACTACACCAAAAGAGCCAAGAGGTAAGCAACCTGCTGATCTTTCAAGCTAGAAGCGTCAAAGTTCAGGAGAGAGAGTCTCACTCAGTCAGCTCCGAAGGAAAATTGCATACTGGAGGCTTAGGCACGCCCGGCTTTATACCCGGCTGATTGCTAATCAATCACCTACGCCTGCAAATTAATTTGCCCGTTGATATGTTCGTCAGTCGCTCTCATGGTGATTCGCTCCCATTCAGTCGGCCTAATCCCGACTAACGTCTCCGGGACCGACTGAAAGGGAACTTAGAATCAAGTGTGCTAACGAGTAGTCCAAGGAAGGGCTCATTGCAAGACTTGGGAACAAGACCTCGCCATCCACTGCTTTGAGAGAACAACATGGTTACTTGGAGAAGAGGTTATTGTGGAATATCGTTAAGTCTTAATGTGAAGGAGAGCTTAGGGACTCATTAATTCTGTCATCAGAGTTAAGAAGTAACAAAGTAAAAATGCATACGTTTTTAAGGGGTACTGCTACAATACTCATCATGGAGTACATGTATAGAGACAGTGAAACTGTAACTTAGACTGATTGGGTAAAAATTGATTTTTGTTTTAATGAAGATCAATTTGAAAGTTACAATATCACTAGAATATCAAGCTCAATTTTGTTTAATTTCCAGCCCATTACATAAATTTGCAGATGTATTTTGAATCCCAATTCTGTTACTTCACCCTAAAACGTGTTATTTTTAAACAGTACATAATCTTGGCAGTTTGGCAGAATAGTGTGCATGGCTTGGAACACATGGCCTCCTCATTAAAGGAGAATTTCATTGCTTAGGTAAAAAAAAAAAGGCAGATACAACTCTCTATGAAGCTCAACTTTTAAGTTACCAACTTATTGTACTTTCAACCAAAACACAGTGAAACCTTTGGATTACTGGTTAAGGATCCCACAATTTGGGATCAAAATTATTTTTTTGTTTTATTATTAGATACAAACCAGCTTCTGAATTTAGTTGCTTCAGCACGATGTGAGAAAAATATCTACACCTGTGAGTTTCTGTGCATTAAAACAATTGTATTGCTCATGTCAATGATTAATGAAAAACAAAAGTTTAACCAAACAGTTTTAACTATTTCATATATATTCATTCCAGTCACTGAAATATTACCTGAAAATAGAAGAGGTTAACACACGATGTCCTTAAATTTATTTCTTCTAGCTCTGCTTTTAATCATGTCACCCTCCTTGAATCTAACATTCATGTGGCGTCCTAAATAGTTGTTTTCAAGAGGTATTTGTCAGGAGCCCTTGTTAAATGATTTTTTCTACTCGGTTTAATTAGGCATCTAAACTCTTGTTAGCATATATTAATTTTGAAATGTTATGTTAATTAACGCAATGTGCTATAAACAGTGGCAGTCGAGGCACCTTTGAGGTGACACACAGTTTGGCTTTCAGAATGGACTCAGTGTGTTAAATGCCCTCAGCTATTATGAATCAGTGAGAAACAAAGAAAGGGAGAAAGAAATATAATTCCCCCTCCAATCTCTCTCTTTCTCTCTCTCACAGAGGAGCGAGACCAAGTTAGTGAGGTGCCATGGGGTCTCTACATCCCATGTCCTGAGCGTTACAAGAACTACTGTGTCCATGGAGAGTGCGAGTATCCTAGTAACCTCTCGCCCCCCACCTGCAGGTAAAACCAGCTCACGCACAAACACACATGTGGAGGGATTGAAGTTATGGAGTTTTTAGTGGAATCTTGCGAACATTTTTAACTGCTCTAAAATTTACAACCGGTTACAAACACTCGCATGCTTGGTTTTACAACTACTCTGCCATATGCACAAACCAGAAAAAATGCACCGTGATGTCACCGTCCATAACATGGACAGTGTGTCCATGACATTAGCCATATTTTTTTTATTATGCAGAGTTTCAATTGGACAGCAATCACTGTATTGGAAGTGAGTCAAATTAGAATAGTCATAAATGGACAAAAGATGTCCAGAGTCAGGAAATGTAGCAATGAAACCTGATTGGCTGAAGGTCAATCAAGAAAATGAAAGAAACTATGCCCTTCATTAAGCAATTGTGAAATGTCAGGAACAGAAGTTGACAGAACTCAAATGCATGAGCTGAGATAAAGAAATGCTTTATTATAAACGTGAAAACCTTGAATAAACTAAAACTGTTCCAAGGGAACAAGAGATAAAGCTAACTACGAAATAAAGAAAACTTACAGACCAATTGCATGACTCAGCGCATGAAGAGCGCGTATGGATAAACTGACGGATATCAGGAGACCAGAGTAAACACTGACATGACATAGAAACAGTATGATCCTGTGCTCGCAAGATGCAAGCACGGAACTGAAATGAGAGGGAACACCTGGGACTGAGACAATTAGGAGAAACAGGAGACCAGACACGAAGGAGGAAGATGGAGGAAGAAAAGACAGAAAGTGATGTGTTCAATAGTGCACGCACAGTGAAACCACGAAAACAACTGGGAGCTGAAGAGAGGAAAATGAAGAGAGAGAAAAACTGAGAAAGAGGAAAGACAGAAGGAGAAAAAACAAATGGAACATGATTTCATGAAGGTGATATCCATTGCATGGTGGACAGGCCTCCACTCTGTGATCCATCTGAATGGACTTTAAGTCAGGTGCAGCATGGTCTCTGAACTTATCGATCTTGGGTAATGAAATCTTGACTTCTGACAAGCTGCACCTGTCGTCTCTCTCATCAATCATGACTCAAACCGATCAGAAACTGCCCAGTAGCGCTCCACTTCCTTTATATTCACTTACCTCATCTCAACTCGTCATTGGGTGTTATGATGATGAGCCTCCAGTGACTTCATCCGCATTTGGTTTTCAGACATTTACAGTTCCTTTGTACACTTCATTTTTGTTTATCCTATTTACTCAAATATTTGTCAGTTTTATTTTTTATAATAATTGTATCTAATTGTATGGGAAATGTGATTCTTTTGCTCAAAAAATCTCTTTTTTAACATTCTATCTCTTTATTTTCTAGGCTTTCTAGGCTAGATTTTCATTCAGAAAATTTTGTAACTACTTCTCAGTTACTCAGCTATTGGTTACAATTTGCATATTCATGATGCGTATGCAAAGTACTTTTTGACGGTCAGTGTATATGTGAGGGCAATTTGAGTGAATAATTACGAACAACTTCAATACTGAGCTATCAACTTTTTATTAGAGCAACTTTGATAGATGCTGTAATGGCGTTTGGATGAAATATTGGAGACTTTCTTCTTTGAGCCAGAATCTGATCCCAAATTAGATTGAAACGCAGCTTCACCACCAGGGGCATTGTATAGTTTGAGCCCATTTCATTGTGGCATACCAACTTCATTTAATGACGTTACACATGAACTGTTTTCATATTTTTGTAATTAATCTCCTGTACATTAAAAAGTCTGTTGTAGCTCTGTCTTTCTGTCTGTTTGACTTTCACGCGCTTCCAAAAACAACAAAAGAAGGCGTTGCTTTGTGGATAGCGCATCACTTCCGGAAGAGGGAAATCAGGCCTTTCATGTACAGCCTTGATGTAACAATGGGACTCGAGTGACCTCGTCAAACTAGTTTTTAAAAGAAGCAAATTTGTTTTTTGTTTCTTTTAATTATCATAGTAAGTATCCTCGAACAGTAGCATGAACTTCCGGATGTATTACCATGTGTTCATGCGTCGTCTCTTTCACTGCACTCCACCAACACATTCACACGCAGATAAACACAGTCATCTCAAATAACTCTTCTTGTTCTAATCTTGATTTCATCTCGTGTGTTTTCCAGTTGTCATTCAGGCTTTATTGGGCCACAGTGTGACCGGAAGGACTATAACGCGATGTATGTAGTTCCTGGTTCAGGAAAACTACGTTATGTTCTGATCGCATCCATCATCGGAGCTCTGCAAGTAGCTGTTATTTGCCTCGTAGTTCTCTGCATCACACGGTAAACAAACCTCTAATCACTTGATTAAAAGTCATACTGCTACTTCCCCCAAGAGTTAAAAGACATTTTATATGATTTTATTTATAAGTTTACCTCTGAAGTTTTATGAAAGCCAGGGGACAAACTTAGTTGCCGCTCTGTTTTATGACACATCCACTCAGAATTTACTGTCATAATCACCATTTATAGCCTTGAATTAATCTAAAACATGTTTTTGGACATTGGGAAGAAACCCATACTGGGAGTGCATGCAGACTTACCAGCAAACTTCTCACTGAGAGGCAGCAGCTTTACCGACGGCACCAGCACACTGCACCCATCATTTCTCAAAACCTGAAAATGTAGAACACCTAGAAATCCTTTTGACTTTAAAATGTAGTGTTGCGAGTTTGGGGAGAGAGACTCAGAGACACAGTGGCACTGGTCAATGCCACGCAGGGTTTTTTTAATTAAAAATGACACCATTTAAATAATTAAAATTGAGTCACTCAGCACTCTGTCGGGGGGTGGGGAGCAGGTCTGGCAAGCTGTGAGTACTCTGGGGTGCCTTCACCCCGCTTTGTCCAGTGGCGCCTGGGTTTCCGGACCAGAGGTGTGGGATCTCACTGTGCTGATGCATCCACCATGGTCCAGGCTCCGATATTACTGGACCCATGTGCCCGGTTGTCGAATCCTTGTCAGAATGTGAGAGGTCCAGTTCCCGGCACGCTCTTTCAGGGAACGGGAAACCACCCAAACGCAGTGACTCAGCGGTGATACTCTAGACCTGGTCGGTGAACACCTCTTGGGGTCCTTTAGCTCCCAGTGGCTCTCACTGTATCTATCTGCTGCTCCTGGCAAAGGGAAATATTCTGCCTTCTCCCGCACACTTAATGGTTTAACTCTGCTCTCCCACTCCGCTGGCTCCTTCGCATTTTATAAGTGCGTGGCTTGACGAGGCACAGCTTGCAACGCTGATTACACCTTACGGCTTGTCACAGTAGAATCCCTAGACCTGATAAAGAGGAATGCTCTTATTATTAAATATTGTGATTAACAGAAGCACATTAATTTCATTGAGAAGATCAGCCAAGGTCAATATAAAATACGCATTCAACAGTTGTCTAATAAATTTACCTCTGCATAGAATTCTTTTTTATAGATTTATTTGAATAATCTAAACAGAGAAATCTAAATCAATATTTGGTGTGACCAACGTTTACCTTCAAAATAGCAGCGATTCTTCTCACTACACTTGCTCACACTTTCTAAAGGAACTCGGCTTGTAGATTTTTCCAAACATCTCGAAGCCCAGATCTTCTGTGGATTAAGCTTTCTCACAACCTTCTTTCCCGTCATGAAATCACAGAGAAACCAGATGATGTTTACATCTGGGCTTCAGTACGTTATGTTCTTATTAATTGACCAATTGTAAACATTCACAGATAACAGATTGCAAGTCTCAGCATTTACAGCGAGAGACCGCCGACGCAGTAGAAAATGTATGATTATATAAATGTAAGTTACAGTAATTACGTATTATTTACATAATGCTCTCAGCGTACTTTACCAGTTTGTCACCCACCGATAAGCACTGTTATTTGGGCAAATTTACATGGGTGAGTGATTTACATCTGACAGATCCGTTTGCCAAAGCACCCTGCCAATGGATTACAGATGAAACGAAATGGCCAAGCATCCCAGAAATTTACAATCATTTTTTTAAAACTCCAAGTGTATATGGCCATGAGAAGCTACAAAAGGTGTATTACAGTACACTCATGCTTTACTTTCAGCAGATGTTTGAGGTCATTGTCCTTCTGCAGAATAAATTAACATGTAAAGTTGAATTATTAACTCTCCTGAGAATATTAGAAAACAATCCTTTAAGTCTGCCCTCATTGGTGTAATGGATAGAGCATCAGATTGCGCTGGGGGACGTGGATTCGATTCCCGAACCAGTCGTCATTTCCCAACCTACCCCCCACCCCCCACCCCTTTCTACCCAGATCTCTTCCTGTCTGTTAGAAAATAAAGACCTGACAAATAATAACCTTTTCATAACATTTCTATGTGATGACAAATCATATTTGCTGTACCAACCTTGAATTTTAATTAATATAGCTGTTTAATAAAACTAATTACATTGTCTATATTTACTGAAAACCTATTAAAAACATTAAATTTCAAATGGTTATGTGCTTGTATGTGTTCTCTATTATAAATAAATGTGCAAGTGTGCATTCTCACTACTCTTGAGTACTTTTATGATGCCTATCAAACACTGAGTAGTATTTTGTGCAGATACTGAAACTTTTTGGCATCTTTACATGAAGTGGATTTTTCAGTACTCCTTCTACTAGAAAGAAATTGTACATAAAAACTTGTGTATGAATGAAAATGTGGTCAGAGTAGAGACCCGACACACACATGAGAACCTAGGAAGTGAAAGGTGAGGAGCTACTGTGTACAACTTGCAACTAGTTTCTATAGCAACAAACTTTCTTTGAAACTCCATTAGAGACTTCTGTCCTTTGGAGTTAATTTTCTCAAGTCCTCTCTATCACCATTTCCATCTGTCTTCTGTTTGTCTGCATCCTTCTCTCGCATGCTTTCTGTGGTGCTAATCAAAGACGCTCAGGCTGAAGCATCTTTAATCACACACAAACACTCTCTGAAGTGATTATTTGATTGGAACGATCCTCCGAGGGACACAGGACTGTGAGCTGAAGGGTGGAAACTAAAGTACAGACTCTCTAACAGACAAATCAAGCCCTTTCTTTGACCTATTGGAAGATTTTGCATTCATCTTATTTATTCATCTAAATATTATCTAGCTGAACAACACAGATAGGACCGTAGGTTTTTGAGAAAGTGACCCAACAAATAACCTAATGATAATGCTTTTATGACTCCTTCACTCTAACATTTGTTATAGCACATTATTGTTAATCTATACATAATGTTTCGCTCAATTTAAAACTGATTTAAAGTGTTTTGAAGCGTATCAGACCCTTTTTGCTCTAGGAGATAGGAGCGCTAAGACTAAACTAGCTGATAATAGAGCAGAACTGCTTGTAATTGTTCGTATCTCGAATCTCGAAGCAAAAACTTTACTGCGAGACCTTTCGTATCTCAAACATTTCGCAACTCGAAGCATTCGTATCTCTGGGTACCAATGTATATCTTTGAGGCTGCTTGTTTTATATAATATCTTATACTGAAAACAATTGGATTAACTGCTCTTTAACAGCTTGTGTGTGTTTTTTTTTTCAACAAAGTAAGAAAAACTATAAATTTGCTTGTAAATGGCCCAAATCTACCTCTCAGTGCATCCACTTACAATTTGAAAAATGAATTACATGTATTAAATAAATCAATTTGTGTTCATCCTTTTTTAATGGGTTCTCAAACATGCTACACTCGTGATTTCATTGTTCTTTGTGCTGTAATAAGGCTCCCAGGGACAACTGGGGCAGTAGAATTGACTATGATGTCTTTTAAGCTCTGTTGCCCTCAGTGTTTCTCTCCGGGGGCGAATTTCCACCTCACTTTCCTGTAATCAGCTATGGCCTTGAGTTGCATTCCATTTAATGGGATTTTTCAAACGCTTTGCCATAAGCCTCTGAAGCAGAATCTATTGATCAAAGACACTAAAAAATTTGGAGATGCCTCCCAATTATTCCATTCACAGGAATGACAAGTTAAAAAGAAAGTTGTTTGTCTTTTTTGGGTATTGTGAGCAATAACTCCATGGTTTAAAAACTACAGTACAAAATATCAAACATTCAAATATTTACTGTAAGTTGATTTTTGAGCAGTTTTTTATAAACTGTACAATGCCATTACAACCAAATTGTTAAATTATTAATATTATTTTTATTAACACTTTCATCCATTACAAAAAAATGTATCCTCGTAGCACTTTATTGTTCTAGTAATAGCTTAAACCTTTTATGAACACTTCTGACACTAACTCACACTTTGTTAGAAAATTCTTAACGTTCATTATTGTTAATTTCTCCAATTTTTAAGTGACTGCTAAAAACACAAATGTAAATGTATTTGAGCAAATGTATTAATTTAAATCAATGTTAAAATATGAGTTTTTCAAAACTGGTCTCTGATGCAAATATAGTACTGTACAATAGTTTCAGGCAGGTGTGAAAAATGATCCGAGAATGGTTTCAGAATTATACACAATAATAGTTTGTTTTGTAAATGTGACAAAAGACAGCTTGTTGTCATGGCATGATTGAGAAGAACAGGAAGTGATGCCATGACTCTAACAGAGCTCTGATCTCAACATCATCGAGTGTGTCTTGGATTACAAAAGGAGTCAGAAGGATTTGCTCCATCCACAGAGGATCTGTGTAATATCCTCCTTGCAAACAGTTTTAAATTACAAATGTTTCACAAAACATTCACAACACTCTCCTCACACAAATGAAGATGTTTGCCCAAAATAGTTTCACTACGTGGCAAGACCGATATCCACTAATCTATTTTCCCATCATCTGTCTATATTAGCTGCCTTCTCTTCCTTCATTGTCAAAAGAGTGGCTCTATGCCTGGTCCCCTTGGCATTGCCCTGGTCATGAACAACTCGGCCTCCTACACTTTCCATGTTCACCAAATCAACTTCCATACTAATGTGTTCAGATATACAGCTTGTGAAAATAGCAAACTTGTTATTGCCCACTCATGAGTAATTTCCACACATTACAGGTATTCTGTTCCTTGGAAGGATCTTCGATGAGCAATTGACATTAAAAGAGTACATTGCTAAGACAGCCAGATCATGCAGGTTTAACGCCAGAAAGAACAGACGCCTCCTAACAGAGCATTCATTTCAACTTGTAGTTAAAGAGCTGGTCATATCAAGACTGGATTGCTGAAATGCTCCTCACTGGACTTCCTTCTTGTGTGGTCAGACCACTACTAATGATTCAGAACTCAGTGGCCTGTCTGATCTTCATAGAACCTGGATTTAGGTCACTAGAGGATGGTATTTGCTGGGGTTTCGCGCGGGTCTTGTGATTCCCGTGGGATTCCTGTGTGATTTAAACTTTTTTTATTAATGTCGTGTTTGGTAGGGGATGGGAATAAAAGTCAACGGGAGCGGGCAGGAGCAGGAATACCATTTATAGATTATACTTTTCAGTGTTAAGCAATCCAAATGAGATGCGTTGATTTTTATAAACCTTTCAGCGAGTCAAAACATGGAAGTCCAAAGAGCATGTTTTTCCAGGTCGGCAACAGAAGTTAACACCGAAGCTGTAGCCGGCGACAAACAACAAAGAGAAACAGACCTTTAGTAACACTTTAGCAGTGTTTTAGTGGAGATTTCATTGTAAATATAATATTTATACTGTATATACTAGTATAACCATTGTCTTAGGAATAGTAATAGGTTTGTTAGTGTTAGATTGTACTATTTTATCGGGTTCTGTCCATGATTCTTCTTCGGCATTCTTGCAAGTGCGTCTTTTCTTCCTTATTTCCTCGCATTCTTCCGGCCTTTTTGGCACACTAAAGTGTTAGATTACAAAACAAGTGTAAAAAGGGAAATAAAGATGTTTATAACATCGTCGAGAGAAAAGACTACAGGTATTTTTAAGCTGCCAGAAGTTGGATGGGATTGGGAGTAATTTTGAGTGGGAGTGTGATGGGAACACGAGTCAATTTTACCGGTCTCTACAGCGCTATCTAATGCATTTCAGCTTATGATGCGCTCACAGTTTATTGTACGCAAGTAAAATTCAACAATTTAAAAATGAGTAATATGGATTGGATTTCCAAAATCAACAGAAAGTCAGCTATTTTGCAAAAACCCATGAAGTGGCGACTTTAAAAAGTGTTGTACTTTAACTATTTCCTAGAGATTTTATTTGTTTATCCCACAACTCCATCGTTCTTATCTTAAGACATTTGGGATGTTACATTGCTTTTTGACTTGGGCAACTATTTGGGCACAGCAAACGTCGAAATTCTACATGTTGACATAAACAGGAAGTTGTACTGTGTCTGACTGGGTACAAATTCAGTGGTTAATTTGTTCACGAGGAGGTCATTTCAGTAGTGTCAAAGGGAGAGCAAATGTCTAGGGCCTGGAAATGTTTTCAGAACTTTCAGGGTTTAAGTCTTTAATTTTCTGCACTTTACGGGTTAAAAAATAATTACCCAATTTTGGCTTATTTTAAGGATTATAAGGGTTCTGGAACCTTGTGAATTTTCAAAAAAAAAATACTAGGGATGCAATGGTACAAAAAGCTCATGGTCCAGTATGTACCTTGGTTGTTAACCACGTTTTTGTTCCAGTTTTGTTCTGATGGCTTAGCAAATAAGTAATTTTTTACAAAGTAAAACCATCTTTTTATAGATCCCTTGAATAGATAAAAAATGTGGGTTTTTGATACAATTGAATTTTTTAATGCAGGGGCTGCCATAAAACTGTGGTTCACTAGCGCGAATTGAAACAAGGATGGTGTACTGTTGTATACTGTATAAAACTGATTATCGTGGCATCCATATTAAGTAGATTTATTTGAGGAAAATAAATTCTGACATTTCTCTAATCTAGCCACAGGGGTTTCAAGCCAGTGACTTCTGTGCCGGTCCCAAGCCCGGATAAATAGAGAGGGTTGCGTCAGGAAGGGCATCCGGCGTAAAATATGCCAATAACCAAACATGCCAGTCATCAAATCGAATTTCATACCGGATCGGTCGAGGCCCGAGTTAATAACGACCGCCTCCGGTGCTGTTGACTTACAGGCTGCCGGTGGAAATTGGACTACTGTTGGTCGAAGAAGGAGAGGAGGGAGAAGGTTTCGTAGACAGAGAGAGAAGAGGAAAGGCAGGAGTATAGATCTGAGAATAGGGACACTTAACGTTGGTACAATGACAGGGAACAGTAGAGAGCTGGGGAACATGATGGAGAGAAGGAAGGTAGATATTCTGTGTGTGCAGGAGACCAGGTGGAAGGGTAGCAAAGCGCGTAGTATTGGAGGGGGATACAAACTGTTTTACTATGGTGTGGATAGGAAGAGAAATGAGGTAGAAGTGATCCTGAAGGAGGAGTTTGTGAGGAATGTTTAAGAGGTGAAAAGAGTGTCAGACAGGGTGATCAGTTTGAAATTGAAGGGGTGATGTTGAATGTAGTGAGTGGTTATGCTCCACAAGTAGGCTGTAAGTTGGAAGAGAAGGAGAGATTCTGGAGTGAGTTGGATGAGGTGATAGAGAGTATTCCCAGAGGAGAGAGAGTAGTGGTGGGAGCAGATTTCAATGGGCATGTTGGTGAGGGCAACAGAGGTGATGAGGAGGTGATGGGCAGGTTCGGTGTTAAGGAAAGGAACCTAGAAGGACAGATGGTGGTGGATTTCCAAGAGGATGGAAATGGCTGTAGTTAATACTTATTTCCAGAAGAGGGAAGAACATAGAGTTACCTACAAGAGTGGAGGGAGGAGTACACAGGTAGACTACATCCTTTGTAGACGAGCCAATCTGAGAGAGATCAGAGACTGTAAAGTAGTGGTAGGAGAGAGTGTAGCCAGACAGCATTGGATGGTGATGTGTAGGATGTTTCTGGTGGTCAGGAAGATGAGGGGAGGAAAGATTGAAAAGAAGACCAAGTGGTGGAAGTTGAAAAAGGAAGAAGATTGTGAAGAATTCAGACAGAAGCTGAGACAGGCTTTGGGTGGTCAGGAAGAGCTTCCAGATGACTGGGAAACTACAGCAGAATTGATCAGGGAGACAGGGAGAAAGGTGCTAGGTGTGTCAGCTGGAAGGAGGAAAGAAGATAAGGAAACATGGTGGTGGAATGAGGAAGTACAGGACATCATCCAGAGGAAGAGGCTAGCTAAAAAGAAGTGGGACATTGAAAGGACTGAAGAAAGTAGACAGGACTACAAGGAATCGCAGCGCAGAGTGAAGAGGGAGGTGGCAAAGGCCAAACAGAAAGCATATGATGAGTTGTATGCCAGGTTAGACACGAGGGAAGGCGAGAAGGAATTGTATAGATTAGCGAGACAGAGAGACAGAGATGGGAAGGATGTGCAACAGATAAGGGTGATTAAAGATAGAGATGGAAAGGTGCTAACAAGTGAGGAGAGTGTGCTGAGAAGATGGAAGGAGTATTTTGAGGAGTTGATGAATGAGGAGAATGAAAGGGAAAGAAGGGGGAAGAGGTGAATATTGTAGATCAGGAAGTTGAAAATATTAGAAAGGATGAGGTGAGGAAGGCTCTGAGGAGAATGAAGAGTGGAAGAGCAGGTGGAGGAACATCTGGAAAGTTGGAGGTCAGCTCTAGAAAGAAGAGGAATGAAAGTCAGTCGCAGTAAGACAGAATACATGTGTTTGAACGAGAGAGAGGGAAATAGAACAGTGCAGGCAGGTTGGAGTGGGTGGAGAAAAGATTCAGGGGTGTTGTGTGACAGAAGAGTGTCAGCAAGAATCAAAGGAAAGGTGTACAGAACAGTAGTGAGAGCAGCTATGATGTATGGGTTGGAGACTGTAGCAGTGAAGAAGAGACAAGAGGCAGAGCTGGAAGTAGCAGAGATGAGGATGTTGAGGTTCAGTTTAGGAGTGACAAGGATGGACAAGATTAGGAACGAGCACATCAGAGGGACAGCTCAGGTTGGTTGTTTTGGAGACAAAAGTCAGAGAGGCCAGATTGAGATGGTTTGGACATGTGCAGAGGAGGGATAGTGGTTATATTGGTAGAAGGATGTTGGAGATGGAGATGCCAGGGAAGAGGTCAAGAGGACGGCCAAAGACAAGATATATGGATGTGCTGAAAGAGGACATGAAGTTAGTTGGTGCAAGAGTAGAGGGTACTTGAGGACAGAGTTAAGTGAAAACGCTGTGGCGACCCCTAAACTGGGAACAGCCAAAAGGAAAAGAAAAAGAAGAAATTCTGAAATTTCTCTCTGTGAGCAATGGTGTGTGGCTTGGTCATCATAGAGTTTTTCAGAGTGAAGGTATTAACCATATTCTGGTCAAAATGTATTTTGTGTTTGGCACTTTGCAGTCGGTCTCTAAATGATTCTGTCTCAGTCAGCTGCTCATACACAGCTACGTGTTTTGGCGAAGGGGGAGGAAGGCATTTTTGACAAAAACAGCGCTGTAGCTTGTATTACATTAAAAAGAGGTGTCATTTATTTATTAAGAGTGTTTGGGTCTCGTGGAATCTGCAGCTATGACACCTAGATGATACTTTTACCTGACTGTTTAATAAAACAATTACAAAACATAAATACAATTAGACACACACAGATTTTGCCAGTAGTGTTTTTGCTCTGTTCAAATTTACCAACTATGTTAACAGTCCATGTATGTACACATCTTCAACATATTTTTATCAGTTATGGCGCCACCAGGTGGCCACAAGAAATGCAATATTTAATATTGATGTGATTCTACTTTTTTACTAATTGTAGCATATGTGACGAGAATATTGACCAAAACAAAAACAGAAAAATATTCTTATTGATTCATAGCAGCAACCTGTGGGACACTTTATGATTATTTGATGATTCTGCCTTTGTTGTACAAAATGTTTTACAATTTGAACACATTTCACTTGAACACATTTCCTAAATAATTGCTTGTGGTGCATGGTGCAATAAATTGGCCTCTAAGGAGTGATGGTGCCAGAGAGCCCCGTGATTGCTGCTTGCTTAATTTAAAAATTTAAAATTCTGAGAGCACTTCTCATGATTAACCACTTCTCATTGTTACAAACTTTTTTTTTTTGGTAAAAAAGCGTTTATTAAATGCATAAAAATAAATATCATTAATAGCATTGCAATATATTTATTCATATGCTCAGTGAGGCAATCAATCCAGACCATTCTCATCAATGGTTCAATGTTTAAATGTTTATATCTACAATAATCCTCTGGCGTTCTGGACCAATTACATGCACAGATGCTGTGTTACTCCTGTCCTCACATCAACAAATATTTGAGAAACTTTACAAAGCTTACAAAAGTTCAGTGATATGAAAGTTTACAAGAGCTTTTGAGACCGATCCACACAAAAATGGAACATTATTTTGTTTTCCTAATTAAAATTGGAAGTTAACATGTTGAACGGCTGCCAAGTCGCATTTCAGGGGATTTCTTTTCCTAGTGCACTCGAGATTTTGCAAGTGATGCTACACTCTTCACTGTGTAAAACTCGGATGGAACTAATTAAAACCTGAGCAGGTTTTGGTCTGGTCTGGAATCAGTGTCCCCTGCATACCCTGCCGCCATGGGCACACTGTGCCCTATGCAAAACATGACATTTAATAAAGCTAGCAGGAAAATATAATAAAGATTCCCTGTGGCTGAAGCTTATGCTTGCAGAGCAGCCAGGCACGAAAGGAGCTGTTAATGAGACAATTTCCACCACAGCGAGAGTTTGTCTGTCACCATCTGATACCCATACATCTCTACGTTATGACTAGAGCTCTGGGCTTCAAATATTTACGCTTGCTAATGAATCTTTCAGTCAGGCCCTCTTCCGTTAGAAAGTTTTTTGTTAACTTTTATTTTTAACCTAGTTTCCCTGTCCTTTCCCTGGGAAAATTGGGATACAGCTAAACAGGTCCTTCTCAAAAAATTAGCAAATTGTGATCCAGTTCATTATTTTCTGTTTTGATAAACATTAGACTTTCATATATTTTTGATTCATTTACACACAAATGAAGTAGTTCAACCCTTTTATTGCTTTAACATTGATGATTTTGGCATAAAGCTCATGAAACCCTAAAAAAAATAGCGTATTTCATCCGATCAATAAAAGAAAATTGTTTTTAATACAAAAAAGTTAACCTTCGAAAAATTATGTTCAATGAACTAACTATTTTTTTTGTTGAACTAAGAAAAATGAGCGTGTGACTCCACTGTTGAGACCGGGAAACTTGTGGAACATTAGTATGTTATTAGAACAGCATTAAAACTGCTTATGTTTACTCCCGAACTGTAAGTCGCATTGAACAAAAGCATCTGCTAAATAATTAATCATAATAATCATTCTTTTTTTAAAATGCAAAAAGACATTTTTCAAATTATTAACAAACTGAGTTTTGTAGTAGATTAAGCATTAGAATAGTGATACATGACCTCATATAGGTGGTAATATATGATTTATATGGAGTCTATTGAGCTTTAATCTAATCAATTAATCAAAAAAAATATGGTTGTATAAATAGACAAGAAGAAGCAAGAAACAGGAAGAAGTACATTAAAATACTGGGGACTTTTATTTCATCAAAAATCTGGGGAGGAAGTTAAAAATTAACCTTATCACGTCATGCTACTGTTGATGTTCGAAGTGGTAAGCTGGATAAATAAACAAAAAAAAGAGGTTTTGTTGCCTAAACCTGGCAAGCTTTCCCATACCATCCATCTCTACCACTTTGTTTCCTGTTGCTCTAAACTTTAAAATCAATAAAACTAAATCAATAAAAACAAAATCAAAGTTGAAATAAAGCTATCATTAAAAAGCACTCACCAGGGGTCAAATAGAATCTCAATATATAAAAGTAACATCTTAAAATATCTGCAATCACCAATATTAGATGAGCTTTACATTTGTACACTGCATCATTGCATTGCATCCATTCAAGGCTTTGTGTTTAACAAAACTACAGCCATTATATACATTATATACACACGTTTTGCCATTCGTAAGCGCCATATTCTAAAAATAATTGTTATTTTAAAGTGGGATGCAGTGATAATGTTTGTGAGTCCTTAAATGCTGAGGAAAAAAAATAATCAGCTACAGCATTATATTAACACCTTCAAACTGAATAAACTGCTACCACTATGAGCAACAAAACATCCCCTTTTTCCTGTTTTTGACAGAAGGTGTCCACGTGGGAACCGGATAGCAAGGCAGAAACAAAGCGTTCCACACTTCAACTCGGAAAACACCCTGCGGGCCTCTACCAGACTCATCTGACGACACTAAAACTGTGTGGGACACATGCTAAAGACAGCAGAACAACGCCCCAGGGAATTATGGGAACACACACCCTTCCACACATGCAGTGCTGGGTGTGTAAGCGCTGAGGAAGGACTGCTGGCAGTGTGCAAAGCTCATTGTCCCATGATTCCCACGGGATGGGCCTGCAGTGAGTTTTCTACTTAAACAAAGATCCAATGGGAAGCTGAAGAGAAAACACTCAGAGCCAAACACATTCTGTAGAAGAGGAGTGCTGATGGATGGATGGATGAATGGATGGATGAATGGATGGATGGATGAATGGATGGATGGGTGAGACTCGAGAGGAGTGCCACATGTTGCCTTGTATTTGTTGTCTAAGACACTACTGGAGAAACAGGCCTTCAGGGGCTCTCCTTGGTTAGCTATTATATATTTCCAATAGGTTAAAATACTTGTGATGTTTTTATTTGCTGTATTTAAATAAATTATTTATAACATGTGACTCAAGCATCATTATATTTTAGAAAGGGATTTAATTTGTTATCATGGTAGTTCCTATAAAATACAGTCTAAGGTTAGCCGTGGTCTACTTTGATTTTATAAAGGGAGTTAATAAGTCCCACGTCACATTAGTAATGAAGTAGAAACCATTTATTATGAGACTACGTTATCTTATTACATTTTTAAAAGAACTTATACCATTAATGAAGCACTAGGATTTAAGATTTATTTTAAAATCTTTTAGTGACAATTCTGTCGCTCAGCTTTACCTGTGCTCTTAACAATAGTCTCTTCCAATAGTTCCTAGCAATAGGTTATAGAAAAAGCATAAAATGAGCAAAACATTTAAAATTTTCTTATGTTTTAGATTATATGAATACGCGAGAAGGCATTGACCAATTGAATGCAAGTTAAGCAACCCTACGTGACCTCTTAGCCAATCAAATGTAGTTGGAGGGGGCGTTCTCATGCAGAAATGCAACCAATCATGAGAACCCTGTATATAGGAGCACAAAAAGTTATCTGCTGGAACTAAACCAGAAACTGGCTCTTACTGAAGTCAAACTGCATGATGAGAAACAGTTTTGAACATAAATACCCACTGAACATTTTTATTCTTGTTAATTTTGAAAAGCAGCCTTGTTTTCAAGGCTATTACATTATCAAGGCAATACATTTTTTTAAAGGTTTTTTTGAATTTTTTCAGTATTGTTTACTTGCAGGCATCGTATTAATATAGTGCAGTAAATAGTCAGACATTAGAGTCTTCTTGACCTTTGCTCCCCAAAAATGATGAAACCTGACCTCATAAAACTTTAGTTGAATACCTCTACCAATACTTTATATTGTTGGGTCTGGTTATCATTTTCTTAACCATACCCCAACTCTTACAGTGATTAGGTCTGGGCGTTTTCAGGACAGACCAAGTCTATCAATATCCATGTTCATTGAACCAACTTCCTGTACTTTTGGCAGCGTGTAGAGGTACCATGTTCTGCTGGAAATTAAAATCAGAAATACCCATAATGGTTTTCAGAAAGTACACTTGATTTTTTTTTTGTGAACGTCCCGGTAAATGGTTCACTGTGGTCTTCAGCAAACCCAGTGGACCAACCCTAGCCAAAATATTCTTCGTATAAATATCACACTGGACTTCACGCAACATGCAGCACTTGGTTCGCCTCCGCTTTGCATGTGTTTAAGAATATTCCACTGCATTCTGTTCTAAGTCCTGGCTCTTTTTTTTGGTATCCATTGGATGACTAACTATCTTCTGACTGCATGAGTGTCATATAAAATGTTGATTGGGCAGCGAAAACAGTCACCACCTGTATCTGTGTGACGTCATAAAAGACAAACCAACACAGTGTTGATCATGACTGTGTTGATTCTCAAGAAAAGCTTTAAAAACATAAAATTAAACATATAATCGACTCATATGAGCTACTACACCCTTGCGATGGAGGAGACCTAAAACTACAGTGAACTTTTATGTAACACACCCACTCAGAAACAACACTAAATTCAATGGAAAAGCAAGAAGTCTATACTACACCCAGCGACATTGAACTGAAATGTTCAGAACCACGCAATAGAAAAGGTACATTTATTCTGTGCCTCTCCACTCTTCCTCCAGACTCAGTGACCTTGATTTCCAAATGATATGCTAGATTTAATTTCATTTGAAAAGAGTACTTTGCAGTGTAGTTCTATTCTCCAAAGTCCAAGTAAGACATTTCAGCCCTCAAGCCTACAACTCTGCAGAATTCTTAGAAACCTGACTTCAAGGTTGAGGCAAAGGACATACAGTAACTCTTTATCAATGAGTGAGTGGGTTGTACAAGTTCAGTTGGTCACTGTGATGTTATGTCAAATGATTAGACTACGGGAACCCTCTATAAATCACAACAGCTGAGGTTTCTCCTTTCAGGTCAGTGCTAAGCTAAAACAGTTTATCATAGAGGCCTAAGCAACCTGAAAAAGTTCTCGTTCTATGCCAGGCCTGGGGTCTGTATACTCTGTTGGGGGGGGGGGGCATATTTCTTACAAACAATAGTTGGCAAGTTTATGCAGAACACCTTCAACCATTTCAAGGAGGGGAGAGCAGAGGCTGCACAAGAAAAGCTCAAAGAGCAACAAAATATTGCATATCTTATCTCTAAGGGATGTAGACAAAGTCTACTATAGCTTTACACGTCTGCCTGTGGAGTTCTATAATGCCCACACAACAGTCACACTCAGCCATTGGACTGAGCAGTCAACAGGGCATGGAACATCATATACTAAGAATGCAAAATTGATCTCTTTCACTGACCAATAGGACAATATGGTACAACGGACCATATTGGACAATGGACAATATAGAAAACCTTAGGCATGATCCCTGGCCTTAACTTCAGCATGACGTGAATTCCAGGAACTGAGACCAGCGCAATCAGGAGCATTGTCTTGAGAAATGGATATTTTAGGTTTACTGACTCAAGTGGCTTCAGGAGAGGCCCCTTGTAGTCCTCCAAAAATGACATAGATCCCAAAAAGGCTCTGGTAGAGGCGGAGAGCTGTCAGGCTCCCATGAAGAATCTATCATCTTGTGGCAGCCACATAGATCTTCAGGGTTCAGGGTGAACATCCAAACAAGAAAGTATAAACCCTTCAGCAAGAAGATCAACACAGTACACACAGGGCAATCTCTGGGGCCTGTGAGAGAGGCTTGGTTAATAGTCTCGCTCACAGAAGGCGACAGGGACTAAGGTCTTTGTATGCCCCAGTCATGAAAGTTCCACCGATCTGGCCGCATATGCCTGATGTACCCTTCCTCAGTTAAAAGGTCAAGTTTCAGGGGAATAGGTAAAAGGTGGCTCAGTCCTGCAAGCCTTTGCTTTTTTTGGAGCAGTGTGGCACAACTAAGAGAACCTCCTCCTTGTTCTCCCTGACCTTGCACAGAAACTGTAACAATATATGTGTTTGACACTGTAAGCACGAGGGACTTTAATGCACAGCACTTGAGCTTTTACTTCAGAGCACGAGGTAACCACGATAGCGCATCCTGCGATGGATGGATTGAAACCGCCGCCGACTTTGATGCTGGATTCGAGTAATTTGGCAAAGACATGGAAGGAGGAGTTTCTTCTGTATCCCGAGCTCACATAAGATAAAACACCAAAGGCGATGAAAGTGAAACTGTTCTACTATCTGGTAGGAGAAACCAGCAGAGAACTGTGTGGAACTTTAATAGGCTCAGAAACAGAGGAAATAACGGTACAGCAGCTAATACAAGCATTTGATCAACATTGCAATCCCAAACTCAATGAAACAGTTGAAAGATACAGTTTCTTGCGATCACGTGTAATTTCAGAGACATAAAAGACTCTCTGATAAGTGATAGGATTGTGTGTGGTACACAAGCCTGAGAGAGAGAGTCCTGAGAGAGGACAGTCTGTCGCTGCAGAAGTGTGTTCAGATTTGCAGAGCTGCTGAAATGTCAAGTGAAAACAGCAAAACCATTGAAAGACGATCAGTGGAGGAAATAAATGCTGTAAAACAGACACACACATGCAAAACAATGAAGAGGGGATATAAAAAAGAAACTATTCATTGCAAATTGACGAAAGGGACAAGAACAAATGCACAGCATTCAGGAAGACATGTAAAAAGTGCGGAAAAGCCAACCATTTTGCAGCAGTGTGCAAATCGAAACAAGGATACAGAAAAGTGGTGCATAATGTGTCAAAGAGGCAGAATGTGACAATTATGCAGATCTCTGTAAATCACAAGATGGGGCGATGGACAAAAGAGTCAATGGTTCGCTAGTATGCTGTTGGATAGCAACCTTGTAAAGTTTCAGCTGGATTGTGGAGCAACATGCAATACCATCCCTGTGAATCTGGTGAATCCAAACATTAAAATAGAGGATACACATCAGGTACTGGTGATGTACAACAAAAGCACACTGAAACCATTGGGAAAATGTTGGATCAAATTGAGAAATCCATGCAATAAAAGGCTGTACAGATTGGAATTTTTGGTAGTGCACACACCGCAATACCGTTACTTGGTAGCAGAGCAGTACAAGCCATGAAACTTATTTGTGTGCAGTCACAAAACATCCTGTGTGTTGACAACGTAATGGAGCAGAAAGAGGAAAAAACCTGAGGGCCAATGGACTTTGCAACAGATAAAAGGTGAATTTGCGGATGTTTTTGCAGGTGATGGCTGTTTGAAAGGATGCTACAAAATAGAGGTAGATGAAAATGTAAAGCCAAAAAGGAGAGTACCAGTTACAATGATGGCACAGTTAAAGGAAGAGTTGAACAATCTCTAAGAGCGAGGTAAAATTACACAAAGTATGGACTGGATTAGTAACCTTGTGGTGGTGAAGAAACCAAATGGCAAATTAAGAATCTGTATAGATCCGAGACCACTGAACAAAGCCTTGAAAAGCCCCTCCCGACAATTGATGATATTTTTATCAGAACTAACCAAAGCAAGAGTATTCACTGTTTGTGATGTGAAAAATGGGTTCTGGCACGTGCAATTGGATGACCCATCAAACAAACTCACTACATTTGCTAAATAAACCCAATGGTAGATACAGATGGACGAGACAGCCTATGGGAATGAGTCCAGCACCAGAGGTTTTCCAGAGAATGCTAAACCAAGCACTAGAAGGGCTGCAAGGCATACACACAATTGCAGATGATGTGTTGATAACTAAAGAAGGTGAAACAATGCAGATGGCAAATGAGGATCATGATCGAAAACTAAAACTGTTTCTAGAGAAGACAAAGAAATATCAAAATAAATGTAGACAAACTCAGACTCTGAACGGAAGTGTCATACATAGGTCACTTGCTTACATCTGAAGGTGGATCCAGAGAAAGTGAGAGCCATCAGGAAATGCCAAGACCACTGGATGTGAAAGAAGTTTTGCAAACACCTGTCAGATTACTGTGAGCCACTCAGACACAAAAATAATCTATGGGAATGGTCTGAGATGCAGGAAAAGGCTTTCCAAAGCATAAAAGATGCAATTTCAAAGGCACCAGTGCTGAGATACAACAGCCTCAAGGAAGATGTAGTCTTGAAATATGATGTGTCTGAAAGGGATTGGGAGCTGCGTTGTTGCAGGAAGGTGAACCAGTAGCATTTGGGAGTCGTGCATTGTCACTCACTGAACAGAGTTATGCACAAATTGAAAAAGAATGTCTTGCCATTGTATTTGGTATGGAGAAATTATCAATACACATATGAAGTGCTAGTACATTGAGATCACAAACCACTGGAAAGTAGTTATGTTCCTGGAAAAGAGATGCTGTTAGCAGATGCACTAAGCAGAGCATACCTGGAGGACACAGCCCTGGAAGGTTCTGTAGAAAACGAGATTGAAAGTGTCAATACGATTCAATACTTACCAATAACAGAGGAGAGACTCAAAATAATTAGCATGAAACATCAATGGACGAAACCTTGCAGAAACTGATAAGAACAATCAAAAAAGGATGCCAACAAAGAAAAAAAGCGTGCCAAGAGAAATAGTAATAATACTAATAATAATAATAATAATAATAATAATAATACATTTTATTTACTGGCGCCTTTCAGGACACTCAAGGTCACCTTACAGAGAACAAATCGGACAACCATGTAAACATTACAAAAACAACAGAACACAATATAAAAGCATGAGCAGCAGAACACACAACTACAGGTTAAACGCTTTTCTAAATAAAAAAGTTTTTATTCCCGATGTAAAACCTTGCAGGTCACTGCTACTGCGGATCTCATTAGGCAACAGAGCTGGAGCAGCGAAGCAGAATGCTCGTTCACCAAGGGAGGATCTAGGAGGAGGAGGGCGAGAGAGCATGAGGGTTGAGCTAGAGCGGAGTGAACGTGAGTGTGAGCGGTCAGTGAGGTAGGAGGGAGCCAAGCCATTTAGAGCCTTATAGGTGAGAAGGAGGATTTTGAACTGAGATCGGAATTTAACTGGAAGCCAGTGAAGCTGTAGAAGGACCGGGGTAATGTGATCTGAGTGCGGAGTGTGTGTTATTAGTCTAGCGGCAGCGTTTTGAACCAACTGTAGCTTGTTCAATGTCTTGGTTGGCAGGCCATGGAACAAAGACTTACAGAAGTCAATCCGAGGAGTGACAAAGGAGTGAACTAGAGTTGCTGTAGCGGTAGGAGACAGAAAAGCACGGAGACTGTTTATATTTCGAATGTAAAAGTAAGCAGTACGGGTGGCAGAATTTATGTGTGGCTCAAGAGAGAGTGTGTGGTCGATAATAACACCAAGGCTTTTAGCCTGACGAGAAACAGGTATGGTTGTTATGCCATCAATGGATACGGCAGATAAAGGAGTTTTGAGAGAGATGATTTAGAGCCAATTAAAATAATCTCTGTTTTGGAGTCATTTAGTAGGACTCCTAGTAGGATACTATTCATTCCAAGAGGAACTCACAGTGCAGGATGACATGGTGTTCAAGGGTGAGAGAGTTGTGATACCTGATTCACTGAGAACAGAAATGATCCAAAGAGTACGCTCCGCACACCTAGGAATTGAAGATGTCTGAGAAGAGCAAGAGAGTGTCTCTATTGGTCAGGTATGAGTGGACAGATAAAGAAATTCATTGAGAAATGTGATCAGTGCAGGTCTCTAGAGACGAAACAACAAAAGGAATCCCTTTGCTCTGACGAGATACCAGAAAGACCATGGTCTAAAGTGGGTACAGACCTGTTTGCATTCAACAATCGAGATTATCTGATAACAGTGGACTATTTTTCAAATTTCTGGGAGATTGACTATTTGCCAGATACAAAATCAAACACTGTGATTAATAAGCTGAAAGCTCATTTTGCCAGACAGGGAATACCTGACGTTCTGTTTTCAGATAATGGGCCGCAAAAGACATCAGCAGAAATTCAACATTTTAGTAAACGCTGGGAGTTTCAACATAAAACTTCATCACCTACCCATCCACAGAGCAGCAGAGTCTGCTGTAAAATGGCTAAATGATTGATGGAGAGACCCATATCTAGCAATCTTGGATTACAGAAATACACCATCACAGGGTCTCTGCAAGTCCTGCTCAAAGATTGTTAAGCAGAAGGACAAAAAAACTTCTACCATCTCACTACAATCTATTAAAACCAAAAGTTGTGGACACAGAGCAAGGATTAAAGTTCAATTAAAAAAGAAAGGAAATATACTACAACAGACATGCCAAAGATATGAAAATCTTAAAGCCTGGGGACAGAGTGAGAATTCAACCAGTACAACCACAGAAGATCTGGAAGGAAGCTACAGTTGTGGAACCGGTCAATAATCGCTCGTTCAGAGTTCGACTGGACAAAGGTGGTATTCTGAGGAGGAATAGGAAATACCTCAGAGAGAGAAAAACCCAAGACCAGAATCAAGGAGAGAGACTGAGTGTTGACACCAAGCCAACAGTCCCTGAAGGAGCGCAAATGGGTGACGCTAACTCTGGGATACTCACCAGAACAGGCCGCATTTGTGTGAAACCCAAATATTTAAAAGACTGTGTCATGTAAGTAATTACACTGATTTTTTTTTTTGCAGCTGAATAATGAAAGCTTAAGTTGAAAGGAATAAGAGTTAAGAGTTATGAAAAAAAAGGAAAGTTTTAACAATATACAGTGGTACCTCGAGATACGAATGCTTCGAGTTACGAAATCTTCAAGATACGAAAGGTCTCGCAGGAAATTTTTTACAGAAATTTTTTACAGTTCTGCTGTATTTTCCGCTTGACGTCATGACATCACGCTGCGCTTCCGGATCACGTTGCGTTGCACTTCCGGGTCCTGATACGCTAAATCACAGAACGAAACATTATGTATAGACTACCAATAATGTACTATAACAAATGTTAGAGTCAAGGTGTCGTAAAAGAAATGCGTTTATAACGTGGAAAGTGCTGTTCTGTAGCGCAACTTAGAGAAACCCTGTGACGCGTTCTCAGAAGCGTCTCTCCATCTGTCTCCACTCGTACTTGAAACCATGTTGGTGTTTTCTGCAATTCCGTTCCACCTCCTCCGACACATCGCTTCACTCAAGGTAAGGTTTCACATTTGTGTAAATATTACGTATTTTGCATATGTTATATTTTGTTTTATTATTATTTATTACATTAACAATGTGTAGATTTAATGATTGAAGAAACGTTCCTTGATTTTTCTCTGGTTTTCCTTTTTTTCATCTACTTATACTGTTGTTTCTGAGAGCTGTTGCACAGATTAGGCGTTTTACATGTAAAACTTGCTTCGACATACGAAATGTTCGACATACGAATGTTACCCTGGAACGCATTAGTTTCATATCTCGAGGTACCAGTGTATGTTTAATATGCTGTTGAGCCAGTGTTGTAGTGCGGACCTTTTTGAGAGTGACACTGTAAGCATGTCGGGTTTGAGTTATGCGTCCAGTGAAGTGGAGAGACATTGAAACGGATTGTTGTCTCAGTTTATTTGTTCGCTGAATAGAAGAAAGTGAAACAGCAACTGTGCTAGAAGGTTAATTAGAGGAAATGCATACTTGAATTCACAAGAAGAGCCAAGGACAGGAAATAATACAGCTTGCAGAGGGTATTCTTGCAAGAGGAAAACAAGTCTACCTGATCATCCCCCTACTGATCATGTTTCTTATCTGCTGCACTTTCTGTTCTCCTACACTCCCACATTAGCATTTTTTTGTACCACAGTTCCTTTACTTGAAGTCTTCAACTAATTGACCTGAAGGTTCTATGGATTTATACTCTTGCCAAAGTTCTTATACAAAAAAAATAAAAGGACAAAATATTCATTGATAGCAATAACTAACTATAGATAAGTGTGTTTGCAAGGCACACTGACATTATCATTTAACCTTGTGAGACATAAACTCTAACTGAATGGTGCCATCAAAACTACTTTCTCCAGATTTCAAATTGACCTAACCTTCCAAGTCTGAAGTAGTCTCTAACAATCAATAAAATCACAGATTTGGAAGCTGCAAGCCCTGTGTTGATTAGCTTTTGCACGGACAGACAACCTTGTTTCTCTCTTGGCACAATCTGACACAAACAGGAGAGGGAACGTCTGTTTGTCTGCCTCCTCTGACCCAGAGGGGGTTGTAGGTGGATAAAGGCGAGCAGCGATCGATGGCTGAGAGCCGCACACATTACTTAGAAATCAATGCTGCCACCAGATCCCACAGCAGAGAGGCTGACACAAGGGCCGCCAGGCTCTCTTACACCTCAAAGCTGTCGTGTACAATAGCCACCAACATGTGCTGCCTGTGTACGTGTGTATGCCCTCCAAGATAACATTTGGAATGGGATCCAGCAGTTTGTGGGAGACAGAATGGCGAGGGTGGAAAGCATAGACCCTGAAACTTGAAAATGATGCATAAAAAAGGATTTCTGTTTTATGTCCTTTTTCATATTGCTGTTTAAATTAATGACCACACGATGGTGCTATTGGGTAAAGTGAAAGATTTTAATGAAAACTTTGAGCACATTTCTTCCACAACATCCAAAATATCATTCAGTGAATGCAAATTTTTTAAATTACGATAAACCACAAATGTTGCCTTTTTTAGTTGTTTATTTATAGTTAAACGTGACATTTATGGATATATAATAAAGTTATAGATAGAAGTGACATTTTCTCATGTTGTATAAACTGAGCCAATATAGGAAAGTAAAAAAAAATCTGCTGTTTTCTTAAAGTAAATATATTAAAACCTTGCATGTTCATTTGAATTTTGAGTAACATCATGTATTTTGTAACACCCTGAAATCCAACTGAATCAGCAACGATGGTAAAGATGACTTTACACAAGACTCTGAACATTCATTAATTTTCCTGCCTGCTTATTCCATTTGGAATCTCCAGCTCACATCAGGCAAGAGGCGGGAGTACACCCTGGGCAGGTCATCAGTCCATCGCAGAAAATTCTGAACAAAGGCTTTATTTTTAAATACTGAGAAGTAAATGATCCTATCTTTCAGAAGGAGCCCTACTCCATAGATTGCGGATTCCAAACAGGAAGTGAGATTTTGAGGTGAGTATCAGAACCACAAGGAATTAAGGGAGAGAAAGAGAGACAGATGAGTCATTGCAAAAAGCTTAGAGGTGTGATTGGCCCCAAGCATACAGCCAAAGTATGAACTGTAGGTTCACCAGTCCATCGCAGGGCAACATTCACACCTAAGGGGCCTGTAGAAAAAGGAAAATGTTATATAAACTTTTTATTTAATGTTAAAATAAAATGAAGAGGCCTATGGAGGTTTTTCTCACAGTAATAAATAATCTACACATGGAATGTGTTTCAAGGGAGTATGGGGCTGTACGCATATATAATTTTCATGACTTGCTTAAACCAGATTCTTACCTTCCTCCCACATGGCAGTGCCAGTTACGCCAACACCCCTGCTTTGCATCGCTTTCCCAGAGTGCAGAGCTGTCAGTGAGGAATCTCAAGAACAGTGCAAAGCACAGGAGATTCACACATCTGGATTTAAAACAAATGCTCTGGGTTTACTCCCTAAAGGAAGAAAAATGTAAAAGAAGAGAGCACAAGATTAGAAAGACAGGGAAATTTAAGCAAAGGGGGAGGAAAGAAAGTGATCAATAATGAAAGTGTTAGACAGTCATTGCATTCACATCTGTGCAATAAATGCATTACTGAACTTTGTTACTCCTTTGCTTTATCTCAGTAATAGACCATTGAACTTAAAATTTGTGGTTATATAAACACATTCTAAACTATTCTGCTCACTATGTATGCTGCCAATAAGTTTGGAATAAACTCTATTTGATCCTTACATATATTTTTTTTCTGAATTCTGTGACTGAAATTTTCCTTGATGACCAGATTAATTTACTTAATCAAGAAAATAGACTGATCAATGCAGAGGTTCCGTGTATCCTTTGGCAGAATAGCAGATGTTCTTTGATCAAACTAAATGTGGCTGTAGAGAAATCATTCTTTGTCACAGTGCACAGCACAGGAGTCACTATTTTTGCACGCCACTAAACTTGTTTACCGCAGCAAATACAGAGAGTTATGAATAAAAAAAAAAAAAGTCAGCCATTCAAAGCAGGTTTGAACATTTAACAACTTACAATTTGTAATCTAATAGAAAAAAAATATTTTTTGAATCCTATTGTTCTGAGAACAGGAACTTACATAACAAACAGGAAGTTACATCACAGCCAGGCTCTCTAAGTCAGGGTTTTGGAGATTTTTTCCCCTCTACTCTAAACCTTGAAAGAGCTGATTGACTCTTTCAAACCCCCCACTTCCCCCTTCCTTCTTTGTTGTCAGTGCAGCATGGTTTGATAGCTGTTTAGCCTTCTAAGTGTTTTAAAGCGAATAAAGCTGCATTTTCTATTTTAACTTACAGCATCTTCATAATATTATGAATAGGATTTGTCCCAGACAGGCCCGGGTGGTGAACTTGTGAATAATGGACTGCTACAGTCAACACAGTTTATTTATTATCAATATGTATTGGGAAATTAATCCAACCCAGGCTCACTTTAGGCGAGAGGCTGGGGTACACGCTCTCCATCAGAGAGAACCGTGCATCCGGAAAGTATTCATAGCGCCTCACTTTTTCCACATTTTTTATGTTACAGCCTTATTCCAAAATGAATTAAATACATTTCCTCAAAATTCTACACACAATACCCCATAATGACAATGTGGAAAAAGATTTTTTTAAGTTGTTGCAAATTTATTAAAAATACAAACTCTGAAAAATCACATGTACATAAGTATTTACAGCCTTTGCCGTGAAGCTCTAAATTGAGTTCAGGTACATTCTGTTTCCACTGATCATTCTTGAGATGTTTCAGCAGCTTAACTGGAGTTCACCTGTGGTAAATTCAGCAGATTGGACATGATTTGAAAAGCCATACACCCGTCTATATAAGGTCGCAGGTTTGACGGTGCATGTCAAAGCACAAACCAAAGCATGAAGACAGAGGAATTGTCTGTAGATCTCAGAGACAGGATTGTCAGGAAGGTTACAGAAAAAGTTCTGCTGCTCTGATAGTTCCAATGAGCACAGTGGCCTCCATCTTCTGGAACTGGAAGATGTTTTGAACTACCAGGTCTCTTCCTAGAGCTGGCCGGTTATCTAAGCTGAGTGATCGGGGGAGAAGGGCCTTAGTCAGGGAGGTGATCAATAACCCGAGGGTCACTCTGTCTGAGCTCCAGCGTTCTTCTGTGGAGAGAGGAGAACCTTACAGAAGGACAACCATCTGTGCAGCAATCCACCAATCAGGCCTGTATGGTAGAGTGGCCAAACGGAAGCCACTCCTTAGTAAAGGGCGCATAGCAGCCCACCTGGAATTTGCTAAAAGGCATCTGAAGGGCTCTCAGTCCACAGAACTCTCTGGTCTGATGAAACTAAAATTGAACTCTTTGGAGTGAATGGCAGGCGTTACGTTTGGAGAAAACCAGGCACCGCTCATCACCAGGCTAATACAATCCCTACAGTGAAGCATGGTGGTGGCAGCATTATGCGGTGGGGATTTTCAGCAGCAGGAACTGGAAGACTAGTCAGGATAGAGGGAAAGATGAATGCAGCAATGTACAGAGACATCCTGAATGAAAACCTGCTCTTGACCTAAGACTGAGGTGACAGTTCATCTTCCAGCAGGACAATGACCCAAAGCACAGCTCCATAATATCAATGGAGTGATTTCACAACAGCTCTGTGAATGTTCTTTAGTGGCCCAGCCAGAGCCAGGCCTAAATCCTATTAAACATCTCTGGAGAGATCTGAAAATGATCGTACACCATCGCTTGCCATCCAACCTAAAAGAGCTTGAGAGCTACTGCAGAGAGGAATGGGCAAAAATTTCCAAAGACAGGTGTGCCAAGCTTGTGGCATCATATTCAAAAAGAATAATACTTCTTCTTCAGTATTAGTTAGACAAAATTTTTAGCCCCCCTGTGAAAGGCTATATGATTCTTAACAGAACAAGGCAATGTTTTGACATTATTTCATACTTTGTTTTTCTTCAAGTAAAAAAAGAACTAAGTAAATAAACATACAGAATAAACATGGGAAAAATATGAGAGGGCTTGAGAGATATTCTAAAGACCCAGTAGCAACAGAGAGTTGTGAAGGATTTATTTATAATCAGTTTGACCATTTAAAAAAATCATTATACTTTATTTACAAACACAAAAGTCTTCCAGAATTAACTGTTATTTTCTTACATGTGCAATTTTATGACTTTCCATTTTATACCATTACATTGGTTTCATTGGATTTACAAATTGGTGATCCTTATTTTTTTTCCTAATGCTGGATAACCATTGCATTTTACTCTCTTAGCTCTACCCATTGTGTCATACTGACAAACAGTTCCACAATTTTGCATTTCATTCAAAGACATTTCTGTGCGGAAAGTGTCCCTGAAACACCCTTTAACCTTCCCTTTGTGAAAGGGATTGTGTTAACTCCATGTTCCGACCTTCACTGTAAGAGTTTCCAAGGAAGCAGCAGCGGCATTCCAGACAATCCATCATGAACTAGTGATCCGATGCTGCAGTTACACTCTGGTTTCTCCAGATGGCGATGAGGTATTTACAAAAGATCTGCAATCTGAGCCAAGTACCTTCAAGCCTTTTGAGAGATTCCCATGGAAAACAAGAGATCAGGATGCAAGTATCCCGGAATGAAAACAATGGAGATAACCGTCGATAGCACAGGAATCTCCACCCATTTTAAACTTAATCCCAACAGGCACAAACATGGACAGGATTTCTCTTCTCTCTCATTCTGTCTCAATTACTCGCTCATTGTAAAGTAAATGCATGCTCTGCAGCTGTCTGTGTAAAGTAATACACAAAACTTTACTACTGCACAACAACACTCTATGTACAGCTTGGCACATAGCAAAGTCCAGGTACTGTGAAAGTTCTTTAATGAATGTTATACATTAGAGAGAGTAAAGCAATACCAGAGAAGAGGTTAGAGGATTAGGCAACCATGAACAGACTCTCTTCCGCTCTTTTTCCACAGTCATTCCCAAGCAAAGGAAAAAGCTTGGAAGATGACATAATGGAGAGAAGTACAACAATGCAGCAAGGAGGAAATTGGTGTAATTAAGACACAAGTAAAAGATAAAGTTTGCAAAGGGAAACAAGAAAAGTAGAATAGACTTAATTTAATGTACAAAGCATTTTAGTGCTCAAGTTCACTAAGAAACTAAACAAACATGAACCACTGTGTATGTGACCAATGTGCAGGGCTGTAAGGGTAACTGTGGGTGTGTTGAATGCTACTGTAAATTTTACATATCTACATTATACATGTCACACAAGAAAAGCACGGCAAAATAATATCTACAGCATATTTTGTACACAGGGTAAAGCCCTCTGCAGTCGTGGCCAAAAGTGGTGAGAATGACACAAATATTAGTTTTCATAAAGTTTGCTGCTAAACTGCTTTTAGATCTTTGTTTCACTTGTTTCTGTGATTACAAGCATTCATACGTTTCAAAGACTTTTAACATCAATTACTTGACATTAATGCAAAGAGTTGGTATTTGCAGTGTTGGCCATTCTTCTTCAGGACTTCTGCAATTCGACTGAGCATGCTCTCAATCAACTTCTGGGCCAAATCCTGACTGATAGCAACCCATTCTTAATCACTTCTTGCCCTTTGTCAGAGCTAGTGGCTTTTTGTTTGTCCACTTGAGGATTGACCACAAGTTCTCAATGGGATTAAGATCTGGGGAGTTTCCAGGCCGTGGACCAAATCTTTCAACATTTTGGTTCCCGAGCCACTTAGTTATCACTTTTGCCTACATTTTGCATCATTTCAATGTAAATATATATTTCAGCCTCAATGGTTTCTAGGGATGCAACTGTACTCAAAGGCTACGGTTCGGTTCGTACCTTGGTTTTTAACCACAGTTTTCAGTTTTTCAGACTTCCATTGGGTGGAAAGTAATCTGCAGCCAGCCATATGGGGGTGATCACTGCGGTTTGGCTTCACTTCACGTGAGACACACTTGGTACTGACACATCATGGGCAAAGGAATAATGCTGGAAAAGTTGATTTTCAAAAAAAAAGTCAGAAATTGCGAAGAAAAGATAGATCCCAGTTTTCACAGAATTAAATATAAGGGACAACAAATTGGATGGCCCTTTAATACTGAAGATTCAGTCAACTCATATCCACTGAAACTTACAAATTCAAAGACTGCCTTTAAAAGTTTCAATATTGTCACTTTTTTTTACCACTTGATTTTTCATTGAGGGTTCCACTTTTTTCCTGCTACAGCTAAATGCAGAAAAAGTATCTTTACTCAAACAACCTGAGAGCTGTTTATGTGAAATCTCTTTTCAGAATAAACTTCCCTGTAAAACACTGCAGTGAAAAGGCTCCAGGAAAACAAACAAAAGTAAACATGAATTTTCCATCTATCCTCTAAATTCTTGCCTTCATCAAAGCCACACACGCACGCATCTGTTCCATCTTCCTTTCAGTATCTTACACTTCCCTACTTTATGTGCCTGGTATGGGTGAGCTCATTCTTCAAACATGACTCTTATAAAAACGTTTCTCTCTTCAATATAAACAGAACAGGTCCTAGAGACCAGAGAATAGAGAGAGCTAGGAGGAGCCTCTGCATATGGAGAGAGTTGCTCATGTTCCACTTTACACACCCTCAAACTCGCACATGACATGCAAACACATAACTCCCTCACCAATGGGCCGGGTTTGCTGCCATGGAAACAAAGCTCCACCTACATAGGGTGTGGATGGGCTTTTTAAGCAGTGGGGAAGCCTTTGCACAGCTCTTCCAATTGCACCAGAGAGAGGGAGAGAGAGAGGGAAAGTGTGAGAGATTGCCAACTTTAAAAAGGGGTGGGAACACTGAACCTTGAAGCTGACAAGTCTGTCTGTAAACAAGAATTTAAAAGTTTTGATGATCCATCCACCGAGGAGGAATTGCCTACAGTAAGTCCAGCTGAATTTACAGTTTCAGAAAGACGACTTTCAGAGCAATCCATCTAGACCAACAACAGCCTGAGAATGGGAGAAGATGCAGTGCAGGCAGAGAGGAGCAGCAGCATGATCAGCACACACGAAATACAGGAGCTGGTTGTGCCAAGTCCCAGCCCGACTCCATCTTCACCTACCAATAGCCTATCCCAACTAGGTGCTGCCAATGCCTCCAGTGGCGAACCCAGCAGTCCCGGAACTCTTGTTAGGGGTACTACAGGCACTCTTCCCAGAGATGGAACTTCAACAACTGGTCCGGTGAATGCCATCACTGTCCTGACACTACTGGACAAGCTGGTGAACATGCTGGACACGGTGCAAGAGAACCAGCATAAGATGGAGACGAGGCAGGTGGAAATAGAGGGAGCAGTAAGGGGCATCCAGAATGACATGACCAAGCTCTCCAAGAGTCACACTTCAACCTCCAACACGGTCAGCAAACTCCTCGAGAAGAGTCGCAAAGTCAGTGTCCACATGAAGGAGGTCAAGGACAAGATGGATAAGCAGGCCGTCCAGGTGAAGAAACTAGAGGCCAATCATGCTCATCTGATCAAGAGGAACAACTTCAAAGTTCTCATCTTTCAGGTAAATGTTCAGTTTGTGTGTTGGGGGGAGGTGCACAGAGGGCCATTGTGATGTGCTCAGGTGAGGGCTCTGAATGATTGCTTTGTTTGAATGTCCAACTCTGCGTTTCAGTGTTTGATGGACCAAGTTTAGCTGTCTCCAAATCTGTTAACAGCAAAGAACTTAAATGTCACTTGACTTAATTACATTGCAGTTGATGACAGACCACATGACTTCCTAAGGGTGTGTCCATTTGTGAAGTAGGAGACAAGGGTCAAAGTTCAAAGTGTTCAGATGAAAGAAATGCTCAAGAGGGTGTGATGGCATTTAAGGTCATTTTGAGGTGAGGCAAAGACTGATATCATTGTCCATTATCTTTATTAGCCATCCCATTCCTAATTGGCTTTGGATTTTGAAAGATACTTTAGAACTCAACAGATACAAAATGTTACCTCTTACTCACGCAACAAGAAAACCAACAGGAGTTCCAAAATGAGAGTGAACTAGAGAGCTCTAGAGCGATATTCAATAGGGGAGGCTTGTTTTGAAGCGTAGCCAAAAGCTATTATTTAAAGCACAATGGCTTTGAATAGAAGGTGTGTCCAGAGATCAGCTACAGCGCAGTGTAATGTGTATCCTGTTGTCAGAAGGACCATGCTGAAATGTGCTTTGCTACACTCGCAAGCTGCTGTTTACTGCAAGACCTACCACTCAACCGAAATGACTCAGTGATTCCAAATTCAGAGAGAGGGTGCTTCGGTTTCACCCACCCTTTTTCTAGCCATGTGGTTAGCACAAACTTAAAGGATGTAGGGAATGAAACTCTAGTACAACACCTTTTCAGAAGCTCAGCTTTGTAACTATGTGTTTTTGAACTAAGACAAGAGAAAAAATGTCCTTCAGTGAAGCAGTGCCATTAGCTTTCACATTTAGCTTTTGAGACTCAAGATACTCTTTCTGAGAGTGGTTTCTGCAGTCGCCCTCACAGACAGAGTATTGTTTGTCAAAGCTGGCCAAAGGGAGTGTTTCTATGGCAGTTGTTTACTTTCACGGGTATAAGTTTTATCTTTTTGTTACATACAGCTGCAATATGTAAGTTTAGTACATTCCATTTCTCGCTTATTACAATGCCTGATTCACAGCATGAACTGCACTAAAAAGAATTGTATCCAATAATCTGAATACCTGCTTCACTTTAAGTAGATAGTATTACAAAATCTACTGTTATAACAGTGGTATTCTGAAAAAAAGCAGATGCATGTAAATTCCAGGGATTCTGCAGGTATCATAATGTCAAATGTAAAACTTTATAAAACCTTTTTTAAGACCATTAAGAATCCTGTTTAAGCATTATACAAATACAAAAGTAAACACAGAATCATAAAGTTAGTAGGAAAATACATTAATTGCAATAGTACACTGCGTTAAGACAGTACTTTTTAAAGATCCAAGTAAAATAGCATTTTGCGTTTTAAAAAATACAACTGGCCACAGTCACGCCCCATATTCAGTTTTTGCTAGTCGAGCTCACTTCATCAGCCATCCTGTCTGACAGTCATGCTGCAATGTATCATGGTGTGGCAAAGTTTGGATGTTATGTGCTTTTCAGATTCTTGATGGAAGTAGTAGAAGAAGTAATGTCCTTCATTCTTTGAGTATGAACTTAATCACCTGCTGATCAGCGTTCAAGTAAGCCGTACCGAATGCTGCTTGCCAGTTCCCTGCTGGTCATACTAATAAGGGTTTCCTTTTGTTTTGGACATGTGACCCCTAGTGCTAGGAAATGAAATAGTGTACTTATAAGAGAGGGATTTGGTAAGCACTTTTTAATTTTCTAAGTGTTTTAAGGGCAGATCGGGCATGTCTGATCAGGGTCTCTGCTCTTAATCCAGCCATGGGGTTGTTGTGCTGTTTCCTTTATTATAGTTTGGATGGGTGGGACTGGGTAAGTCAAGGGCAAAGTGTTCCCAGAGCTTCTTCATTTTCATCTGTGCCCGAAACACAAAAAAAACGCACATACTCAGACAACCTTTGGCTTATTTAATCTTCCTTTATGAAATTGTCTTCTTTTGTATTTGGGGGTCGCTGTGGTTATTGGTTGAGAATCATAAGATCTAAGCAGTACCACAGCTATACTCGGGTCATTAAAGCAGATAATGCTTCAGTTCACTTTTACCAAATGTTCCACATTTACACCAAATGTTCCTGACTAAAAGACCAGACACAAACTGAAAAGGACTCTCTGTGGCTTCATTAAGTCAACAACAGCACTATTTGTCTTTAACATTCTGTATTTTATTTCCTCATCTCCATCGGGTACATTCAGGTGCTCACCACACCCTCTCCCCCAGTGTTTTTTTTACTTTTATCTCTCTCTGCTGATTTTAGAACAGGGGTGTATGACTCCCCAGGGCAGGCTATGAAAGAGAGAGAGAGAGAGAGAGAGTTCTTGCATAAGCAGAAACTCTGGCTGAAACATTCACATTCCAGAGTTTGGATCGAGTCTTTCCTACTACTTTCAAAATGACAAAAATAGGCCAGTGATTGCAATCGACTAGAGCTCCACGAGACTTGAACCAGAACTCTGGTCACCATAAAAGAGCAAAGCTTTAAGTTTGTTGGCTTATGAGGAGATTCCCTTGGGCTAAGCGTCATTCCATTTGTGGTTCTTTGGCATGATGCAACTTTCACTGAAATGTGTTTTTCAAAACGTAGCATATGGGTTTTGTTACAACTGTAAACATGTCCAAGTTCTTATTATTATCATGTCCAATTCAGTTTTCTCCTTACAGAGAGCCATATCAAGACTAGAAAAAAGTACAAGATGGAATATTTTTATAACTAGTCCTGCACTATCACCTAATAAGGCTATCGGTGCCTCTCCAGAAAGGGAGAGAGAGGGGAAGAAGGGGGAGAAGGCCTGTAGGCAGAGAAAGGAAAGGGGATGAGAGTCTTTGTTATTCAGTACCCATCAAAAAGACATTATCTCTCTTCAAACCAATCTTACTGTTCCACTTCCCAGTGGCACAGAAGGAGCGTGATGTAAATGAGACAAGCTGACAGAGAAAAAAAACTAGCTGGAACGATGAACCAAAAAAAAACTTTTGATGTGGGTTCCTTTGAAATTTTCAAATGAAGTTGTACATTTGGTTCTTAAATGAAAAATGAACCCTTCAATGTAACAAAATATTTGACTCCCTTGCTGACTCTGAATGCTTGGCCACAAACAAAGAAATGATCAGTTCGTGAGATTATTTCAACAGTGAGAGTTATAAACTCATTTGGCTGGATCGGATAAACGGATCCGATCTGTCAAAACGAAAATAATTTTTTTCTTGGCACCACTTGTTCGATCAGATATGTGATATCCCGTTGCCTCTTGTGCTTTTCGATCGAGGTGCGTTGTTGCACGAAACTTCAAATCGAAAATTCCTATCAGTGTGTAGAGGCCTTAAGGCCCAAAATACCCAGTTATTTTTAAAACAAGGATTTTTCTGCATGGTGACACTTTCTGTCCTCATGTAAACAGAGCACCAATGTAAACGCACATTTTTGAAAACTCCAGCTGTAAAAACTCAATTCGTGGCATTTTTACAACGAGTATTCAACATTGCATTTGTAAAACATAGGTGTTTCTGTTAGTTTTAAAAATGACCCTCCTTGGTCGGCATTTTCAATGTGCGGTTAAAGACTCTACCATGGTTTTTCAAAACTGTGTGTACTGTGTGTACACTGTATGAGAAAAGTGGTGTCATAAACAACCTCACTACATTTTTGCACCTCATCCCCGAAGATCCCACAGGACCCAATCCTCTGCAGTCAAATAGAGGAAAATCTGTAGCTTCTCATTTATCCAAGGTAGACTAGATATTTTGTTTTGTGTTGTTTGTTGCACATTGTTGTTCTGTTAATGAGAACTATGTTTAGCTGTTCAACGAAGCAGGGAGTGACTACTTCTTAGCCCAATCTGCAGATCTTCATACTTCACACTTCTCTCCATTTCTTGGTCATGGAAGCTCATTGAAAGTGTTCCCAACCAAACCATACAGTGGAAAGCGCAATAATAGACACCTGTCCAGAGAAGTTACCAACCAGACCAAAATCAAAAATCTCCACTAAGACCAAAGATCAAAGAGTTGTTCAAGAATGTCAGGGACAAGACTGTAAACATACACAAAAAATAGGATCATCTACTGAACCTTCCACAGAGAAGCTTGGACAGAAGGTGACCATAGTTGAGAGATTATCTCCATATTTAGCTTTTGTAATTTGAATGATCATGAGAATGTTTTAGATGCACACACCAGAACCACACAAGATGATATTGTCAATGATTTCAATGCAGCCAAGTCCAGTCACCAGGAAAACAACTGCATCTTGCTATGTTTGGAGAAGAAATTTTGTCTATGAAGACAAAAACAACATTCACATTACCAAACACGGTGGTGTAAACGTTTTGTTCTAAAGGGACGGGGCAGCTGACCTGCATCAAATGGATGATGGAGGGCCCCACGTACCAACAAATAAAGAGAGGGAATCTCCTCTGATCAGCCCGGACAGTGAAAATAGGTCCTGAATATGTAGTTCAAACCAATCAGCCGGCAACAAAGGAGTGGTTCAAGATAAAGTACATGAAAGTGACTGAGCAGGGTGTTTTCACACCTAAGTTTTGAAAAACCCAAGAGAAAAGTATGATCAGCTGTGAATTAGTGAGTGAGTTTGCATAAAAATAGGTTTTAATAGCCGTAAGAGAAATATTTTCTCTCACGCCTTATTCACTGACTGAGAGGGTTTGTTGACTGAGAGCTTAGAAATGGAAGATTGCTACAATATTCCTCAAGTGTATCAATTATGGTATCTGGTAATCATTGTTAACAGTAGGAGCACAATGAAACAGCTGCAGATATTGTGGAATATTCACACCTAATTTCAGTCTTTTTACTACCATGGATTTCCCGCTCCTCACCAGTACAATTACATTTAAGTATTTACCAGATGCTTTTATCCAAAGTGCCTTACAGTTCGGGAGTAAACATAAGCAGTTTGTGACAAGGTCGGATTAATCATAAGACATGCCGCAAAGAGAGAGATTAGTAAAACAAGAAATACCCGGCAATCTTTGGTTGTAATTACTGTTAATCAATGTGTTTCCTGAGCTCACAGTCGCACTTTGTGTTAAAAATCATCAAAAATGCATCTTAATAGAGTTTTTACACATTCACACATTTCATCTCCTCAGCCATTGGATATCTCTCAGATTTTTATCTTGCATATTAACAGCACTAGGCATCCTCAGAACATCATGTGACCTATAAGAAACAATAGCCATGTTTCTAACCAAAGATGGAAAATACCTGGAATATATCATAAAACTTTCGCAAATAAAGCACCATTTCCAAGTCCAAGAAAACAAAATTGTCACTTCCAGATTACGGAATTCGACTTTGGCCACGGAATGTTTGAATGACCAAAACCAGATGTTGATCAATGAATGAATGCTCATCGTGCACCAGCTCGAACTGAAAAATGCATTGCCATTGTGCTATATAAACTGTACGCGCCAAATGCCATTTATTCAGTAAATGTGTTTCCATCATATCGTCTTGCCGTTCCCATCCAGGGTTTTTTAATTCCAAAATTTTCTTTTGAAACAAGTTTTTTTTTAAACAGGATGTGCCAAAATGGGAAAATAACCCTAAATTGTTCAGAATGGTACAATCTTCAGTAAACAGAAACCAATGTATACACTTTAAGTGCGATTGTAACTCTTTGAGGTTGGGGGGGGCGGGCATTGCCACCCAGCTTCCTTAACACTTTAAAGGCATTGTATTTTTTTATTGGACCATGTGGATAAATTATTGCTTTGTCTGCAGGTAAACATTCATCAGTAGTCAAGCACTACTTCTTTTCCTCATTGAAAATGTGCAAATTGACATTACATTTGTTAAATGGAAAAGGAGCATTCTAACTGTTCTAATATAAACTACACTAACTACTTATTTAGTCATAAAATTACCACCCAAATTAGACCTATTTTCTTCATTAATCATTATTAAACCCGGAAGGAATTCCGTAAGAAGAATCTATGACAAATTAAAAGGAAAATCTGTTTTCTAAAGGAAGATCTATGTTCTAAAAATGGATTGCGGGAACGTTGCTGCAACAAACAGCTGTAACAGAATGTCCCGTGCTTCAATTCAGATCTTACTCTGCAGGCCAACAGAATCCATCATAGATTATTAGTAAGGTTTAGACAAAAACACACATTAAAGCAGAAAAAAATAATAGAATTCAATGTTTAAAAATGAGCAAAACAACCAAACTTATTTCAAATGGAGAGTAGAGACTAATGGAGCTCCAAATTCACCCCCAGGTTCCATTTCACTTTATAGGTTTACATTTGGGGTGAGCATGTAACAAGGGACTGGAAATGTTTACGCACGTGAAACTAGTAACAACTACCAGGACTGTGTATTAGAACAGACTCCCAAATCCCATAAATACTACTTATGACTTCTTTAATTTGGACATTATTTGTTTTGTTCAAACTGAAAGCTGTCGAATCAGAAGGCGATCTTCCCTTTTGTTCATCTGCAGTTGAGAAAATCAAATGATATACAGGCAAATCTGGGAAATCCAAATTTGGCAAACAAACCATACCTGCGCACATGCAAACTGTGAATTTACGAAGGGATTAAAAACAATAGCATTAATTCTAATCCTAAAGAGTCTCTGAAGATGACAAAGGCATATGATTCACTGTAATAATATTGTCTGTTAGAATTGAATTAACGCTGAATCTTTCTGATCTGGTCATACATTGTTATTATCTACAAAGACACTCATCCTTTTGAACTACAGCTATGAAAGCTGACACGAATCTGGCTCTTTGGTACTATCAAAATACTCTCTCTCTCTCTCTCTCTCTCACACACACACACACACGCACACGCACACACACACACACTAAAGAGACAAAAGCTGTTATTGTGTGTGTCCCGTGACGTGGAGTAATGCAGGCATAGAGAGAAACCGTACACACTCTAAATGCCATGGGAACATACAGACTCGCATACAGGGAATCAGTAGACAGACTCAATTGCAAAAGAACGGCAATAAATCCTTGTTCTTTCACTGCTTTTTAGAACACAGTTGACCTATCACATCTGGGTCCTGATAGGCCAGTTTGAGTTTTGCAATAATAGCTCATTGAATGCATATTATTCCACTTATTTTGGTGAGCAGTGCAAAGGGTCAGGCATGCACGTCTAAAACAATTTCTTAAACAAGCACAACAATTATGACAGAAACAATGTTGATACATGAGTTGGAATATGATGCAATGCTTGTCACAGACCACTCAAGTGAAAAAAGAGACAAAAATATGTTTGCTTTTAATAAAATATCTTAAATAAGTTTTCACCTTGTAACTTATAATTCATTCATAATCCACTAGGTTTAAAATGGCATCTGGTATAAAAGCTAGGGCTGGGCAAAAATTTCGGTAACGATAATTGTCATGATGTAAGTTTTCTCGATAAGATGATGTAGACAGGATTATAAGAGATTGAGAATATCTATGACGTGGTAAGACGCAGTTCAGCGCAACGTCGGGGAGTTTTTAGGTAATGCCACAAAGCTTTTCTATCATTTAAAGCAAAATCTTCCTTCAGAAAATAAAGATGCAAAACAATTGCAGTTGGACCTGGACCATAGAACATCAGCAAAAAAACTATCAAAGACTTGTTTTGGAAAAATTAGATTGAAAGATTGTAGCTAGATATGCTACCAATTAGCATCGTCGAAAAAGAGGTGTTTAGGAGCCTCATCTGTCTTCTTGATCCAAGATATGAGCTCCCGGGACGAGAGCGTTTTTCCAAGACACACAGTAATTTGCACACCAAAGAAATTTTCATGTTGATTTTGCACATATTAATAAAAATAAAAAATTCTTAAAATAATGTTTGAAGTTCAGGTGTGCTATGTTTCAGCTGTTGTTATTCAAGAGATATTTATAGGTGCTGCTATTGATTTATTTTAAACTGATTTTACTTGAATGTGTTTTTTTACCTCATTTGAGGCGTCTGAGGAGTATTTAGCATATTCTGACAATACAAATGTAGTTTAAACCAATAATAAATAATATCGCACAGCCCTAATAACATCTTCTACATTTCTAACAATGTTCTCCACAAAGATTAGAAGTGTGTTTACAGTACTTTTTTGACCTACGCACATTTGTGAGGATACTAATGTTGTATGAAAGGACTATATTTGCTGTTCCAAATGCCACATTTGTGTCTTTTTAGACAGGAAGCAGCTTTTTTAACACAGTTGGGAGCAAGGAATTGCCAAAAAAAAACATTTGGTATCTTGAAGCATTCAGAGAACAAAGCTTAGATCCTGAAAACAACCCTACACCATAATACCCTCAGTCGTGAAAGTTACATTTTGAAGCTTTCTGTTCTTGAGATGACACATTAACTTTCGAGGTATGTTGCAATTGATTACAAGTGATGTAAATAACAGGATTACAAATCAACCGTGGTATCTTTGCCAGTAACAAGTAATCAAGAAAGTTGCTCTTTTCAAAAGTCTAATAGTTATATATTCAGTACAGTTTATCTAATACTGAGATCTAGGCATTCCTGACATTCTAATAAACTTCATAACCTTCACACTTTGATCCCTACACTCATGCAGCTTATACAGCTACAGTCAAATGTTGCAACCAACTTCAGTTCTGTATCTCGAGTTTGAAAACACAACTGGCTCTTTGTAATTTAGTTTGACATCTTTTTATAGATATATAGTATAAAAAAAAATTTAGGGTTAGGATTAGGTGTTATGGTTAGGCTCACACATACCTGAGTTACGTCTGGATTGTTTTGGTGTTCTCAGAAAGGAGCAGCTGCAGCTGGGTATGTCTCGCTCTACCCATCATGTTTCGCCACCCACTTCTAGTACCAGCTCTGACCTGACCTGAACCTATGTAGTAGTGTCCCCAAATGGCGCATTGTGTCCCCAGTGGCACATGAAGTGATTCTTTCTGGTCAATCAATGAGCTCAGCAACTGACCAGTCAGTGATCAAGAATGTTGTTTTATGCTTTTCTTCCAAAACAAAGATGGGTGGCACATTGGCCTGACTTGTCCTGGTTTTAGAACATCATCCAAATGGGATTCAAATGCACAGCTAAAGGGTACAGAATTGTCAATACAAAACTGGTCAGTGGCAAAGCGTTGGATCAGACAAGCACAATGCTAAAACACATTTTTAGTTCTCACGATCCCAAAAAACAGGCATTTCCCAGAACCCTCCCAATGTTGCTTTCAAAAACTTTCATTCACAGTAATTTGCAAGATTCAACATTAAAATAGGCAAATCATCACTTGTAGGTACCATAAAGCGAAGCTTAGCTGTTCAGACAGATAGAAGGCGAAGTCTTTGCTAACTTGTCCTGTCACAAGACCAGGTTTTGTTTTCTCCGACATAAAGAGCATTAAAGCATATAGGTATTTGAGGGTTTACAGTGATTACATTTCGAGCTGATTGCACCAAGGATACATTTATGAAGACACTGTCCATTCTCACTGTGCATTTCAGCTCCCTTTTTCCCAATTTACCACCATTTTGAGACCGTGAAGCCCTTAAACCTCATGAAGTTTACATGCCAACTAGTCTAAATAGTCATCAAACAGTTTAAGAACTACAGAGGAAGATAATTACAGAAAGCAACAGATAGTTTTTCTGATAAAACCACATTTTTTTAATTCAGTCTTATTCCTTTGTATAAATAACAATATTCTTAGGCTGATCATGAGATATGGGGATTAAAAAGGGTTGATTACAGACAGTGCGCACAAAGCACTGTTCAAACCCCATGTATAATGAATCATGCATGATGGGTCCACTTTATGGTAGTGAGATTGACCTGAACATAATGAAAACACTCTGTTGTGATGTGAAGTGTGAGTAAACTTCACCCAGATCCCATAAAGTTGCTAACATGTTATTTGAACAATGGAAAGTAGCATTCTAACAAGCAAATAGTCACATCCGACATCCAAACCTGCTGTAATCACTGGAAACCATCAGGCAGTTTGTGGATTTGTAATTATGGCCATTGTTGGGGAAGGGTTTTTTTTCCAGACTTGAGATTTAGAAAGGGAAACTCTCTTCCTGACCCTCCCACCCTGCGCAGCACCAAATATTTGGTTGGGTCTTACCAGGCAAATATGCACACCCATACACAAACACTGACGTGGACATCCTTTTGAACAATTGGTTATAGCACTTAAACAACATTTTGAACACAATTAGGGTGCTCCCAATTTATCATCAACAGTTCATTTAAAACCACATTAAACCTCAACACAGGACGAGTTTCATTACTGTGCAAACTGTAGGGAGGTCAACATAATGAATGTAATGGTACTTTGTCATCTGAAGTATGAACTTGAACAAATTTTTATGCACATGAATAAATAAAAGGAGCAAGGAAAGCATATATATATTCTTTTCTCAAAACTAAACAGCTGTCATTCCAGTTATGAATAGCTACCATTCTTATTTATCACTTTATACACTTTTTCTTTTTACATTTATTTTTCATATATAAAAGCAACAAACACAGGCAAGCCTCTGGGGTAAAACAGCTGTTTCCTCTCACTATGGAGCAGGAAATGTAATCTAAGCATTACAATAATGGGGGATCTGGACTCTGGAGGTACCACTGTAATCTCAAGATAAAAACATATCACTCATACACTCGACGCTTTTAAAACATGGTTTCCAATAGGTTTCTCTTTGCTCTCCATTCCCTAAACATGAGCAATTATTTACACCCAATCCTTCATGAATATTAAGCTTAGGGTTATTCACATGTCAAATGTGGTTAGAATATTGAGTGAACATAGGAAAAGCATCTGGATTGTGTCTGTGATAACACCACACTGATAGCTCTGATGAGAGGGAATGGTACAGAAAGATCCGAATATCTATCATACACTGCTCACAGATAATCTTCATGAACATCTGTGTCGTACATATCCTCCTTTTGGTTCATTGCAACTTTCATGGCCCATTGAATATTTTTACAATTCCAAATTCACTTTCTCTTCTTTTACTTTCAGCTGTTCCCAGTTTAGGGGTCTCCACAGCGAATCATCCTTTTCCACCTAACTCTGTCCTCAGTATCCTCTACTCTTGCACCAACTAACTTCATGTCCTCTTTCAGCACATCCATATATCTTGTCTTTGGCCTTCCTCTTGACCTCTTGCCTGGCAGCTCCATCTCCAACATCCTTCTGAATTTGACTCAAACAGAGATTAGTTTTATAACTTGGTTTAAACACCAAGATTTTATATGTAAGCTGAGCGGGAGAAAGATGTTAACCAATCAGAGCTCTCCTTGCACAAAATCTTTGTATTCCTGCCACCAGCTCACCTTCTGAGAGAGTGTTTAGTACTGGGGGAAATCAGGTGTGTCTCACTTGGCCCCACCTCAAAATACTGTGTGTAACTGCGAGACAGAGGCATGTGTCCACTCTTTCTCTATATATTCAGACACAATAGATACAAAGGTAGGTCTGAATGAACTGGAGATTTTGTATAGTTTATTATGCAGTGAAAGTTTGTTTCTCTTCTGCCATTTTAACAAGAGTCTATGGAATCAACTCCCATAGACAGCTTCAAGATTCAAGTTGATGAAATTTTGCCACCTCCGTATTGCCATCACAAGGAGGTGTGAGAGGTTGCTACTTGGTGTAGACTCATACTCAAACATTTTATAGAATTTGGTCCTTTAACAACCCCCATCCCCTGAAGATCTCCTTGTGTTCTGCTATCATGAGCTCCTGCATTGCCCAAGGCAAGAGAGACCAGTTTTAGTATGCAAATGAATCAAACTTTGAGTATCGCTTGACATTCTGCTCAGCTCGTGATACTCATGCAGCTCTTCAGTGACTAACTTCAACAGAGCCCAAAAGACTCAAACAAGCCAATAATATGGAAACAATGCAAGTGTCGAGGAGGTCGTAGTCATTTACAAGTCACTTCCAGATCTCATACCCGAAAGGCAGAATGCGAGGAATGAACTGCTGGCTTCCCCACTGAGAACATGACAGGAACTTTAGTCTCTAGAGGCTCTCAGGAGGAATCCTGTTTGTATCTACCCTGTTGTATTTAATGCATAGCATGAGGCTATTGTCTGTTTTTGCCATCAATAAGATGCTCATCTGAAGTGAATTCAACAACATTGGTGGAAGAGACATGTCTATACCTGGTTAACCTGGTAAAGTCAAAGAGAATCTGCTCCCTTGAAACTCTGCCATTACGCAATATGTTGTCTGTCATGCACACATTCAAAACGTTAACACTTCATTCTAGTATCCGGAATGCTGGGAGTATGTGTCATTTATAAAGTGATTTAATAGCTGTTGATAGACGATGCTCTTGCCACACAGGCCTGACAAGTAACTTAGCATTTACACAAACGATCAAGAGCTGTGGACTGCCATCTTGAGGACAGTACATGCAAAGAAATCGTTGGCATTTTAAATCAGCAATAAATTCAAATAAGGTTGATGCTTATTTGTCCAAAATTTTATGTTGAAATATTTTTTTTTTAAATTTTTTTTGGTGAAACAAACTGATTTTTTTGGACAAGTGGACAAGAAAATATAAATAGTGTTTATATATTCCTGACGTACTACATATTCATTTAAATGTATTTAATATGATGTCAATCATTGATTCATCATTTATGAATGATAAGAGTGAAGTGGACTATTCCACGTCAAACATTTATGTCCCAAAGGAGCTTAATACAGTATAGACTCTGTATAAAAACTGATATATTGTGGCACAGTTTATCGCAATAAAAAATTGTTACAATATATATTGTGGAGCTACTGGGAGATATCGTCTAGGAGCTGAAGTGTTTTCTCTTGTTGGTGTTATTGTGATTCTAGTCACTTCTAAAACTACTTTACCTTTTCTTCTTGTTTTGTTTCATATTGACGTGAAGACAATTATCTTTTACTCACATTTTAAATGAGGAAGATTCTAAAATTAGCTCTATCACAGAGTAAAAAAGATTAATGTAAACATCAACACTGCCCTCTAGTGGATGAATGGTATCAAACGCTCTCATACAAATCAAACTAGACCCCAGCCTTCTTTATTTTTGTGGTCTCAAATCCTTTAAAATCCATTTTTTCCAATAGTGGTTAGTTATATAAACAGTATCAACAGTTGGTTAAAAATGCATAATATCGAGGTATGCATCATATCGTCAGTAAAGTGTATTGTTACACCACCTATTATTAAGTGATGGAGAGAGCTTTTTTAATGGTCCTTTCGTCAAAAAGGATTGTACTTTTTTCAAGAAATATCGATACCTATACCCACTAGGGCTTGGTGAGTAATATAAAAGTAGTCGTAATCGCGATTCAGAAGCTATAATCATATTTTTCCAGGTTGATAATTTTGCTTACGCAAATGTTTTTCTAGGCAATATGTGCTTTAGTTTCAGTTGTTCATTTATTGATAGTATAGTACAGGGGTCACTGACAGAACCCAGAAGCTGTCCCATACGGACCCAGAGTTACAGACCACACTTTTATTCATTTTTATTCAAGAGCTAGTGGAGCACCGTATTTTTTATTGGTGCAGCTATTGTCCAATAGCATTGTCCAATTTAATGCGATTTAAGCACCCCACGTGATGTCTTAGCCAATCGTTATGGTAACAGGCAGAAAATCTTGCAGCTCTGGAGTACCGGTACATGAGTGAAAGTTTGAGATTGCAAAAAATTAATGAAAAAAGAAAAAACGGCGCTGCGTGTAGGTAGCATAGGGTGACTGTATTCTGATTTCCAAAGAAGAGGACAATCGGCAATGGCCTCGAGACACAAATTCAGACACGCTTCTCTGAGGTTGATGAGATGAGCATGCTTTATTATGCTTCAATGGTGCAAACATAACGATAACAACTGTAATAAAATAAAATTAAATCTGTAATAAAATAAAATTAGAGGGAATAAGCGGGTTGAAAAATGTATTCATCACGGGGTCTGCCGGTGCCTATCTCCAGCGCACATTGGGAGAAAGGCGGGGGTACACCCTGGACAGGTCGCCAGTCCATCGCAGGGCAACATTCAGTCACACATTCACATCTAAGGGGAATTTAGATTATTCAATTAACCTAACTGCATGTTTTTGGGATTGTGGGGGAAACCAGAGTACCCAGAGGAAACCCACGCAAGCACGAAGAGCAGACCGCCCAAAAGGCAGGCTCTCAGTAATTATGTTGTGAAACAAGTAGTACCGTAATATCGTGTGCAAAGCGCCGATCACGCTTACATGCATAATGTTCCTATGAAACAGAAGGAAACCTGGACATTTACATAACCCATGGTGAATTTACATAACCCATTCCGGACTGGACGAAAAAAGTGGCAAAAGTCCTAAACTGTCCAGGCGAAAGAGGATGATTGGTCACCCTAAGCTAGCGAAAATTAAGTGGATATGGAGGAGAGTTAGAGAAACAGACGACAAGTGCAGGTTTCACAACCCTCATGCACTGAGTGTGACACACCCATTTTACTGTTCACACACGCCACATGTTCAGATTCTCATGCATAGAATTTCTGATATTGACCAGCAAAATAAACTTTCTAATTAATCTAATAACAGCAGAAAGACAGCTGTGAGTTTTATAACCGCTGGTTCGATCCAGACAATCACAACTAGCCACCGTGGGGAAAACAGCAGCCCTCTCCTCTCAAATTTATTTTAGTCCTTAAATGGCAAGAACAAAATAAAAAGCATTGAAAGCAACCCATTAGTTAATAGTTTGAAACGTAACCCAGTTGTTAATGCTACTGTCAATTAATACTGTCTCTTATAATAACAATTTCCCCTGTTATTAATGAAATGTCAAAAACTTGCTCTTATTAAAAGTCAAACTGCTTTATGATAGAAAATGTTATTTAACACACATCAACACATATCTGTTTGAACATATCTGTTGTATTCTTGCTTATTTTGAATACCATTTTAATTTCATAAATTAGATTGAAAATTACATAAATTACATTGACAATATATGTGCAGTTCGATGTTACTTCATACTACATTTGTCAAATATTTTTGAATTGTACTGCATTAATTGATTACATGCAGGCTACTTATATTGCAATAAACAGCGGCACGTTATGATCTTCTGGACCTTCGCTTCCCAAAAAATTATGAAACCGGATCTCCTTCAATTTTAGTTGAATACCCCTGGTATAGTAGAATTATCTTAATATTCAAGTGAAGTACACTTCATTCTAAAATCTCTCACGTCTATATGTGACCATTTTTACTGTACAAAACTTTCCAGTGAACCATAAAAACAAAAATAATATAATTTAAAAATCGTAATCAAACTAAAACCTTCAATTCATAGAATACCTACCTATATAGGTGACTATATCTACTGAAGACAAGTGTTCAACTCAGATTTCAACTCAGCTCCAACCACAACCAATCTTGCTGCTCATTTTCAAACCATCTTTGAGTAAAAGCATGAATACTACATCTATAGCTTGATACACTCTACAGGTAATTCACACAGATAGGTTCCAGAAGGACGACGCTGTATGGAGAGCATGCAGTTATAACTTGCTAACCTCATCTTTTTTTATTTTACCTGGTAATGTTTGATATCTTTGATTATAACTACGCCTTTTTTAACTTGCCTTTTTAATAAATATGATTAACCATGTCACTGGAAGCCAACTCCATTTGTTCTTGCTTTAGCTTTTTCTTCCATTTTCACCCAAATTCTTATCTTTTGGATTTGAGAAGCAGATTATCAAAAATATTTCTACTATTGTCCAAGTATTTAATCAAAGATAACTCTTTCGTTGCTACGGAATTGTGACGCAAAGCTAAACAGATAAACTTGTAAAAGATTCTGATTTGTTAAAGCTTATAGTTGGCAAACATTTACTTTTTTATTTAAACACCTTCATGGAGAATACAATTCTAACAACACCAGCAAAACGGCGACAAAGACCAGTAAAACAAAACGACAGTAGAGTAACAATGCACAACCTGAACACAGCACTTTGTTTCATGCAAATGGAAGGTCATGTCCAACATTGTGTCACTGTTTTCAACAACTATTTCCATTCAACGCATCCAAGTTAAATGATTACTGTGGCAACTCAAGAGACAGATGGGACATGGAAATTATGTGTTAAAGTCTGCGGAGAGCGATCCAAATGCATTCTTAAACTCTGCCAGCAATATCACTCCGTTACCTTTGATCCATACGGTATTTACTTCCAAAGCAAATAATTTTGGGGGGTGAACAGGTCTTTTAAATCCCAAAGGTGCTATTTTCCCTTTGATTTAGTTTCTTGTATATATCCACATGGATTAGCTTTAGCCATTATGTATCTTTTTATAATAGTTCTCCTATGTTAGGTCAAAGTTATACCTCCACACTGACAGGCCAAAACCACATTCCCTCACACACGGAAAGCTTCAGGGGCCAGAGTTACAACAGGAGGATCTGAGGAAAACACAGCTTTCTATCAATTTAGAGAAGCAGATGTGAACAATATACAAAGATAAAGTATCAAGGCAGGTTCATTTCGATCTTCTGTCTGTGATCCCTATAGCTAGGGATATATATATATATATATATATATATATATATATATATATATATATATATATATATATATATATATATATATATATATATATATATATATATATATATATATATATTATGCACGTATATTTACAATGTAATTTTTTTCAAATAATTTCCTTTCAAATAATTTCCTCTAAAATAATTTAAATTATTCCTTTCAAATAATTTCAAATGTTTCCTGCAACATTTTAAAAGATGTAACATAAAATGCGGCTTTATTTAGCTTAAACATTAGAGATGCTATAAGCTAAACACATGCTGCATCGAGAACAAACAAGATGGTGAGAGGAGAAAGAGAGGGAAGGGGGGGCAGCAAGGTAAAGAGAAGGACCTCTCTGAAGGAGGGCAGCTAGCAAAAGAGGGTAGGCTTCTATGAGTAACCCTTTTTAAACACTTTACTTCCTGTTCTATCTAAGAAATCCACCAGACAATAGAATTCAAAAATATTTTTAATTAAACATCACTAAAACTGAACCTGCCTGTAATTAATGAATATACCGCTGAAGTTTTCCTCTCATTTAAATGTTATACTATCTAATATACTATATTTTGAAAATGTCCTATACAATACCACTTTTTGTCATTAATAGCTCAAAGCATTGTTTGAAAAAGGTGGTACTTCAGTAAGTTGTTATTACCCAACCCAACTTGCCGGACACTATGATACTAAAAAACACCAGGAGGTGATGTATTTCTTAGTCAAATAGCAGATATTTTTTTCATCCACTGTCCAACTGCCAAGCCTTCCTGATTTCTTCAGAGGTTTAATCCACAAAACAAACTATTATGCAAATTCTCCCTTCTGTAAGGTGGGTGCAATCTTAAAAGTTTGTGTTTTCGTTTTGATATCCACAACAATGCTTCAAAGAATGTAACAATCCCTAACTCAAGAATCCTTCTGTGAGAATGGCTCTTCTGAGAACATTTGTGTCCAAACTTAGGGGTGTTTTTTTTTCTGTGAATATTTGTGCTTACTTTGAGGCTGTGTGAAAACTGGACAGATAAAGTTCTTTTCCGAGAGGTTTCCAGCATGAAATGACCTCATCTCTTTCAGAATTAGAGACGTATCGCTAAGACAGAGGCTCCCGAGATCTCCTGCGCATTTTTAACATGCCTCTGAACATTCTGTAGGTGGGAGTGGAAGCAAACTTCTGTCCAGGTGTCCTTATGACTGCACCCCACCCCAAATGATTCCAGACCTTCATGCCACTCCCTCAAAACTCCACACCAGAACTTTCCTACTCTCTGACTCCCTTCCAACCCCCAGCGCCCTCTCTCCAAGCTGGCTGTCCTCCAGTATTCAGTGGAAACTCTGATATGAGCTGTGTAGGGTCATGCCTGGCCTTCCTTCCCTATCAATTCACTATTCTTCAGCTTTTATGATTGCGGCCAGAAAGGAAAAGAGGGCCTGTACAAAATGTTTCAGCACACCAAATATCACTCTAAATGACCTATGGTTTAACATTTTTTCCCTCTGAGCAACATGGCCTTTCCAAGGCATTTGCTGCAGTTTAATAAGACAGAATACCTAAACTACTTATATGCATTGAACATCTGTATACTTTTTACAATGGTCACTTTTGTCCTTAAATTGAACAAGACACACACTGTCCAGATGCAGCAATGAAGAACCTTCTCTAAATAAGGAAACATTTTTAAATAATTTTCACAACGATTCTGTGTTTGTAGGACACATGGTTGAGATTCTCTTTCAGAGTAGTCACCAGTAACAGATTTTTGCATTTATTTCATTATCTTTAGTGAAGAATTCAACAAACTAGTGAACATATTTTTCACATCACATGACACTTTTAAGCATTATCCACATCCTTTTACAGTTGTCTGGAGGAGTAGATAAAAATCAGCTACAGGCTGTTTCAGCTTTTCAGGGAAAATACTGGCTTTTTATAATAATAATAATAATAATAATATGGCTTGAATACCAGAGCTCTAGTCTAAAAATGGTATAAACTGCTGAGAGAAATCATTTGTTCCTTGAAATGAACCATTCCATGCAGTGAAGAGTAGTTAAGTAATGTTGTTTTTTTCTTGCACAGGAGGAGAATGAAATCCCTTCAAGTGTCTTTGTGAAAGAACCTGCACCACTTCTTGAAGTGGAAGAAGAAACCCTAGCAATCGATGCAAACCGTTCTCAAGAGGAAGGCCTCCAGACCATCACCCTTTCCTCAGATGAGGAACAGGGAGCAGAAGATGATGATGATGAAATTTTGGAAGCTTTGAATCTCGAGAGTGAATCCAGAGTAGAAAGATCCCGAGCTGAGAAGATCAAGCGTTCCAGTCTGAAGAAGGTGGACAGCCTGAAGAAGGCCTTCTCCAGGCAAAATATTGAAAAGAAGATGAACAAGTTCAGCACCAAGATTGTGTCCCCAGAGAAGCGTGAGAAAATTAAGAAGAGCCTGACACCAAACCACCAGAAGAACCCTAGTTCCAAGAGCTCCTCCTTCAAGGTCTCTCCTCTCACCTTTAATATCAAGAAAAACCGCAGTGGGGATGGTGATCCTGAGGGAGAAGCCTCAACTCAGCCCGAGGGTTCGTCAAGTGCCATTGCTTCAATCGAACTGGCACCCATTGACAGCCCAACTGAAGACCTGTCTTTCAAAGAGGTTCACTCCCAACTTGCACCGGGACAGGAGGAAGTAAAGGCAGCAGTGGAGGCCATGGAAAAAGAGGAGGTGCCTAACATGCTGAATGGCACAATTGAGGTTGAGGCAGAGCCTTCAATCCCAGAAGATGTTAGTGAGGAGTATGCTCTTTCTGCCACCCTGCCCCAAGACACATCCAAGATAGAGGTCACCTTCAGTGCTCTGGGGGAGGAGGAGAATGAAGAAGAGGAGAAAGAGGAAGGAAAGGAGGATGTGCAGATTGAAGACAGCCCTATTCCAGAAGCTACAGCCACAGGCCAACCAGAGCTTGTTGTAGGAGAAGCCTCCTAAAGAGTCCTGACCCTTCATTCCAGTCCTGGGATACCCTCTCAATCTGAGAAAACACTTGCTCCCTTATCAGTGACAGCCATCCCTGTGAAGAACCCAAACATCTTCCCTGTTCTCACAGAATCCAGAACTAGAAATCAATTTATTTGAAAGCTTGAACTCTATAAGATTGGCTTTAAGAGTCCAAACTCCACAATATTAATTGCCTAGTTTACCTTTTTCCTTTTACGGAAGTGAAAGTTCATTTTGCTTTGTCCAAGAATCTGTTACAACTTTTGTGACATAAGTAACCCGTTTCAGTGTTCCTCTTGTGGTGCCTACCTTCCAGCTGAGAAACCTGGCAAAGAAAAACAACTTTGAACCAAGTTCACTCCATCTATCTAATGGATACTTCATGATCCCAACGGTGCTTTTCATCCTGCAAATCATTTCTTCTGGAACAGCCTGTACACAGCTGAAACTGCGATTCCTGATGTTGGTCCAACTCTCGAGTTTGAAAATACACTGCCATGTACTCTATCTGCATCTGTCAGAAGTGTGTACTCAATCGTATCCATCCGTAACATATACTGTGAACACGAAAGACCAAATGATGCAGTGAAACTAGCTGGGAAGAAAATGAATTCGCTAATGTATCTTGTTTGTTGTGACTAATAAACTTTTAGATTAACCTTCTTCTCTTAAGAGCTTATACCATGCTCACACATGTTTGCTTCAGGTATGGAATGCAATGCAGCATACTTGGGGAATCCTGGTCTCTCCTGAGCTCCACATGTCTTGGACCTTTCTCCAAAGCATTCCTGCTTTTGATATATAGCTCCCCCGAAACACCCTTTCTAAAGATCCTATAGAGGTATTGCTTGCAGAGAAAAAGGCTAGTGAAGCCAGTCAAGATTACAGGCATATTTCTAAAGGATGTGACAAAGACGATAGACTTGGTTGGATGCAAACATGTCAAAGAGTTGTTTTGAAAGTTGGGTTGGACATTTTTTTGAATGAAGTTTCAACGTTTGAGCAGAAAGTAACAAAAAATGGCTACATTGTTTTAAAATGTTCTGACATGTTAACACATTTATTGGCAGAATTCAAATGGTGCTGTGAGTAGATAAAAGGACAGCACTGAGAAATTTAAACTTGATGGGTATAAAATCAAATCCTTGTTATAATACGAAAAACAGACCCATACGTTGAGGATGAAACTTTTTTTCTGTTTGTGATATGAATATTGTTTCTTTAGTCATAAGTAGAGTGCCTTTATTAATTTTATTCCAGTTCTTCAAGTGCTGAACAAAACCATAGAAGTGCCTTTGCTTCGGGGAAGTCACTCAGTTGTGACAAGGGATTGGGTTTGAATTATATAGAGTCTTTAAAACTACTTTTAGCTTTGAACTCTTTTTAAGTTGATGCTTACGTTTTTTAACACATATATCCATATATTTTAAGATGTTAACTGCATCAATGACTTTTAATATATAAGAGAACTATATTTTGTCCTGGTTATCACATTTTACAAACATGTATTCACACCAAAGAAAAGGTTTCCACGGCACCCTCATTATGGTTCTGTGACACCTGTTTACCAAGCTTTTCTTGAAGCATGCCCTGTTCAGACTGTTCTTAAAATGCAAATAAAGAAAGATGTTTAACTACAACTTGTCGTTATCATCTCTGCTAATGTTCAAATTAAGTATTCAAATTCCTGTTTCATTTCAGGTGTGTAGGACAAAAAAATTATATATACAGACAAAATAATTTGTCTGTATATATCATTTTTTTGTCGTACACAGCTTAGATCACTCAGCTTAGATGGCCTGTCAGCTCTAGGAAGAGTCTTGGTGTTTCCAAACATCTTCCAGTTACAGATGATGGAGGCCACTCTGCTCATTGGAACTTTCAGAGCAGCAGAACTTTTTCTGTAACCTTTCCCAGCCTTGTGCCTCGAGGCAATCCTGTCTTGGCGGTCTACAGACAATTCCTCTGTCTTCATGCTTTGGTTTGTGCTTTGACATGCACCGTCAAACCTGCGACCTTATATAGACGGGTGTATGCCTTTTCAAATCATGTCCAATCTGCTGAATTTACCACAGGTGAACTCCAGTTAAGCTGCTGAAACATCTCAAGAATGATCAGTGGAAACAGAATGTACCTCAACTCAATTTAGAGCTTCACGACAAGGCTGTGAATACTTATGTACATGTGATTTTTCGGGGTTTGTATTTTTAATAAATTTGCAACAATTTCAAAAAATCTTTTCCCACATTGTCATTATGAGGTATTGTGTAGAATTTTGAGGAAATAAATGAATTTAATCCATTTTGGAATAATCCCTGCCCCTGCTGTCGCAATCTGTTGTCAAAAAAAGGCAAATAATTATTACGTCAGAATGGAATATAGTTCCTAACAATATGAATTCTTCACTAAAATAGTGCCATTGTATTTTGAATTTCATAACATTACATAAAGAAATAAAGCTTTACTTGCATAAATGAGACTAAACCTAGACATTGCTGAGACCAAAGAATGTTTCAGCCAAGACTGAGAGCATCAATATGAAAACATGGCCGAGACCAGAGCATCTAGAGGTGGGCAAGGAGAGCCGCAGCCCTGCACAGTTTAGTTGCAACCTTTCTGAAACACACCTGATCAAGCTCTCCTTGGTTTGTTTAAAGCTGCCAGTGTATATACTGAAGCAGGGCTGGAACAAAAACCAGGGGGGTCACCGGCCCTCCAGGAATGACTTTGCCCACGCCTGATCTAGACCAAATCAAAGAGACCAGTAAGTATCAAAACTATCAATACCAAGACACAAGGCTGGACAACATTGATACTAAGACAGAACCAGAAAGTACCAAGACATGGCCCAGATTAGAGACTATATAGACCAAGATCAGAGAGTATTAAACCCTAGACACTGCAGAGACCAAAGACTTTCAAGACCAAGACACATTCAAGAGTATTAAAACACAATATTCCCCAATCCCTTATCCACTCCCCCTTTAAGACCAACGCCGTCTTGTCCTGATGGAACTAATGTAAACTGACTCGTGGGAACCACAACTAATAAATATTTACAATGCTCCAATCCAGAGGAGGAAACTACACACCAGGTGTTTTACTCCCCTGGAGAAAGCAAAACTGTCCAACTCAGCAAAGCATTTATTCATGTGATGGTTTTGAGCAGGACAGGACAAGGTAAAAAAACAACAACAAAAAATACACGATATGGCCGAGACCAGAGAGTGTAGAGACTGGCAACCTGGACAAGTCTGGACAGCAGCGTAACCAAGACACAGCCAAGATCACGTATTGTGTCAAGTATTGTGACAAGTATTATGACATGGATAGCATCAAGACCAAGACACAGTTGAAACCAGAGAGTATTGACCCAAACAAAGCTGAGACCAGAGGCTATTGAGACCAAGACACTGCAGAGACCAAAGAGCATTGTGCTTGAGACAACGGCAGAAACCAGACAGTACAGATACCGAGAGCCCAACTGGGTCTGGATTTTCCAGACCAAGGCACGCCCAAGACAAAAACTATGAGACACGGCCGAGACCAGAGAGTATCGAGACTGAGATACGGAGAAGACCTGGGAGTATAGAGATCGAGACCAACCAAGTCTGGAGAGTTTCTAGACCAAGAAACACCCAAGAAGGAGAGTATTTAGACACGAGACTAGAGAATATTGAGACTGAGACAAGGCAAAGGCTTGTGAGCATCAAGACTGACACACAGTCCAAGACCAGAGAGTATATAGATCGTGAACCGGACCAAGTCTGGAGAGTATCAAACTCAATTCCATTAAAAAATAATAAATTTGATGAAACTTTCTGAGAATGTCTTTCTTAGTGACAACAATAAAATCAAGAAGTGAATAACTGCTATCTTTTTATGCTAACATTTATGAGAATAGAGCACTTGTGCTATCAGTTGAACAAACAAATCGGCAACTGTTGAGATGTGAAGGCAGCATGCTTTATTTGAATACCTGTCTGACAACAAAGACAGCCAAAACTGAAGCACACACTGAAGACAATAGACATCAGAGACAAAGAGTGCATTCTAAGGTTCCTTTTGGCAATAATGAAGTCATAAAAATGTTCTTATTGATTTAAGAAAAAGGTCTTCTCAAACTGGTAGCTTGAGTCAAAGTTCACGTGGTTCTGGTCAGTGATTGTCACATGTTTGGTGAGGATGTGGACATGTCATGTGATCAGTATACAAGTCTCTGAACCAGCAAAATGTGCATGCGCCTTTTGTCCAGGCATTTATCCACTATATTCCTACCTCTGCCTAGGCCTCTTGCTCCAGTGCCAGGTGTTCCATTGAAGAGCTAAACCGCACAACTCACAGTGCTAGCAGAAGACAATTGATGTGCATTACCAAAACAAAACACTTCACTCGATGACACTGCAGATTCTGCTTGGGTTACAGAGTCACTGAGGTGTGTGTGGCAGAGATAACTAAATAGGGGTGAGTCCTGTTTTTGGTGTAGGATTGTGTTTGCTTTGGTGAATTACAATGTAAACATTGAAATGCTGTGAAAAAGAATTGCTTTCAGAAATATAAATGTTTTCTTTGTAATCCAATCAAATCAGTTAAATCCAATTCAAATCATTATTTGGTGTAAAAACATTTTGTGTTAAAGGTTTAAGGGTATAAGGGTTAAAAAGACAGTTTCTTGTCATGCCAAGATTGAGCAAAAGAGGGCTTTCACACGTTTAAATGTTAACCTAAAGTGATCCTAAACCCCGGATGAAAAGAATCCGGTGTTATCTGTAATCCCGGTTCACACTTATACTAAACCTTGGTATATTCTTTTACAGACCTTTCACACTACACATTCCCTGGTTAACGTTCTTATTTGCATTTTTGTGGTGTCACTGTACCTGATTAGATGTACAACAGGCAACCAGCAACTTCCAGTTACCAACTTAAAAAGAATGTTGCAGCGTAGCTCATCAGCTGTTTAAAGTCTCATAAATGCATAACACAAAGAAAAAGAAACAATCAAAGTATATAACATTTACTTGAATTTCTCTTAAAATTCGAGACTAGTGTTTTGCTGTAAAGTAGCGTCTTTGTTTACAGTCACATCCTCATCTTGGTAATTATGCCAACAATGCCGTTTCACACTGAACAAACTAAACTGCACAATTGTGGTGTTAACCCTGGTCCGAAGCAGAGTTTCAGAATCCAGGGTAAAGTGCAGTGCTTACACAGCAATTAGGTGTGAAACAAATCTTTAAACGGGCAAAGTTTAGAACGTTGATAACCCGGGGTTAAGGTAGTAATACTGCATCAACAAGGTCTCACCCAGACAAAGATTTCAAAGCAGACTTTTTTTTTTAATTTTAAAGAAGTGCACAGAACATGGTTGGCTAAACTTGTTTTTTTTTTCTTGTTACAAACCCTGTGGTTAATCTTTATTTATGCCATAGTCTGTCTGAATACTCGATTCTGATTGGCTGGCAGTTGTTAATTATTTTGGATAACTGCAAAGGTAGTCCAGTTCAGTTTATTCACTTATGTGTATCAATGCGCTCCTCCGCTAAAGATCTGTCCTCCTCTATTTTACTGCGCAATGCTGCAGAAATCACCGGCTAATACTGCTTCAGCCCCCATACCCCTGGCGTACATAATCAAAAAAAAAAGGTGATTTAACACCTATGTGCTGACAACATGGACTGGATTTGTGGATTTGGACAGATGCGGCATCAAGGTGAGGCTTCAATAAGACAGGTGCTCATTGGACGCTAAGAGTCAGTATCTAAGCTCAACAACAACCGACATTCCACTTTCATTGGTGGGAGGGAATAAAACTCATTCCGACATAGCGTCAAACCTTCAGACCCAGCAGTATCAGCTGCTTCATGTCAATAAATCGTATTTAAAATTAAATATGTATAGTCTTGAACATAAAAGTCGATTGTGTCACGTGACTAGCACGTTCTCTAACATTGTTTTCCTACATGTTCTAGCTATATGCTGAAATTAAAATTATCAGATGCTCAATAGCTGTTAAAAGTGTAAAATTATGGGCTGTGGTAAACATACGGACATTGGTGTAACAGTTAAGAAGATCCATGTCCAAAAATTGGAGAATCCAACGGCACCATTTGTTTAGATTCATATATTTCAGATTCAGATTCAATAGCTAGCTGCATTGATCCTGCCCTTGATAAAACACAGTGGACCGACACCAGCAGCTGACATGGCACCCCAGACCATCACTGACTGTGGTGTACTTGACACTGAACTTCAGGCATTTTGGCATTTCCCTCTGGCCAGTCTTCCTCCAGACTCTGGCACCTTGATTTCCGAATGACATGCAAAATTTGAGCAACAGTCCAGTGCTGCTTCTCTGTAGATCAGGTCAGTCGCTTCTGCCGCCATTGCCTAGAGCTTTGGATGTTTCTACTCCAGACTCAGTCCACTGCTTCCGCAGGTCTCCCAATGTCTGGAATCAGTCCTTCTCCACAGTGTTCCTCAGGGTCCGGTCAACTCTTCTTATTGTGCAGTGTTTTCTGCCACACTTTTCTTTCCCACAGACTCCCACTGAGGTGCCTTCATATAGCACTTTGGGAACAGATGATTCGTTCAGAAATTTCTTTCTGTGTCTTACCCTCCTGCTTGAGGGTGTCAGTGATGGTCTTCTGGACAGCAGGCTAAACCATGATTGTGGTTTTGAGCAATGACCCAGGCTGGTAGGTTTTATAAGCCTGAGGAATCTTTTGCAGGTGTTTAGAGTTAATTAGTGGATTCAGAGGATTTAATAGCCCGTCTAGAGAACCTTTTCATGATATGCAAATTTTTTTAGATTTAAATTTTGGGTTTTCATGAGCTGTATGCCAAAATCATTAATATCAAAACAATAAAAGGCTTGAACTACTTCAGTTGTGTGTAAACGAATCTGAAATATATGAAAGTCTAATGTTTATCAATACATTACAGAAAATAATGAACTTTATCACAATATGCTATTTTTTTTAGAAGATCCTGTATGTGAAAATAAATGTATTTCAAATAAAACATTTTACATAGATTTGTATAGCAATACTAAAGAAAGGTTATTTTTTTATAAGATCATTTTATTTTATGGTGAATTGTGACACCAGAGACTGACGACAAGCAATACATTTTATGTGAATTTTGATGACACAATTACTAAAATGACACACTTTAGTAAATTCGCTTAGAAAGTCCCAGGGACAGAAATTCGGTGGAATGGTTCATTTTCGTTGAGTTTGTTCTCAAACTTTTAGAATAAACGTAAGCTGTATAAAATTGTTAAAATACCAGTCCGTTGTTGTAAAAAAAAACTGCCTTTGAATTACTTATAAATAACATTCTTGTAGATTTAATTTGCTTTTCCATTACCTTTTCCACAGCTAACGTTAATATCTTTTGTTTAATCACTGGCGCCATCTGGTGTCGTAATGTCCGAAGTAAAAGTTAAAAACGCGAAATACTGTCAGTTGGTACAGTTTTATTAGCAAAACATAAATGTGTTCATTTATTTAGATAAACGTTACGTAATTTTACGTAATTCTTGCATCTTTAAGTTGGCATGTTGAGGTATTTAAAGCGTTTTGGAAACAGGAACGTCTACCAGTCACGGTGGCCGAGAGGTTAAGGCGTTGGACTCGAAATCCAATGGGGTTTCCCCGCACAGGTTCGAATCCTGTTCGTGACGAATCGTTTATTTTGACTGATTCCAGTTTGATTCACGACATGTAGTGTGTGAATCGTTTTGAAAGCACATTTAAAAAACGTATCAAGCAGACCGTATAATTTGAAAAATTCATTCTGATATTTGGGATAAGTTACTTTACACGAGGAAGGTGCCAGTTTATATTTCTTTAAAATGGCATGTGCGTCGATTGACACAGTTTTTTTGATTAAGGACCTTAAACCAGGGTTTAAAAATGTTAACATGACTTTCATCGTGTTGGAAACTGGTAAGTTTTTACACTTTACCTTAAAAGTTTACTCGCAAAAAACGTAGAGCACACGTTTAAAAACATTAGTGTGAAAAGCTGATTAATTAAAGACAAATATGCTTAAAATTACCTTACAAGCCTCGAGTCACGTAATTCTTCACGGAATTTTGCTTTCTTCTGTTTGTAACGTGTAGGCCCAAATGAATCGTGCTGCGAATCGGTTGAACTGCCCCAGAAACGTTTATTAATTGTTCAAGAATCAAATTCAAATGAAAAGTTTCATGAAAAGCGATCAAACTGGAATCAGTCCAAATAAACGATTTAACTATTTGACTGTTATCAGCGTGAAGCAAGGATTGTTTGATTATTAATTTTATTATCCACATTTATCATTGATCCTTTTTGAGATTGTGATCTTTATCATTTTTATGTTAACAGATGTGTGACTTTTTCTAGTAGGCAATTATGAATACCACAAAAATATTAATTAAATATATCAGCATCAGTTTAGTTGTTTTATTATTTATCAATGTAAACAAGGAATTCTCTTAAATGTTTTATTAATTAGGTAATTTTATGTGTTTTTCCAAACTAGGTCGAGTGTCTAAAACAAAGGATGGACATGAAGTACGTTCGTGTAAAGTGGCTGACCGGACTGGAAGCATTACCTTGTCTCTATGGGATGAGATGGGCAGCCTGATCCAAACTGGTGACATCATACGACTTAGTCGAGGGTGAGGACCAACACTGCAGTAGTGTCACAGTCCTGTAGGTTGTAATTCTCACCGAAGTGACAATCTCCACTGTCCTTTGGATGGCAATATGGAAATGACTAGCACTGACCATTTCAGGCTGGTTTCAGAAGGGAGCATGTGCCAGGTTTTAGTGACTAAATGTATTTACTTATTTAAGTCTTGCTTTTTGCTAGTTTTGCTTGTCTGCGTAAAGTGTGAATAATCAAGGCCCTGTTCAATTCAGTGATGTAAACTAACTTTACGCTGTCTTCAAGAACATATGGTTAATGTCACACACCCTGCTTCAGAGATCATACCAAAAGCGCCACATAAAAAGATCCTGATTAGTGTTATCAACTTTGTTTCATGTAAGTTGGAACTAAACTGTGGATGGCTACATGACTTTAGGCACATGGTTGCCCCTCTATCAGGTACTGAACTGAATGTCAGTCAATATCATCAAATCTTGTTGGAAACTAGGTGTTGAGGCAAAGTTCTTCTTTAAACTGTGGTTTGTGTACTTTCCCGCTGTTGAAATCAGGAACATTTAAATCTAAATTCTGGCCAAAACTCTGTCTCCAGGAAAAGCTAGTCGCCTGGTAAGTAGAGATCACAGCAAATCCACTTAATTTGGATTTCAATTTTGTGTGTAATCGTCAGAATAACTTGAGGTTCGGCACTTTTCTCTGTTTAACACAACCATTTTAACACTTGTTTTGCCACTCAGTCTTGCTCGGTCTCAGTGTGGCTGGTGGAAAAGTTAAACCTAACAGTTTGTGCTGTTCTTCCAACACATTTTAACTCTTAAAGAGGTTTAAACTCAGCAACTGGTGGCCTGTCCGAGGTGTACCCAGCCTTTTCCTCAGTGTGAGCTGGAGATGCCACAATCCTGTGACCCCGCCCAAAAACCAGGTTAACAATCAAATCAATGGTTTGCTAAAGGTGCTTTGGACTACTGGGGTGACAACTGAGGTGATGCTTGTGTCGAGAAAAGGGGGTCATTCTAAAAAACCCTTTGTTTGAGTATTGCTTTCAGCCAATGATTGTAAAAGAAAATATGGACGAAGTGCATCAAACCATTAAAACTTTTGTGTAAATAATATAATTTATGAGGAAATATTTTTTTAAAAATTGGTTCGCTTCATGGAGTTGTTTTGGGGGAAATCATTCTGCAGCCTGCCACATGGGGGTGATCGTGGATCTTTGGATTCATTCAGCCAGCCATTTTAGACACATTTGCTTTCAGCCAAGGGCATTTCATTTTGGAGGATTTGATGATTCTGGTAGATTTTTAGTGAAGTGAGTTAACCCTTAGAAGCCTCTGCATGCACCCGTGCGTGTGACAATCACAGTGGCTGTTTTGAATTAAGTAGCAATGGCACGACCTATCTATTGTTCAGTTTTGATTTCAAATATAATTTATAGGTTTCTAAAAGGTTATTAGCTAATGATATTTCTGGGCAACATTTTAAGCAAACATTACAAGAGTTTTGAGACATAATTTGCAAGGTAATTAAAATTAAAATGTGATAAAATTTACGGGGGGTGGAACGATCCGCCGGGTTACTTCGGTCTGATTGCAGAGCCGGTTCTGTGTCGGACCTCGCAGCGCACTCGGACATAGAGGAGTGAGGGTGATTCGTGGGAAGTTGGTCGGCCACTGGTGGGTTGGGTCGGCTGTCCCTGGGCACCGTGTGCTGCAATTGTTTGTTTGTTAGATATGTGTGGTTCGTCCAACTCGCTGTTTGTGATCTTTGATATGTTATGTATTTTTCCTACAATGTAGCTGAGTTGCTTTTTAAAGCATATAACATTATTATCACCTCACTTAAAAGATTGTCTGTGTATGTATGTATATTTAAACATGTGTGTATGTGTGCCTGGATATACAAACTGCAATAACTGTTTTACATGAACTATAACAAACGGACATGGACAAAATGAACTGTAACTAGGACTTATGCGTCATGTTCAGGTAGGTATTTATTTATTTTATTTTTTATTCATTTGCAATTCTTTTTTTCTTCACTTCTAAATTATTATTATTATTATTATTATTATTTTCCTCTCTTCGTCTTTTCCTCTTCCTTTCTTTCATTTTCACTTGTGTACCTTCACCCTTCCCCAATCCTTTGTCCGCTCCCCCTTTTGGTTCGGCGCTGTCTTGTCCTGACACAACTATTATGGACGTACTCGCGGGAGCCACAACTAATAGATGTTTAATAGATACATTCAAATTTCCAATCCAGAGGAGAAAACACCACACCAGGTGTTTTACTCCTCTGGAGAAAGCAAAACTGTCCAACTCGGCAAGGCATGTACTCCCCCATGTGATGGCTTTTGAGCAGGACAGGACAAGGGAAAAAAAAAAAAAAAAAAAAAAAAAAAAAAAAAAAAAAAAAAAGTGATAAAATTGGCGATCGTTTTTCAGTTTCATTTTTCAGACCCCAAATCGATGGCTTCAGTGCCTGCTAGTGGTGAAAAGAAGGAATAACACTTGGAAGTATAAGAGATGTGATATGGCTGGCGTTTTTCAAAGTTCTGGAACAGAAAGTGTTTACATTGTCTGTCATCGTCATGACAGACGATTTACACAGATCAAGATAAATTATTTTATCTGATATTTTTTCAATACCTAGGTGTCACTAGTGAGCAGTCATTGAATGAAGCTTAGTTTAAAGGATCTTTTTGCGAAACTATTGGTTTCAAAGCTTCAGTGGTTCAAGAATCCTGATTTTTGCTGTAACTATTATCAGCTGTGCAGATTTCAAATTGTCCGGTGGGAAAATGAACCTGTGATATATATATGTATATATATATATATATATATATATATATATATATATATATATATATATATATATATATATATATATATATATATATATATATATTATTTATTTTTTTATTTTTTTTGTATACTTTTCAGATATGCATCTCTCTTCAAAGGCTGTCTTACTCTTTATATTGGCCGAACTGGAGACCTCCAGAAGATCGGAGAGTAGGTCACCTATGGAACAAAAAAAATGCCAAAAGGATTTGAAATAAAAAGTTTGTTGAATTACACAACTGGGAAAAAAAGCATTGCAATTAACAGTGCTAACAATTTAATGCATTGTATTTACAGGGGTTGCATTTTTGTGCGCTGCATTTTAACATGGTTGTATATTTAAGTAACTCACAAAGTCCGTTTCCAAAATATTCAGTTTGTTTAATAATTCCAACAATAACATTAGTCAGACAATTTTTGGTTGATTTTATTTCACTTTACAAATTCGTCTCCAAAATTTCAGTGGCTCACATCCGGGAACTGCAGGAAAAGCAATAGAGTACCGGTAGAAGATCGCCATCTGCTGTTAGACGTCCTCACCAGCGGGTGGTGCTAGCGGGCTGTGCAAAGCGGATTAAATACCAATTATGACATAAACCCGAACTTTACTTCTTCAATTGCCTATAGAGTAATATGTCATTTCTTTTTACCTTGTGTAAACATGATCTTCTTGCACTGTAATGTTAACGGTGATAAAACACATCACATCCAGTTTTCCTGTAGTTGGCAGTTGTTACGTTTTAGAGAAACCAACGTAATTCACAGAGAACAACAAAAATGTGCACTACAAAAATGTTTTGTTGTGTTTCCAGTCCAAATACTGTAGCAGAAGATTCTTAATTCGAGAAGTTTTAAGTAGACAAGCAACAAGTAGTCTATTGTTTTGTTTTATGGGGAAAGAAAAAACAATATATGTACATGCTTTGCACAGGCCTGTTGATGAAGCCGTTTACAGCCGCTAGCACCACCCGCTGGTGAGGACGTCTAACAGCAGATGGCCATCTTCTACCGGTACTCTATTGCTTTTCCTGCAGTTCCTCGAGCTCATGAATTTGTAAAGTGAAATAAAATCAACTGAAAATTGACGAATGTTATTGTTGGAATTATTAAACAAACTGAATATTTTGGAAATAGACCTTGTGAGGTGAATATTAATTATTTAATTTTTTAGCAATGAAAAAGTTGGTGAAATGGTTCCGATTGAAATATTCACTACTTAAATATACAACCATGTTAAAATGCAGCGCACAAAAATTCAACCCCTGTAAATACAATACATTAAAATGTTAGCACTGTTAATTGCAATGCATTTTTTCCCTGTTGTGTAATTCAACAAGCTTTTTATTTCAAATGCTTTTGGCATTATTTTTGTTCCATAGTCAGCTCTGCACATTAAAGATCTTTGATTTAGAAATAATTTGTTTTTATTGAATGACAGGTTCTGTATGATTTTCTCTGAAACTCCAAACTTCAGCGAGCCAAACCAAGAAGTGCTGGCCAAAATCAACCAGATCAATAACTGCCAGGTGAGGGTAAACCCATTGTTCAGTCAAGCAGTGATGAACACACATTGAGTGTCTGTTAAATCTCTGAATAGGTAAAAACGGAGGCTGCAAAGAGTCATGGGGCACAGACTGGACCAGCAGGTAACAAATTTCAGCAAGAGGGAGGGAGAGTTCGTTTTGTCACTCATACAAGTTCAAATCTGTTTTTTAAATGACTTTTTTTGTTATCCTGTTTCTGGTCTGTTAAATGAATCAAAGTTACACATATTGTACATATAAAATACATATACCGTATTTTTCGCCTTATAAGACGCACTTTTTCTTCCCCAAAACTGAGGGGGAAAAGTTGGTGCGTCTTATACGGCGAATGCAGAGCGCCGCGGAGCGGAGGGCGGTCACGGCCGTAGGAGAGGAGTAAGAGAGGCCGCGGCTTCAGCCTAGCTCCTGTTATGGTAAAAAAATATACCTTCTCAATTGATAATAAACACTGGAGACCGTTTGAGAGAGAACACAGCAAATGCGAAAGATTTAGCAGTCTTAACGTATTTCCTACACACGTGTTATCCGCATTGGAAAAGAACCTTGAAAAAGGGCGGGACTGAAGTATGATGTGTACTCTTAAAAGTTTCTCAAATTACATTTCTCTAAATGACCACTAGATGGTAGTATTATATAGGAAAATTCCCATCACACTCCAGAGCCGTCGGTGCGCGCTGACGTCATCGCCCATCTCTGCTCGTCGATCCTACCATAGTGCGGATCGTAAGGAGCAGGTATGAAACATTACAGACTTTTTTGTTACTTTTACTGTTTACTGACTGTTCATGTTACATGTTTGGCATATAATTGTTCTTAAACTGCTGTTAACTTTTACACAGTTGATATAAAATATTTTACTACAGTATTTGGTTCAGAATCTTTTTTTCTAGATCTTCCTCATTTAAAATTGGGTGCGTCTTATACAGAGAAAATTACGTTAATGATTGTTTCTTTCAGTCTGTTTCATGACCATCTGTATACGAGACTTGAGGGTCAAGACCTTGTTGAATTATTAGTTTCACATCCTGTATGGTTTATATCCTGTGTTTCTCACAGTGAATGGTCTGGCTGTGTTCTCTCCCCCTGCCCTGCGAGACAGCTCCTCTGCGATGGAAGGGCGTTTTCTGAACTGTAGCCATTGGAACAGCCAGGTTTCTTCAGGCTCAAAACCCAGCCTGGCCATCAGCAATGGACGGGTTCCTCGCCGAAGTCTCAAGAGATGAATTTATTAATTTTTTGCTCGTAACTGAATATTTCTTTATTTGTTGATTTATATTATTATGGGTTATATTTTACAGGTTAGATGCAGGGGCTGATGTGATTTTTGTTGATGCGTTCAGATTAAAGGAATTATTTGATTTCGCTTGCTAAGCTTTTCAAGGGTTTAATTACAGCCTGTCTGAGTTTCACACAATAGCTATGTTAACAATTATTACATTTGCAGAATGAGCTGGTGTTTGGTGGGTGTGGGTAGGGCCAATTCTGGTGTATAAACGAGGTCTAACTGGGGCTTCCTCAGGGTCTTTGGCTAGTTTTAAAATGCTAGGTCCTCGTTGGGTTATAGTTAGATGAAAGGTGGCAGATCAGAGGTGGAGCTCAGAGACAGAGATTCACTGAAGCATATGTCAACTATCAAGTGCACACGGTTTAGCAAATAACTTAATTTTTTTTGTTTGTACAATTTTTTTGTCGTAAATATACCGGTAGGTCTTTCAAAGTCTCACTGTTTATTCAGTGTTTAGGAATCAAATGTGTTTAAATCTTATTTTGAATATTATTTCTTTACATATTTAATCTCTTTAAGTGATCAACACAGACAAGGGACAACACAATAACATTCGTGGAGAAATAAACAATAACTTATCCGGCTTCTTATAATCATTAAAGTCTCTGTTCCACTGAAAGTAATGTCATGAAAGCACTTGGACTGCTCCAGAAGGTTTTGTTTTCTGAGCATGAATTGAAACATGGTTTTTAAAGTATAATTATTAAAACTGGGTTTAATGGGCACTGAAGACACAAACAAAATCCAAATATTTAATTAATCCAAAAATCCATATATTGTTTCTCAGGTGTCTGTGCCCTTTGATTCGATGCCTTTGCAGCTGGATGATTGTTTCTGAAGTAGTGCCGGGACACGGCACCCCAGTTCTCCAGTTTCTTTCTTACCGAGATGCATGAGGAGCTCAGAATTCTGGCAGGCGCTCCTTTCAGGAGATTTAGCTCCTCCCCCTTCACTTCACTGGCTTATGCGGCAGCTACGGGATTCTTGATTGATTCCACAAGTGGGGCAGGCTATCACGGTGCTTCTAACAGTGCTGCTGTCTTGCGATTTCGCTCGAGTGTCCCTTCCAGGCAGGAAAAGGTTTTTTTTGTCAGCCCTGATGATGAAAAGCTTTTTCGGCTCTAGGTTAGCTGCTGCTTCTTGGCTACCTGCAATTAAGGTCCTCAGTAGGTCCAATAGGTCCTCCAGGTCTCGTGTTCCACCTCTGACTCCGCCCCTTTGGGTCAAGCTTAGCAGGAAGGAACACCCGGCTGCACAATGTCCACATTAGTTGTCCAGGAAAGCGACCTGGGTTTAAGACCAGGCAGAAAATGCCTCCCGAAGACCAAACACGTCTTCTAGATGCTCCTGCGTCTCCATGTGGCCTCTTTGGTGTCGCTGTGGATGATTTTTGCGTCGAAGGTCTCTACGATCAGGAAGCAGGCCTGGGTGTAATTAGTTCTGTGCCATAAGAGGCGGGGCTCTGCTTCTTCAGAGCCAGAACCCTCTCCGCCTGGTCTCCACCAGATTGCCTCCACCACTGTTCAAACCTCCAATGACTCGTTCGAGGAGGACTTCTGTGTAGCGCAAGGCACAGTCAGCCTCAGGTTTGAGGCATGGTGTTTACCCCTGTCCCTCGGACAGGTACCTCATTAGAGAGGAGAGCAAGGTGCTTCGGCACTTAAATCGCCTTGTAAGGGGCAGAGATCTCTATGCATTGTCAGCCGACGTGTCCTGCCAGGGATTCAGCCCTGAAGTCTCCTGATTTTTCATCAGCCCAGGCCTGGATTCATCCCCAAGGTCATGTTGGTTCCTCTCCGAACCGTTTGGTGAACTTGCAAGCCCTGCCTCGAGAGGTGGCAGAACCAGCCTAGGGTTCTCCGTGTCCAGTTTGAGCCGTTCGGGTTTACCTGGACAGAACCTGTGAGCTTCACAACTCTTAGCAGCTCTACATATGCTTGGGAGGCCAGCATCTTGTGTCTGTGGTTTTGCAGGTAGCCCTCTTTAGGTCTCGACACATTCTCTTTTTATGGGTCGAGGGGTGCTCTCCTTCCGGTCGCTTGTGCTCTCTACCGAGGATAGCTGACACTTTTCAGTGTTGTGCTTCCCCTTTAACGATATTTCTGGGCAGGTGCAGAAGGAGGTAGTATTCCGGTTTTACGACATTAGCTGCTAACCTTTGTCATAGGACTGTATATTGACTTTTAGTGAAGGATTCTAAGAAATCTAATTATAGATCAGTCACAAAACCAAGAAATAGTTTCATTTTCAAAATGAGAAGATCTTTTGTTTCAAAGCTGATTTATGAGAAATGTTGTAATTTTCTGCTGAAACCGCCACATATAACGAACTTGAACTTCTTCTGTGGAAAACGAAATTAAAAGCATTTAGCTTTGATCATAAACATCAGCACATAAAAGTTCTGCACAGTAAATTAATCTCTCATGGATTTCATGTGCTTGTGCTATATATGCCATTCACCCGCTATCACTGATTGATGAAATTTACTCTAAAGGAACAAAAATGTACACATTTAGTTTGACAACAAACTTTACCAACAACCATCACACAATCTCAAGGTCTGGCTCTGTTCCAGTGAAAAACATTTCTGGTACATTTAAGAGGTCAAAAACGTATATACTAAATATTACTTAATGATGCCGTTGAGATCGGTCAACTCTAAACGTGTCCTAATAGTGACACCCGGGTGAAAAAAGTTACTTTTGGGTCTGTTTGTCCTCTGAATCTAAACTTTTATTGATAAACACACGAGCGGCTCTGTCAATGAGCTTTTTGGGCTTTCAACGAGGAGGTGATCACAAATAGAAGCTACGTCACAAAATGTCACTTTTACACCAACAACCTATAGTGTTAATGAATTGTTCCGTAAGCTTGAGTTTGACGAAACATCATTTCTCAGTTCACAGCATTTTTGAAAAGTTCCTTTCATGCAGAAAGTAACAAGGCTCTGAGTTTAAAGAACATCCAGTTTGAGTTTTTGAAAGTGTTTTGCGCATCAAGTTATTGTCGACTCCAAGTTACTTAAACGAATATTTATTAAACAAATTTTCAATGAATTTGGACCAGCCTTTTCCTCCTTTTACATGATGAAAACAGCTTAATACTAATTTCATTCCATGTCTCGAATACTGTCAGCAGTCCCCGTGTTTCTTGGTATTGTTTTCTCTAAATGGTTGATCCCAAACATGTCAAGCTTGCTTCAGCCCACAAGACCCTCGCCCGGGGATCAGATGTTCAGTCTGGCTTCTTGTACGTTCTATAATGGAAGTGCTGTGGCTAGAATCCGGAGTACTGTGAGTCTACGTTCCCGTAGCATGAATATTTGAGTGAATGGAGTTAACTCTATAGTGATCTACACATGGTTAGATAATATGTAGTTGCCATTACTAATGTATTAATAGTGCTTCCAAAATTAGCTTCAAACTGCTGTAAAATATTGGTCTTGTACTTGACAAACGCAGAAGTTATTATAGTTAACCAAGATCTCTGCTAGTTTTGTTAAGATATGGTAAAAATAGCATAATTCTTTGCTGCTCTTGCAACACGCAGTATCCAGTCACAAGACACTTGAGACACAGCTGTTGGTGTTACATAAAGTAGGGGGATTTGTATAACTGTGTTGCTAAACAAACTATTTCTCTGCTAAATTTGATGAAAACAAGAAATTATAAAATTATGTAAAAAGTATTTTTTAACCTTGCATGTGCATTAACTTTGAGTCTAAGACTCCAAAAATTAAGTTCTGGGAATGTTTCACAGGACAATACTTTCCAAGAAAATATCTTCTTGATTTTTTCCCAGGTTTACAAGATTGATCAAACTTAACATTTTTATGAGTGAGGGAAGAAAACAGAACTATGGAAGAAAAATGTGTCACCACTTTAAAGATGGTGAGTAACTGTTGTATAAACGGTACAGTTTTATTTCCCTTTTTATTCATTAAAGAAATGAAGAAAATGCTTTTACCTTTCAGTTAGTCTTCTGAGGAATCTTTGTAGATGGTTTCACTTTTAGTTCTCCAGATGTTTGGCAAAAAAAAGCTCTTGTTTGCGACTGTCTTTTACTTTTTATTTAGGTTGAATGTTCACCTTCATTTAATGTTTATTGTATTTTTTTTAATTAATGAGTAAATTTAATACTTTTCTTTTGTACAAAATATGAATATTAGACAGTTGTGCTTTATTTCTATTAAATTGTAGACACCTTAAAAAGGTAATGGTATTTTAGACAACTACAAATATGTTGTGTTTATGTAAATCAACAGTGGAGACTAAACTAACTGCTCCATTAAAACCTTAATCTGCTGCCTATGTCCCTTTTTTTCTTTATATCTCGATGCATTCTGCCATGTTCCATTTCCTTTTCTCCTTCTGTCTCTCCTCTTTCTCTTTTTTCTGGTTGTTCTCGGGGTTTCCCTGCACGTGCTGTTTTGGCCCTTTCCTCCTCCACACCTGGTCCACTGTTTCTCCTATTTGTCTCCTCTCAGGTGTTCTTGTTTCTCCCTTAATTCTCCTTCCCATTTAGGGCCTGTGTTTGCTTCTGGCGATCACAGGATCATACTGTCTGCTGCTCCGTCAGTTTATCTCGCTCCTCGTGCATGGAGTCTGGTTGTTTCCTGATTTATTAGTTTGCTTTATCTCTAGTTCCCTTGGAACCAGTATTAGTTGATTTGAGGTTTTCCAGTGTGGGGTTTGTTCCTGTGTTTTACCAATGATCATTTATAATAAAACATTTCTTTATCTCAGCTCATGCGTTTGAGTTCTTTCACTCGTTATCGACACATTCAAATACAGTAATTAAAAAGTTTTTGTTTTAAAGTAGATTCTATTTTAGTCCATATTCAATTTTTGGGGTCCCAGATGAAATTTTAGGTATTACTTTAAATGTTTTACTTTTTAAAATGTATTTAGCGTCTGTAAACTGCTGCATTTAAAAAAAAAGTTTGCATTAAAATGATAACCCTTAAAACTTACTCTGACATTCACAACTATTTTCTAAATATTCTCTCCCTCTTTTCTTAAAACATTTTCAATTCAGGCGTTGCAAAAAGTTTCGGAACTTGTCTTCACTGGAATATCTCAAAAGTGTATTTTCATTTTCAAAAATATATTGAAACGTAACTGTTTACCGATCAGCATAACTTATGTGTTTATTATTTTTTAATAACTATGGTAGATTTCTCTATTAACCACAATGGATAACGCTGAGATCTTATATAGAACCCCAGCATACACAAAGAAAACAATATACAACACACACATTTTCACTCTTCCAAGAAAGGAAAACTATTAAAACAGAACTAAGATTTTGAAGTATTTATTAACACCCATTATGACATCAAGATAACCTTATCGTTTACACAATTGATAACCAATAAGAAACTCAAATCGTTAACACAATTTTAAAACTAATGACAAAGAACCTCAAAACCAAGTTAGATTTCTAAATGTAACATAAGATCCCTCATAAAGTAAATGAAAGTTTTAAAGGAAATGATCAAATAATCAATGACCAAGGAATAATTGAATATCAGAATCAACAAATCACACAGAAACATCACATGACTCTCCGCTGGTCCACTTCTTCATCTCACACCTCTTTCAGCAGAATCCCATAGGGGCGAATAGACTTCTCCACGATCCTCTTCTCTTCCTGGGCGGAGGTGCCTGCAGGAATCGGAATCAGCCAGAAGTCCTGTCTG
>SRMA01026160.1:137630-152683 GCA_007224835.1 Danionella cerebrum
AAAGTAGTGGTAGGAGAGAGTGTAGCCAGACAAAGAGGGAAAAGAAGGGAGGAAGAGGTGAATACTGTAGAGCAGGAAGTTGAAAAGATTAGAAAGGATGAGGTGAGGAAGGCCCTGGGGAGAACGAAGAGTGGAAAGGCTGTTGGTCCAGATGACATACCAGTGGAGGTGTGGAAGTGTCTAGGAGAGACAGCAGTGCAGTTCCTGTCTAGGTTATTCAACAGGATTTTAGAGAGTGAGAAGATGCCTGAGGAATGGAGGAGAAGTGTCCTAGTACCAATCTTTAAGAACAAAGGTGATGTGCAGAGTTGTAACAACTACAGAGGCATAAAGTTGATGAGCCACACAATGAAACTTTGGGAAAGAGTAGTGGAAGCCAGGTTAAGAAGGGAAGTGGATATTTGTGAGCAGCAGTATGGCTTCAGGGCCAGGAAGAGCACTACTGATGCAATTTTTGCTCTGAGATTGTTAATGGAGAAGTACAGAGATGGTCAGAAGGAGCTGCACCGCGTCTTTGTGGATTTAGAAAAAGCGTATGACAGGGTGCCGAGAGAGGAGCTATGGTCCTGTATGAGGAGGTCAGGAGTGGCAGAGAAGTATATCAGAATAGTTCAGGATATGTATGAGAGAAGTAAGACAGCAGTGAGATGTGCTGTAGGTCAGACAAGGGAGTTCAAGGTGGAGGTGGGGCTACATCAAGGATCAGCTTTGAGTCCCTTCTTATTTGCCATGGTGATGGACAGGTTGACAGATGAGGTCAGACAGGAATCTCCATGGACAATGATGTTTGCAGATGACATTGTGATTTGTAGTGAGAGCAGAGAGCAGGTGGAGGAAAACCTGGAAAGTTGGAGGTCAGCTCTAGAAAGAAGAGGAATGAAAGTCAGTCGCAGCAAGACAGAATACATGTGTTTGAACCAGAGGGAGGGAAATAGAACAGTGAGGTTACAGGGGGCTGAGGTCAAGAAGGTGCAGGAGTTTAGGTATTTAGGGTCAACAGTCCAGTGCGACGGGGAGTGTGGAAAAGAGGTGAAGAGACGAGTGCAGGCAGGTTGGAGTGGGTGGAGAAAAGTGTCAGGGGTGTTGTGTGACAGAAGAGTGTCAGCAAGAATCAAAGGAAAGGTGTACAGAACAGTAGTGAGACCAGCTATGATGTATGGGTTGGAGACTGTGGCAGTAAAGAAGAGACAAGAGGCAGAGATGGAAGTAGCAGAGATGAGGATGTTGAGGTTCAGTTTAGGAGTGACGAGGATGGACAAGATTAGGAACGAGCACATCAGAGGGACAGCTCAGGTTGGTTGTTTTGGAGACAAAGTCAGAGAGGCCAGGTTGAGATGGTTTGGACATGTGCAGAGGAGGGATAGTGGATATATTGGTAGAAGAATGTTGGAGATGGAGCTGCCAGGCAAGAGGTCAAGAGGAAGACCAAAGACGAGATATATGGATGTACTGAAAGAGGACATGAAGGTAGTTGGTGAAGAGTAGAGGATACTGAGGACAGAGTTAGGTGGAAAAGGATGATTCGCTGTGGCGACCCCTAAACTGGGAACAGCCGAAAGGAAAAGAAGAAGAAGAAGCGGTGTCCCCCCCTCAGTTCTCCAGCGAAAAAGATTTTATTGTCAAATGTTCCTCCTTTTATCCCTGACGAAATAATCAGCCGAGAGCTCACGCGGTACGGCAGAATTGTGTCCCCGATAAAAAAGATCCCCCTGGGCTGTAAGTCCCCCCTGATCAAGCACCTGGTGTCTTTTAGAAGGTTTGTTTTTATGGTTTTTAAGGAAGGAGTGGAGGAGGTCAACACTGTTTTTAAGTTTTATCATGAAGGTCACTCATACAATGTGTTCGTGTCTTCAGATACAGAGATGAAGTGTTTTAAATGTAACTCTATCGGTCACCTGGCTAGAGCCTGTCCCGAGCAAAGGAGCGACTCTGGAGCCTCTGAGCAGCCGGAGCAGGAGGCGGCCGAGCCGCCCGCGGCTGTTCCCCCTGCGGCCGCGGATCGGCCGGTCGCCGAAGGCTCTGGTGCCGCTGCTGCGCCTGCCCCGGAAGAGAACCAGACCCCCGCGGAACCCGCTGCCCAGAACCCCGCTGAAGCGGAGCCGAGCCCGGAGAAAGTGACACTAGAGCCGGCGAACGAATCAATTGAAAACCGGATCGTGAGCGAATGGGAAGCGTTCGCCGGCAGCTCGGCGGCTCTCGGTGCGGCGGGGGGGTCACCTGAGCTGGCGGTGACAGGAACGGAGGCGCAGAGCGGCCGCTCGGAGACTCTGGAGAACGCTCCGGAGCCGGAGCAGAGAACTGACGTAGAGATGGCCGAAGAGTCTCTTTCAGAGAACAAAGGTAAACGTAAAAAGTCAAGTAACCAGAAAGTAAAAAAACAGTTGAAAAAAGAAGATAATGAAAACAATCAGGAAGAAAATGAAGAAACAAACGATAAAACAGAATATAGCGGTGAAATGATTAAACAATTTTTAGAGAAAACCAAAGGCCAGCGGGGTGTGGTAGCACAGGGGGCGCTGGTCCGCTCGCGCTTCAAGAGCGCAGCGGAGATGGATGCCCCATCCAAGTTCTTTTTTGGTCTAGAGCAGAAGAATGGACAGAAAAGATTGATCCATGCTGTGCAAACCGAAACAGGGGATCTCGTGTCCGAACCCTCTGAAATACGCCAGCAGACAGTGAGCTTCTACTAAAAGCTCTACAGCAGCGAGTGGTCTGGAACGCAGGCAGTGGAGGACTCCTTCCTCATAGACCTGCCTAAACTCCCAGTGGCGGAGGCCAAAGAGCTGGACGAGGAGATAACCCTCGAGGAGGTCTATGGGGCACTCCAGGAAATAGAGAACGGAAGGGCGCCAGGAATCGATGGTCTCCCTTGCGAATTTTACAAGGCATTCTGGGACGTGATGGGGCAGGATGTGCTGGGCGTGCTACGAGACAGTTTGCGGAGAGGATCACTCCCGCTGAGCTGTCGAAGAGCCGTCCTCACCCTGCTGCCAAAAACGGGAGACCTCACCCTGCTGAAAAACTGGCGCCCGGTCTCCCTGCTGTGCACCGACTACAAGCTGTTCTCCAAAACATTAGCCTTAAGACTGACTAAGGTAATTGGGGAGATCGTCCATCATAACCAGTCGTACTGTGTGCCTGATAGGTCAATATTTGATAACATCTATTTAATTCGGGACATCTTCAATGTTGCCAGCCTTCTAGGCTTAAGGACTGGCATGATCTCCCTAGACCAGGAAAAAGCTTTCGACCGGGTTGAACACCAGTATTTGTGGAAAGTGATGAAAGCATTTGGGTTCAACCCGAAATTCACAAGTATGGTCAAGATTTTATACAGTGACATTGAGAGTGTGCTGAAGGTAAGCGGTGGTTTATGTGCTCCTTTTAAAGTCAACAGAGGGATCAGACAGGGCTGTTCCCTCTCAGGCATGCTCTACTCACTCGCAATTGAACCTCTTTTAAACAAGTTAAGAGTTTTTATCTCTGGTTTTAAGATTCCACACTGTGAGACCCCGATGATTTTATCAGCCTATGCAGACGACCTGGTAGTGATGGTGAACACACAGAGCGATGTGGACTTTTTAACGAGTGTTTTAAAAGACTTTCAAGTGCTGTCTTCTGCCAAAGTGAACTGGGGTAAAAGTGAAGCTGTCTTAATCGGGGAGTGGGGAGGACAACAACCATCGCTACCAGAGGGGTTAGTGTGGAAGAGAGGTGGTTTTAAATACTTGGGTGTCTACCTCGGGGACAACACGTTTTTAAGCAAAAACTGGGAAGACTCTGTAGAGCACATGAGAAGTAAATTGAACAGGTGGAAGAGAGTGCTTCCCAAGATGTCTTACAGGGGGAGGGTGCTGGTCATCAACAACCTCGCCGCATCCTCCCTCTGGCACAAGCTCGCCTGCGTGGACCCGCCAGCGGACCGGATGACCACCCTCCAAGCCCAGCTGCTGGACTTCTTCTGGGACGGTCTACACTGGATACCAAAGAGCATTTTACATCTGCCAAAAGACGAAGGGGGACAAGGACTGGTCCAGCTGTCCAGCAGAGCCGCAGCCTTCCGCCTCCAGTTTCGTGCAGAGGCTCCTCACCGGACCGGAAGAACTCACGTGGAGAGCCGCAGCCAGTGGTATTTTAAGGACTGTTCAAAGACTGGGGTTGGACAAGTCACTGTTTTAATGAACACTAATTTATTAGACATCTCGCTTTTACCTGTGTTTTATCGTGTGGTTTTTAAGATCTGGGATTGTTTTAAGAAAAAGCGAAAAGATGGAGGAACACTACACTGGCTGCTGGAGGAGCCTCTGGTGTATGGCGGCCGGCTGGACATCTCCTGTGTAGCCGTCCCTGGGCTGACCGGAGTCCTCATCGCCTCAGGGGTGGTGACCCTCCGTAATCTGGTGGAGGTGGCCGGAGGAGACCTGTCGCGAACGGAAAACCTGGCAGAAAGAATAGGAGTCCGGTCCAGGAGGGTGGTTGAACGACTGCTGCATCGCTGGAGGTCCATCCTAACATCAGAGGAGTGAGCTCGGCTTGGGGGGTACAGCGCCCAGGCCAGTGATGAAGAGTCCCATCCCTTTCCCCAGCTGAGCCTTGCCCCAGACCTCGGTGACTGCACGGGACCCTTTCTGGAAGCCCAGGGGGAAGAGGAGATGAACCTGGCAACGGTGGCGGGGAAGGTGCTCTACAGAGCCTGCGTGAAGGTTTTAAACAAGAAACACCTGAATGGGAGGGTAGACACCCCGTGGAGGAGAGTGGATGGTTTTAATGATGGTTTTAAACCCGAGTGGAGAGCACTGTATAAACCACCGTTACCCAAGAGGACTGCTGACCTGCAGTGGAGGGTTTTACATTGTATTGTAGCTGTAAATTCTTTTATCTCTGTTTTAAACCCAGATGTGTCACATGACTGTCCCTTCTGTGGGCAAAGAGAAACAGCGTTCCATGCTTTTATCCACTGCAGTCGTCTACAGCCTCTGTTTGTGCTTTTAACTAGTATTTTAGAGGGTTTTAATGTGGATTTTACAGTTCAGTGTTTTATTTCTGGTTTTAAGTATGTTAAGAAACACAAGAACAAATGCCAACTCATTAATTTCATTTTTGGACAAGCAAAGATGGCCATTTACTTATCCAGAAAAAACAAAATTGCTCAGAACACAGACTGTGATGCCATTCGCATTTTTAAAAGACTTGTGAAAGCCAGAATTTTAATTGATTTTAATTTTTATAAACAGATGAAAAATGTGGAATATTTTGAATATGTATGGTGTGTTGAAAATGTTTTATGCTGTGTAAGAGACGATACAATCATATTTATGCTAGAGCTCAGTAATTAGCTCTAAAAACTGTACAGAACTGAGGTGACTGTTAAAATAAAAGAAGTGTAAAAGTAAAAAAAAAGTCTCTCTCTCTCTCTCTCTCTCTCTCTCTCTCTCTCTCTCTCTCTCTTTCTCTCTCTCTCCCTCTCCCTCCCTAGTAGAAATGCTTTACAGAGTCAGTTGGACAAATTATTGGACATCAAGCAAATTATGAGCCGGAAAGAGAAAAGAACGAAACGACCCGGAGACTCACAAAAAGACCTAATCTTTTCGGGTTCTGGCTCATGGCCACTCCGTAATGTTAACCAATGCAGAATGAGCCAGAAAGAGAAAAGACCGAAAGGACCCGGACTCGCTAAAAGAACGAATCTTTTCGGATCCTGGCAGTATAGCGGTCACGTGACACGTACACACTAGGTGCGTTCGACTTCATGCGGCGCTGCGCAGACCGATCGGCGGCTGACTTGAAGTAGTGCATGCCGGTTAGAAATTCTGTCCGACTTGAACCGGCGCTGACGTCACGTGACGTTCACGTGTGGCATCAAAGTAACGCGAGAGCGTTTCGATAAAAGCCGGCTTGCTCAGCCAGAGCAGCATTTTAGGAGCGACTGCACCAGGATATGATGACGTCACAGCTTCTCATGATTGGCCACATTCACCACATGACGATGATCACGCGTGTTTCGTGCTTCAATCCATACAACAAATCAATTTGCATGCCATTTGGTAAATAGTTTACGATCTTTCCCTAGGCCAGGATTTCGTGTCTCTGTGTTCTATGAAGCTTAAAGCTAAACTATTCAAACTCTTCCTGATCTGCAGATGAACTTCAATAAATGCAAACTTCACGGCCTGGGTCACCGTGTCCTTCTTCCATAATCACCGCGAGGTCTAAAATATCTGTCATTAACTTAATTTTTCAAGCAAAAGCAATGTTTTTCTCTCACATCTGTGTTAGCCCACCCGGCTTTGATGAGTGACTGACATAAAAAAAAAATGTATGAAACGCTGCAACACGGGGACCATGCATTTATTAATTAACTAATTGATTCGTCAGAGAAATACTTTAAATCAGGTTTGCTGATTCGAGGCCTGACGGTGACCTTCCTGTAAGGAGTTGTGGGTATTTCCTCTGGGTACTCCGGTTTCCCCACAATCCCAAAAACATGCATCAGGTTAATTGAATAATCCATTGTTTGGTTAAACCTATACATAGTTTCTTTAGTTGGTTGAAAATAGTGTTGTGAAGTTTATTTTCACGATCCTTTGTAATGTTTGTTTGATACCGCAATATTGTACCATGGATATAATATTGTGACGGTATTGTATAATTGTCAGTGTATCGTTATTGTTTATAGACCTCAATGAAATGACAAATAAACTGTTGATAGAAAGCAGTTCAAATATTGCCTGTAAAAGTTTATCTAGCTTCAAATGGAATGTTTGTCAGTGCTGTATCAATGATGCACATCAATGCTGTGATAGGAAATCACATTAATGTAACCTCAAAGAAGGTAACCGGTGAGCCTCGAACTAACAACCTTCTAACTGAAAGGCAATAGTGCCTCCGTATCGCCTCATTAAATGTATTATTGATAAGTTACCACTCCCATCATATTGATCATTTTGGCATACAGCTCAGTAAAACCCAAAATTCCTCAAATCTCAAAAAAATTAGCATATCATAAAAAGGTTCTCTAAACGAGCGATTAACCTAATCATCTGAATCAACTAATTAACTCCAGACTCCTGCAAAAGATTCCTGAGGCTTTTAAAAACTTTTGAATGAATCGGCTGATCCCAGAGTGCTGTATCAAGGCACCTCAGTGGGAAGTCTGTGGGAAGGAAAAAGTGGCAGCCACCAAAGGCGTGTACAGGAAATGGGCTACAGGTGGCGCATTCCCCAGGTCTCATCACTTTTGAACCAGAAGCAGAAGCGCCTGACCCGGGCCCACAGTCAGTGATGGTCAGGGGTGCCATGTCAGCTGCTGGTGTTGATCCACTGTGTTTTATCAAGGGCAGGGTCAATGCAGCTAGCTATAAGGAGATTTTGGAGCTTTATGAAAAGCTTTATGGAGATAAAGATTTCATTGTTCAGCACGACCTGGCACCTGCCCACAGTGCCAAAACCACTGGTAAATGGTTTACTGACCATGGTGTTACTGGTGCTCAACTCTCCTGACCTGAACCCCATAGAGAATCTATGGGAATATTGTGAAGAGAACGTTGAGAGACTCAAGAGCCAACACTCTGGAGGAGCTTCAGGCCGCTATCAAAGCATCCTGTGCCTCCATAACACCTCCGCAGTGCCACAGGCTGATTGCCTCCATGCCACGCCCCATTGAAGCAGTCATTTCTAGAAAAGGTGCTTAGGGCACCTGCTCTGTTTGTTCAGAAAGAGCTGCTGTAGACGCCCAGAAAACTTCATAAAATGATTTGCTCATTGGATTTCAGACTAGTGGCTTGAATAGATACATTTTTCACCATCTGCAGAATGGCTGCGGTTGTCTCCACCTGAATTTTGTCAGGTTGACTATCCCTGGACCTCAACAAGTGGTGAGGAGACCAGCTGTGGCAGAGGGGTCGGGTTGTGGCTAGTGTTGATCTGTTAGGCAGGGTCTATCTCACCTGGTACTGGCTACAGAACCACCTCATCAAAGAGGTACATTACAGTTTTTACATGAGAGACAGTGACAAACCTCTCACCAGATAGGACAACAGTATGGATTTAGGGCTTGGTGGATGCCCCTCAGGACCTCAATCTTCTGTCACGATTTTTGTCTGAAGTAAAAAAAACCTTTGCAATGTTCTCCTGCTCCAACATCTGGGCCACTATTGCAGTGCAGGAGCCCCACCTGGTGGGTGATTCTGTAATCATCTTCAAGAGGTCACCTACCTACCTTCTGCACACACCATACTCCCTTAGACGTTACTGTGTATTAATAATAATAATAATAATAATAATAATAATAATAATAATAATAATAATAATAATAATAGCAGTGTCTTATAATCAGTGTTGGGCAGTAACGCATTACTAAAAACGTATTACTGTAGCTTTGCGGAACTTGGCAGTAACTAATGCTCTAACGCAGTGATCCCCAACCCCCGGACCGTGGACCGGTACCGGGCCGTGGGTCATTTCCATTATTTCCGTTTGATTTACAATTTTCTTAATGATGTTTTATTATGTTCTCTAATTCAGTGCTGCTGCGAGGAGCGAGTATTTTCATACATTTGTTTTTGTGTTCTCTTTTTTTGAAGGTATGTTTAAACGTTACCATAGAGACCAGGGTGCGTGGGGCAGAAAGGATGTTGCTCATGTCATGTTCTGTTGTTGGTGCGACGTTAGGAGGACGCCGCTAATAAAGTTGTACATGATTACACAGTGGATTTACGTTCATTATTATTTTTATTTTTATTATTATTATAGAGAAAATACCAGTTTTTAATGCCGATTTTATCATTTTATTATGTTTTTTTATCTGTTTTTATCACACTTTTAGATTGGGCCGTGAAGATATTGTCAGACAATCAACCGGTCCGTGGTACAAAAAAGGTTGGGGAGCTCTGCTCTAACACATAATCTCTTAAATTAAATAACTCAGTTACCGTTACCATCAGTTGCGTTTGCAGTAGTTGTCTTTATATGTGTTTTGAGAAAAGTTTAATTTAACACATTTTGAGCTTGAAGAATGTGCTTTTCCTCTGAGTAAAAATAACACTGTTGCAGTGTCATGTTTGTTGGAGCTGCACAAGCAACAGAATAAATCCTAAACCCAACTTTCCTTCCAGCGATGAATGCTCTGCTGCAGTTCCCCAGAAACAGAGACTTCTCCGAACACATCTTAAAGAAACAGTTTTATTCGATCAAATCAACAAAATATTTACAGTAGGTTCAAGTGTTCTTCAGAGGCGATGGTCTCTTCTTTCTTCCACACTCTTCTGCGTGTCTCTCTTCTCGTTTGAAGCAGCAGAGTGGAGAACCTTGAGCTTGAGACTGAGAAGACGCTGGAGGCTGAGGGCATGGACTGGAAAAACCTGCCGAAGCTGCATCTACCAGAAAGATAGAGGCGCCCCTGTCTGGATCAGCATCTCAGGGCTTTGCTTGATGACTTTTCTAGTCGTGTGGAGGAGCTGGTGGACATCCAGCCAAGAGAAGAGCTATGAACACACAAAAAAAAAAAAAAAGTGTGAAGCAGAACTGACAAGAAGTTCAGGATCACATTCTCCTAATGTAACACTTCTGTGAAGAACATCTCGGAGCACTTAATGTGATGTTCCCAATCTCAGAACTAGAGAATCTTTGTTCAAACAAGATGTTCTCACTGTAAGATACTTGAAGGACAGGAGGCAGAGGTGTACGGAACTCTTTTACTCAGTTAAAGTACGAACATCAAATACAACTTTCCGTCAACAACAGACGAACAGAACTCTTCCAGCTTTCTCCCTATTTCAGGTCACTTTTTACATGTCCCTCCCCCTCTTCGCTCCCTTAAAGGGGCTCCCCTACCTTGAACGTATGTGTTTATATATAGTAAATACACTACACTCACCTTCAGATCCATCTCCTCCACCATCTCTTACGATGGAACCAGTTGTGCTGCAACAACTGCTCGAGCGTAGCTGTCTGGTCTGTCTCTGGGAAGCACTGGAGGATCAGGTCATGGAAATCTGTGGAGGTTTTCAAGAGAAAGCTGGTTATTTTTGGGTCCCAGCAGGTAAATTTAAGGGTTATTTAAATAGTCTCAGAAATGTTAGAAAGGTTCTCCTCACTGGTGTTTCCTCACCTTTAGAAAAGCGGGGGTTGATTTTGGTGAAGACCAGTTTGCTCTCTTCCTGACACAGCTGTTCATTTGCCAGGAAGAGTAGCATGGTGCCAAGCGTGTGAATGGTCTGTGCCTCGGCTTCAGCGTGGTTCTCTGTCAGGAGGAGAGCAGAAGGTTTTGATGAAGGTTCCACTTTAAAGGAGACATGTTATGGAAACTTGACTTTTCTGACATTCCGAGCATTCTTCATCAAAAACATGCCTCGAGTTTTATTCAGATTATTTATATATAAATATTGTTTTTGTGAGCTGAAATCGGCTCAATGTTCCTTGCACCGCCCAAATTCTTAGCTCAACCCATTGACCAATCAGAACAATCGCTAGTGTAGCTCATCCTTTTGAAGCGCAGACCCGGAAGTGTGAGAGCAGCAGATCTACACTGAAAAAAGTGTGTTTTGGGATCTCCGGAATATAAAGTTTTGTTTGCATTACCAAACAACGAGCTTATTCGTCAGAAACGGCTCAGTTTTGTTCCTGTCCATCAGTGAAGAATCACTTTTGTGTGTAAGCAGTACTAGTTTGTCAACAAATGTCTGTAGGAGGGACGGCGGTCAAAGAATTATTGATAATGCAATAAAAAGCGCTTAATATGACACATTTAGCGGGGCACGATACATAGCATGTAAACAATGTGATATTTTCAGAGATTTACACGCGTTGAAAATCATTTTGAACTAATATATTGTCTGTTACATTTAATTGTGAGTAAAACTGTTTAATTTCTTTCTTTTGTTTGCAATTTCTGACTTCCTGTTTGAAAATAAATTTCTCAGGAAGTGATCTGTCTTGGTCCTTTTTGGCTTCTATGACTCATCTGTTTTCTAATTCATCACGAGCTTGACCTCTATTATCCTTTGAGAAGGTGCGGCATATTAATTATCAATCATGCCTAACTCTTAACCAAGTTTCAAGACCTTGCAGTAGTTTGGAGTTCAGAATGGGTCGCAAATGTTGTTTCCGTGGTGATGCGTGCCTTTCCCATGATGAAGTCAGAGCTAAACTCGGTGCAAGCGGTGGGTTAGTCACCAACAACCGATAGGTCGAAACTATTTATGGAGCACTTGTCTTTCGATATTTGTTATTGAAAGCCGCATCCACACAGCAGCCTTCTCAGCACAGCACTAAACGCCCATTTTTAAAGCATTTTTGAAAGAGATTCACGGGCAGATGATGCCTGAAACAGGTGGAGCTCATGGCTCTTAATTAATGCAGAATGCTAACAAAAACAAAAGCCATCTCACCGTCACTGAAGCACTGACTCAAGCCGAAGTCGATTAAATAACTCTGAAGAGTTTCCGTGTTCACAAGAACATTTCCTGGGTGGATGTCTCTGTGGTGGATTCCACGTTTCATGCAGTCATCTGCAGCTTTGAAGACCTGAGTCATCACACGCTTGGCCACCCTTTCCTTCATCCGCTTTCCATTCACCAACTCCTCCAGGTTCCTGCAGGGGTGAGGGAACTCCATGACCAGCACGTGGCGATCAGGCTCCTCAAACCAGTCCAGCATCTTCACAATGTTGGGGCTGACCGGGGCCTCCTTCAGGAGAAGATTGATTGCCACTTCTGGAGGCTGTGGCTCGGAGCACCCCGGCTAGAGAGGCAACGGTCAGAAGTTTAGGTTTTTCGTCTCAATTTATTAAAGCAACACGAGAAGCTCAAAAAGGCCCCAGTTGTGTTTATTTCCATATGGTGAGATGAACTTACAATCAGCATGTAGCCGTCCTTCCTCTTCCTCTTGGAGACCAGCTTGATTGCCACCTGAAAAGAGAAGAGAGGAGGATGTAAGTTTAAAACAGTCAAAGAAACGTGATGCGAACAGTTAATAATGTACGAAGAAAAAGATTCTCTACCTTGAGAATAGTTAATAATGCACAAAGAAAACTTTCCGTACCTTGGTTCCATCAGATCTGCGCCGTCCCTGATACACGCTGCCAAAAGTTCCTTCTCCCAGTTTCTCTCCCACGTCATAGAGAGAAGAAAAGTGAGCAGCTAAACACAAAGCAGTAAAATACAATGAATCCTTTAGTTTCTTTAGAGGTTCATGATGGAATCCAGTGACAGAAAGAACGAGGCGTAACGAACATCAACCGTGTGAGAACGCACCTGTAGCTGGAGCTTCATTTGATGGACCCGGCAGAGGACTCGGCTCAGATGCTGCAGGCTGAAGATGGGTGACCTTTGTGCCTCTACAACGAAATACAGAGGCACCCTTCACGGCACTCAATGTTCTACTGAAGAACGAAAGAACACCGTTCTTCTTCCTCTCCTTCTCTGTAACCGAATAAACATCAGGAGAGTGATCAGAAGCGAAGCTAAATAACTTCATTTCTGGACGGTTGACATATAAGACGGAAAAAGTTTTTTTTACTTCAACTATAATGCCTGAAATAAATTGTTATGTAGACTCTTAAATTTCCAAACAAATCTATGTTCTGTCAGATGTTTGAAAATATGCATTTTTCTATCAATTTGTGAATTTCTTTAATTGTTATATGGTATATAAGCATCACTTTAAATTTGCATTTAGAGTGAAAATGGAATACACATTTTTCTCAAATCAAACATTTTAATCATACTTATTTGATATTTAACATTTCTGTGTGAAAATGTGGTTTATTTTTCTACATCATCATGCAAAGGAGGTCATTGCTCCTCAAATATTTCAAAATATTTTCAATAAATTCTCTTAAACTTGATGACAACTGTATAAAAATTACTTGAGAACCATTAATACAAATTTGTTGTCTTCTATTAATGTTTGCATGAATTACCCACCAACAAAGATGTTTTTGTCTCAATTGTGAATGGCAGACCTTAAGAATTTTCTTGGTTTGGATCAAAATCCAAGTAGAAATGTTAAAATACACACAACACTTTGATAACACCTTTACTGTATCTTGTCAGAGGAACATTTCAATATGTTTTCATTAAAAATATTGCTTTTTTTTATCTCTATCTGACACACGGACAATCTCATTTGTGTTATTTGTCACCAACCATATGTGTTCATTGTGTTTAAACAGCAAATTTATCCTGCTCTGTAACTGAACATAGATCATTGATGATGAAGATCAGAAACCTCACAGAACCTGATGGAGCTCGAACAGGAGCCTGAAGCTCAACACTTTGACTGAGCGGCTAAGATTGTGCATGTGCTTTAGTTTCAGATGCTATTGTTGATATCTGGACTGTTTTGTGAAAATCGTTCAGTTTTCAGAGTTAATTCGTGTATCGAACGTTATTGATGAATGCTTCTTATGACACATGGTTAAGATTTCACGACTGCTCTGATCTCTAACAGACACAGAAATATTGTTATTGTTAATTAAGTGATTAATATTAAGTATTGTTAATTAAGATTAAGTGATCATTATTGTAATGTGAGATTTATTACAACTTTATTACCGAGACAGGAATCGTAGAGCTATTAGTTCTTCTGAGGAACCTTTAGAACTTAAAAAGTACCGTAATCACAATGTAATTATTAGTATGTAATTGATTTAAAGGAAGCATATACAGAAGATAGAATTAGATATTTGTTGTAAATATTTCGACGGCGTCGAAAATGAGGAGGAGTCTCTTACCCGCAGGCCACGCCTCCTTCACCTCATCGCTCAGGGATCTGCAAGGGGTCGAAATCACAGGAACGAAAGACATAATATCGAAAAGAAATGCACCGAATCAAACCAAAATGTCGCTCTGCCAAACGCTGTACCGAAATGAATTCGTTTTAAAAGTCGTCGTCTATGAACATGACGTCATAGTTAAGCGAACGCACTCAAACGAAAACAACCTTTAAACGTTAGAATTGTATTTGTTTTTAGTTTTATGTTGCTCATTATATTGAGAAAATGTTTAAAATGACTTGTGATTATAAGAATTTAAAATTTAAAGCTCATTTAATATTTAGGAAAATAGAGACGCTTTCATTTTGTCTGAACAATGCGTTACTGCTGCGTTACAGAGTTGCTGAGAGAAATTAATTATATATATAAATTATGTTATATATTTATATAAAGGATATATTTATAATTTAATGTTATAAAAGTTTTTTATTGGCTGTGACATTATGGAGAAGGTGCTTGGCTTTCAGTCGCACAAGGGGGGGGGCACGTTTCTGGGGCAAATGTCCAATCAATGAACTGCTCCTTGTGTAACTATCCAATCAGCGAGCGCCAAACTTATAGAAGAGGGCGGGACCTTTCTCGTTTTGTCTGAGCGTGAAGACTCGTCGGCATGGTTGCCAGGGTAGCGGTTTTCCCGCACAATTGGGCCATTTTAGAAAAGGAGTTGCGGGAAAAAATACGGAGTTGCGGGTTGCGGTTTTTTGGGCTACATTTATAATGTACCGCGGCCGCAAAAAAATAAATAATAATAATAAATAATAATTGTGGACAAAGATAAAAGGTAACCTTTTATTAGTGGGTGTTGATCCTAGGGAATGAATACTTGGCAACAAAAGCTGCTTCTTGCGAGACGCAAATAGGCGCGCGCGCCACATGTGCTTTTGATATCACCAATCAAGCATCATCATCATCATCACGTCACTCCATGAGAGCGTTGTAGTCAGAAGCGTCGGTTCGGTTGTCTGTGGATGAACAAGTACAAGTAGGTACTTCTGACTAGGGTCAAAAAAATTTCAGAGAGCACATGTTCTTATTTGACCTTTATTGTATGAGATTGTGTATTAAAAAAAAACACAATGTGTGATATTAAGAATTTGGGTTAGACAAAAGGCCAATACTTTAAACTTAAACTTGTATAAATTTATTTTAAGGCCCTTTGTGGGAATCCAGCCGTTGTCTAATCTGATTGGACACTGAAAATTGGGCTAGTTTTCATTCCATTTGGGCGGATTTTGAGTTGTCATTGGGCTGGAAATATTTCTGGGACCTGGCAACCCTG